>CM026389.1:15506007-15741007 GCA_014843695.1 Archivesica marissinica | reverse complement strand
AGAATAGGAAATATTCCATTATATTACACATTTACATTTTGGAGCGTCCGTGATGCAATGCTTGCGTAGTCTGCCACGTAACCGATATGTTCTGATTTCGAGCTGCGTCCAATCCACAGCGGTTGTGTTAGGCAATATACTTGAATCCACATTGCCTCATCACTTTCCCTCATATCGATGTATTTCATTAGGAATGTGTGTCTGTGTGTCTGTGTGTGTGTCTGTGTGTGTGTCTGTCTGTGTGTCTGTGTGTGTGTCTGTCTGTCTGTCTGGCTGTGTGTGTGTGTCTGTGTGGGTGTCTGTGTGTGTGTCTGTCTGTATGTGTGTGTCTGTATGTGTGTCTGTTTGTGTGTCTGTCTGTGTGTCTGTCTATGTGTGTGTCTGTCTGTGTGTCTGCCTGTGTGTGTATGTGTGTGTGTCTGTGTGTCGTCTGTGTGTCTGTGTGTCTGTGTGTGTGTGTCTGTCTGTGTGTCTGTGTGTCTGTGTGTCTGTGTGTCTGTGTGTCTGTGTGTCTGTGTGTCTGTGTGTCTGTCTGTGTGGTGTGTGTGTGTGTGTGTGTGTCTGTCTGTCTGTCTGTCTGTCTGTCTGTCTGTCTGTCTGTCTGTCTGTCTGTCTGTCTGTCTGTCTGTCTGTCTGTCTGTCTGTCTGTCTGTCTGTCTGTCTGTCTGTCTGTCTGTCTGTCTGTCTGTCTGTCTGTCTGTCTGTCTGTCTGTCTGTCTGTCTGTCTGTGTCTGTCTGTCTGTCTGTCTGTCTGTCTGTCTGTCTGTTCTGTCTGTCTGTCTGTCTGTCTGTCTGTCTGTCTGTCTGTCTGTCTGTCTGTCTGTCTGTCTGTCTGTCTGTCTGTCTGTCTGTCTGTCTGTCTGTCTGTCTGTCTGTCTGTCTGTCTGTCTGTCTGTCTGTCTGTCTGTCTGTCTGTCTGTCTGTCTGTCTGTCTGTCTGTCTGTCTGTCTGTCTGTCTGTCTGTCTGTCTGTCTGTCTGTCTGTCTGTCTGTCTGTCTGTCTGTCTGTCTGTCTGTCTGTCTGTCTGTCTGTCTGTCTGTCTGTCTGTCTGTCTGTCTGTCTGTCTGTCTGTCTGTCTGTCTGTCTGTCTGTCTGTCTGTCTGTCTGTCTGTCTGTCTGTCTGTCTGTCTGTCTGTCCGCCTTTCTGTTGCGAAATGTCTCTGTGTTAGAAGGATAACTTAAACAGTTGTGGGTGAATTTTAATGAACATTTGTTGATATATATAGCGGAATGGTCCAGGAGGCAGTGATTCGATTTTGGGAGAACTCAAAGGTATGTTGTCATGGCGATCAACCCAGAGAGTGGGTTTCCATCTCTCCGAGTGATATTTATGTATTACGAACTAGCTGGAAATATGTCATTAAGATTACACTAATCTCATTACGATGGCTTTATAGGCAGCTTATAAACATCATAAAAGGAACTAACTGTCGCTTTGGCTACAATTATTCTACAAAGGAAAACCTGTTACCAATTCAATTACCTAAAGTAGCACATGAATTGAACCGCTAACAGGAATCCGTATATTCGTGTTCAAGCATTTTAAAGCTCGTCATGTGCATAACGTGTGAATTGAAGCAAATGCCATGTAGTATGTATCCTCAAAGTAAGCCAGCGTCGTGATTGGGTGTCATATGGCGCTTAAAATGCGCGCGCTACGTACGATAAGTACACTGTACAAAGAGCGAAAAGGAAAGAGAATGGGTGTCCCGCAAAGGAAGGCACGTAATAAAGTGAATGCTGGTTTGGTTAATGTGTTATGTGACATCGAACATTAGGGTGTCTAAGAGAAATGAGGAAGACGGATATGTAGTCCAGTGGTAACACGCTGGACTGGTAATCCAGGGATCGCAGGTTCGATCCCACGTCTGACCCTAATAAAATTAACTGTCTTTCAGATGGGACGTTAAACCGAGGTCTCGTGTCGGTGCTTTACACCGTGCACGTAAAACAACCAGAGGAGACTCTGGAATGGGTCTGTATCATTGCACTGTCCTCCAAAATCTAAAATGACTAATCTCTTCAGGAGACGTCGCTCATATGGGCAACCGGTAGCGACGATAAATAAACGTAAAACACATGTGAATGATGCCTACCAACTTCTTAACAGAGTTGATCAAATCATCTTCCGGTTGAGGCTGCAGTCTGGACCTCAACTTACTAAATGTACATATGTCCATGAAGATGAAGATGGTACCATCATCGACATGTCAATGTAGAGACGAATCTCAGACAGCATAGCTGGTACTCTGGAACAAAAGCGTGAACAACGAGCGTGACAAGCCACTTCACTGCACTAGAATTGAGGACATTTGTGGAAGTCGTGGTAGCACGTTCAGAGCAGGTACTCTGGAACAACAGCGTGAACAACGAGCGTGACAAGCCACATCACTGCACTAGAAGTGAGGACCTTTGTGGAAGGCGTGGTAGCACGTTCGCTTCAGATGTGATTGCTACGAGATCGCGCCAAGCTGTAGCCGTTACGATTTTGTCATTAGACAAGGCACTTAAATAGCACATTGTCGCTTCTGCCTCCCTCATGACGATGGGTTCCATTTCTTCAAGAAGAAGACAGATCACCGATGGATATGTCATCGTTCGCTGATCGTGTGGAGGCAGGCGACAGGAAGAAGACAGATCACCGATGTATATGTCATCTCTCGCTGATCGTGTGGAGGCAGGCGACAGGAAGAAGACAGATCACCGATGTATGTCATCTCTCGCTGATCGTGTGGAGGCGGGCGACAGGAAGAAGACAGATCACCGATGTATGTCATCTCTCGCTGATCGTGTGGAGGCGGACAACAGGAAGAAGACAGATCACCGATGTATGTCATCTCTCGCTGATCGTGTGGAGGCGGACAACAGGAAGAAGACAGATCACCGATGTATGTCATCTCTCGCTGATCGTGTGGAGGCGGACAACAGGAAGAAGACAGATCACCGATGTATGTCATCTCTCGCTGATCGTGTGGAGGCGGACAACAGGAAGAAGACAGATCACCGATGTATGTCATCGCTCGTTGATCGTGTGGAGGCGACTGACAGGGTGACAGATCACCGATGTATGTCATCGCTCGCTGATCGTGTGGAGGCGGACGACAAGGTGACAGATCACCGATGTATGTCATCGCTCGCTGATCGTGTGGAGGCGGACGACAAGGTGACAGATCACCGATGTATGTCATCTCTCGCTGATCGTGTGGAGGCGGACAACAGGAAGAAGACAGATCATCGATGTATGTCATAGTTCGCTGATTGTGTGGAGGCGGACGACAGGAAGAAGACAGATCACCGATGTATGTCATAGTTCGCTGATTGTGTGGAGGCGGACGACAGGAAGAAGACAGATCACCGATGTATGTCATCGCTCGTTGATCGTGTGGAGGCGACAGACAGGGTGACAGATCACCGATGTATGTCATCGCTCGCTGATCGTGTGGAGGCGACTGACAGGGTGACAGATCACCGATGTATGTCATCGCTCGCTGATCGTGTGGAGGCGGACGACAGGAAGAAGACAGATCACCGATGTATGTCATCGCTCGCAGATCGTGTGGAGGCGGACGACAGGAAGAAGACAGATCACCGATGTATGTCATCGCTCGCTGATCGTGTGGAGGCGACTGACAGGGTGACAGATCACCGATGTATGTCATCGCTCGCTGATCGTGTGGAGGCGACTGACAGGGTGACAGATCACCGATGTATGTCATCGCTCGCTGATCGTGTGGAGGCGACTGACAGGGTGACAGATCACCGATGTATGTCATCGCTCGCTGATCGTGTGGAGGCGACTGACAGGGTGACAGATCACCGATGTATGTCATCGCTCGCTGATCGTGTGGAGGCGACTGACAGGGTGACAGATCACCGATGTATGTCATCGCTCGCTGATCGTGTGGAGGCGACTGACAGGGTGACAGATCACCGATGTATGTCATCGCTCGCTGATCGTGTGGAGGCGGGCGACAGGAAGAAGACAGATCACCGATGTATGTCATCGCTCGCTGATCGTGTGGAGGCGACTGACAGGGTGACAGATCACCGATGGAGTTCATGGCTCGGCTACAGAGATCATGGTGAACATATATGCACTAGAAATTTGGCGTGTGAATATCAGCTGAATGTGTTAAGAGATGACGGTGTATATGGTCATGTGTTTCACAAGCATTTCAATAGCAAATGGTGTAATTTCCTGGTTCCTGTGATGTCAAATGAGGATACTTGCTGGTGTAATTTCCTGGTTCCTGTGATGTCAAATGAGGATACTTGCTGGTGTAATTTCCTGGTTCCTGTGATGTCAAATGAGGATACTTGCTGGTGTATGCTGGATTTTATAAGAAATCGGAATAAGACGAAAACGCATCACTCTGGAAATTAAGGGGGCGTTCGAGTCCGAGTTCGAGCACCCCATGGCTTCGCATCTGGTCTTACGTCATAATATGGTGTAAGGTGTTCGTCCATAGATGTGGATAACCTGTATGCCCGGGTACAATATAAAAATATGGAACAGGTATACATACATACACTTACATACACTTATATACATATTGACAAATTATTGTGCTGAATAATTTTATAACGTGATTTAAATACATTTCAAGGAACACCCCATGGCTACGTCTCTGGTCTTACGTTGTATATTGTGTAAGGTGGTCATCCATGTACATAACCTGTATGCCCGGGTACAATATAAAAATATGGAACAGGTATACATACATACACTTACATACACTTATATACATATTGACAAATTATTGTGTTGAATAATTTTATAAGGTGATTTGAATACATACATTTGAAATTCCATTAGAAAGTAATCACATACCAGTGTAGCGCACCTCATAACGCTGGTTGGTCTGAGCGTCTGCTGAATTCATTATAACTACTGCTGCTTTCATCCGTCAACTTTCCGGAACAGCCCGTTCATTCTTTCACGTGAATTTACTTAATGAGCTGATGCGTTGTCTTTGAACGTCTTTTGCTGAAATATATCCCGGAATGTTACTTTCAACAATTCCACTAATGTATTTCTTATAAAAATCATAAATGATATAAACACAAAATAAACATCGTCGGGAACTATAGCACACGTGTGGCTTGCACTCGCGTGACACGGGTGATTGCGCGGGAAAGGAATCAGAGCAGAGGATCTTGGCGGGAAAAGTTCGTCTGCAGTGTATTCGATTTTGTCTAAGGAGAAATGAGGAATTGCTATCATCTATGTAAACGCAGGTGGTCATAGCTTAGTAATATCTAGAGATGATGTTTGTTTTGGGGGGGTTAAAGTCGCACCAACAGCTTAGGTCGTATCAGGAACCTATATATAATTGGATTTCACACGAGCTATATGTAGACGACAATCAAAACGAGGATACTGGTCAGTTGACGACTCTCCAGCTAGTAGTATTGGTTGCGGGAGACCATGGGTGCCCCTCCGAGCAGTATTTCAGGCACGGACGGGCACCCGGGTAGAACCACCGACCTTCCGCAAGCCAGCTGGATAGCTTCCTCACATGAAAGAAGTCGACACCCACAGTGGGATTCGAACTTACAGCGATCAGAGACGACATGTGATTTGAAGTCTACGACCGTAACCACTCGGCCACGGAGGCCACCCGATTCAAATAGTTTACATATTGGATCCGTTTGAAGCTTATATCTTACTTAAAACACACTTATATAACAATATCCTACTAATTAAAATTGTTAATTTCGTACATGTACGCGTAGGATTTAATATAATACTCTGGCCTTTTCACAGCAGTCCAATATTAATAATAATGGACTGCAAGTACAAAGATATGACGTCACGACAGTGTTTTAAAATGAAGTTTTCCTAAAGTGGTGCGCTAACACAATTATAATGAGATTAGTTAAAGTGACACTACATCAGTGAAAACACACATTTCTACAGAAGTATTTTCCTATTATATGGTATAATTTTGTTCCAAATATCCGCCTCAAATAATTTCAACATTTGTGCCATTTGTAGAGTATTCTTAGTTAACTTATCTCTAAGCAACATTATCTCGCGTTTAGTATTGACTCCGATGACAAACAAACGTCAATTCAGGAGCATGGATGACAGTTATATGAAATCATACTTTCAATCCACAAAAACACTGTTTATTGATTCAATGTTAGTGTTCGAATGTATTCGGAAGAATGTGTAGTAGCAATGCATTTATACATGACACAATGCATTTTATTTGCTTTTTGCGATGTAATGTCGCTTTAAAGATGCACTCCTGTTCAAACTGATTGTCACATTTTCTAAAACAAGCTGCTATCATACAATTGTATTCGTTACAAAACCAACATTACACTCGTTACAAAACCAGCATTACACAAGTTACAAAACCAGCATTACACTCGTTACAAAGCCAGCATTACACTCGTTACAAAGCCAGCATTACACACGTTACAAAACCAGCATTACACTCGTTACAAAACCAGCATTACACAAGTTACAAAACCAGCATTACACTCGTTACAAAGCCAGCATTACACTCGTTACAAAGCCAGCATTACACTCGTTACAAAACCAGCATTACACACGTTACAAAACCAGCATTACACACGTTACAAAACCAGCATTACACACGTTACAAAACCAGCATTACACACGTTACAAAACCAACATTACACTCGTTACAAAACCAACATTACACTCGTTACAAAACCAGCATTACACTCGTTACAAAACCAACATTACACTCGTTACAAAACCAACATTACACTCGTTACAAAACCAGCATTACACTCGTTACAAAACCAACATTACACTCGTTACAAAACCAACATTACACTCGTTACAAAACCAGCATTACACTCGTTACAAAACCAGCATTACACTCGTTACAAAACCAACATTACACTCGTTACAAAACCAACATTACACTCGTTACAAAACCAGCATTACACTCGTTACAAAACCAACATTACACTCGTTACAAAACCAACATTACACTCGTTACAAAACCAGAATTACACAAGTTACAAAACCAGCATTACACTCGTTACAAAACCAGCATTACGTTCGTTACAAAACCAGCATTACACTCGTTACAAATCGAGCATTACACTCGTTACAAAACCAACATTACATTCGTTACAAAACCAGCATTACACTTGTTACAAAACCAGCATTACACAAGTTACAAAACCAGCATTACACAAGTTACAAAACCAGCATTACACAAGTTACAAAACCAGCATTACACAAGTTACAAAACCAACATTACATTCGTTACAAAACCAGCATTACACTCGTTACAAAACCAGCATTACACTCTTTACAAAACCAGCATTACACTCGCTACAAAACCAGCATTACACAAGTTACAAAACCAGCATTACACTCGTTACAAAACCAGCATTACACTCGTTACAAAACCATCATTACACTCGTTACAAAACCAACATCACATTCGTTACAAAGCCAGCATTACACTCGTTACAAAACCAACATCACATTCGTTACAAAGCCAGCATTACACTCGTTACAAAACCAACATCACATTCGTTACAAAGCCAGCATTACACTCGTTACAAAACCAGCATTACACTCGTTACAAAACCAGCATTACACTCGTTACAAAACCAGCATTACACAAGTTACAAAACCAGCATTACACAAGTTACAAAACCAGCATTACACAAGTTACAAAACCAGCATTACACACGTTACAAAACCAGCATTACACTCGTTACAAAACCAACATTACACTCGTTACAAAACCAGCATTACACTCGTTACAAAACCAGCATTACACACGTTACAAAACCAGCATTACACTCGTTACAAAACCAACATTATACTCGTTACAAATCCAGCATTACACTCGTTACAAAGCCAGCATTACACTCGTTACAAAACCAACATTACACTCGTTACAAAGCCAGCATTACACACGTTACAAAACCAACATTACACTCGTTACAAAACCAGCATTACACAAGTTACAAAACCAGCATTACACAAGTCATGGGTAAAGAATTCCATCGGTTAACATTTTTAATAAGTATGTCACTATGTGGTACGTCATTATGTATTACGTCACTATGCGGTACGTCACGATGCAATACGTCACTGTATGCTACGTCACTATACAGGACGTTTCTATGCAGGACGTCACTTCGTCACTACGTACGTAGTACATCGATATGTCACTATGCAGAACGTAACTATGCGGTACGTCAATATGCGGTACGTCATTATGCAGGACGTCAATATGCAGTCACAATGCAGTACTATTATTTGCCGTTATTTGCCTACCACAATATTGTCTCCCACCCATGTTGATACGCTGTGCATTCCACGTTTTCTGGTTTTATATTACGTTTTCTTGATTGATACGGCACGTGCACGTATTTAACTAGCTTCTGAGAAAATAATACATCGTCACTCGGTGCTAGTTTGTTTACTTCCTGTAGCGTATCTGTGTGTGAAATTTAACAGATAACAGGTGTTTGTAATTTCGTGGTAATATATTTGTTTGCAGACGGATCTGTAGTCCAATGGTAACACGCTGGTCTGTTAATCCAGGGATCGCAGGTTCGATCCCCCGTCTGACCTTAATAATCTTTCAGATGGGACTTTAAGCCGAGGTTTCGTGTTGGTGCTGTACACCGTACACGTAAAAGAACCAGAGGACCTGTCTGTATCATTGCACTAACCTCCTCAATATAAAATGACTAATCTCTTCAGGAGGCGTCGCTCATATGGGCAACCGGTAGCGACGATAAATAAACGTAAAACACACGTTGTAATATTTCAATTGTTTTCGTGTACATGGTTCAATAATTATGATTCAGGATTTTGATCACATAGGCTAAAATTCATATCAAAGTTCTGAATACGATATCACGTGGCTAGTTTGATATCAGCCTAGGTATCGACCTTCGGTCTCAGGCTGATATCAAGATACCTCGGTTCGATACCTATGCTGATATGAAACCTGCCACGTAACAAACTAATAACCTCTAAATAACGTGGTCGAAAGATTAAAGAAACAATAACATTCCATATCTATGACGGGTTGATATCCTGTTGAAGAAATTAGATATCAACGTGTTTATATCAGTTCTTATTTTCACAGCCTAACCTTGTTCTTTACACTAAGCTACATTTGCTCATATAAAACCTGCCAAGTACATGTAATAACCTCTATATAACGTGGTCGAACGATTCAAACAATAACACTCCATATCTATGACGGGTTGATATCCTGTTGAAGAAATTAGATATCAACGTGTTTATATCAGTTCTAAATTTCACAGTTGAACATTGTTCTTTACATTAAACTATTATTCTGTGACATGTTCATCATTGTTACGATGAAAAGGTCACCACATTATCTGCAAACAAGTGTCCAAGACTGTAATGTTTTGCTTTAAGAATCAATAAAACATTATCTAAACACTAACAAATATCATTTACTAGTCATCTAGTCTAATGGAGGGAAGCAGTTGATATTGTGTGCGACGACAATACCCTTTATTAGCATCCGAGATAATTTTACCTATAAATTATACTGGTTCAGTATCGTATACCTTGATCCCCAATGATCACAAGTTTATGGCACTATCACAACCTAATCAGCATTGTTACCTTTGTTCGGTGACTGTACGATTAACACTACCGTGACGATCGCTAGAATATGTTCATTTTACGCACTGTGGCGATGAAAAAACTATGAGCGGATGTCGTTTGTTGATTGCAACATTTATTATTAAAGAATAGATAATGTGTTTGATAGCGTTGCTAAAAGGGTACTAATTCAGAACTGTTCAGTTCCAGTGCTTATTTTACCAGTCACACAGAACTATAGCAAAGACGCGTGACACCAATGCCTGTCAATAATTTATCGTTTCTATTTAAACGCCATTTGAGAAACATCCCAAATGTACAATAATAGTTCTCTAATGATTTAAGCTTGACGTGCAAAGAAATGACGCCGTTTGATGAAAGTCACATTGAGTGCTGTTTGTCATTGTGATATAGACATAGCAGAGAACAACAATGTGCATTACAATGAAACGAAAACTGTGCTTCTGAAACGTTTAGCTGACACTATAGCTGGTTTGTCTTAATTGGCATCTAAGATATTTTATCTTACACATTTGTCTATCCTAATTGGCATCGAACGCATTTTAGCTTACACATTTGGCTGTCCTAATTGGATTGAATGCATTTTAGCTTACACATTTGTCTGTCCTAATTGGCATCGAACGCATTTTAGCTTACACATTTGGCTGTCCTAATTTGCATCGAACGCATTTTAGCTTACACATTTGCCTATCCTAATTGGATTGAATGCATTTTAGCTTACACATGTGTCTGTCCTAATTGGCATCGAACGCATTTTAGCTTACACATTTGGCTGTCCTAATTAGCATCGAACGCATTTTAGCTTACACATTTGGCTGTCCTAATTGGATTGAATGCATTTTAGCTTATCCATTTGTCTGTCCTAATTGGATTGAATGCATTTTAGCTTATCCATTTGTCTGTCCTAATTGGATTGAATGCATTTTAGCTTACATATTTGGCTGTCCTAATTGGATTGAATGCATTTTAGCTTATCCATTTGTCTGTCCTAATTGGATTGAATGCATTTTAGCTTATCCATGTGTCTGTCCTAATTGGATTGAATGCATTTTAGCTTATCCATTTGTCTGTCCTAATTGGATTGAATGCATTTTAGCTTACACATTTGGCTGTCCTAATTTGATTGAATGCATTTTAGCTTACACATTTGGCTGTCCTAATTGGGATCGAGCGTATTTTAGCTTATCCATTTGTCTGTCCTAATTGGGATCGAGCGTATTTTAGCTTACATATTTGGTTTAGTTGTCTTAATTGGCATCGAAAGCATTATATCTTACATATTTGGTTGCCTTTATTGGCATCGAAAGCATTTTATCTTACATATTTGGTTGGCTTAATTGGCATCGAGAACATTTTATGGTTACACTTTTCGTTGACTGTTTTCCGAGTTCAGGCCCCAATACGGGTAACCCCATGTATTACCACCGTCCACCATAAAAGGTACGAGAGGAATTGGGGAACATATCAACCATAGAAATATAGACAAATTGTATGATATAACTTAAAGCAATAATAACAACACCATTTGGTTGACTTAAAATGACACTGGACGCCATTTTCAAATCTAGTATTTAACATTTCATTTCTTATATTCGATCACTATTTTAATATTTAAAAGTTTATTTAACGTCGCTACCGGTTGCCAATATGAGTGACGGGAAGCTTACCTAACAACACCTTTCATGTGCAGGCTCCAGTGGTTAACCAGTGCTTTGTGCACCAAACTTCGTAGGAAACTGTCCACCTTTTCATATAAAGAGACACGGTCTGAGCGGGACTGGAACCGTGACAATAAGCGATGATAAGTTACAGTGGTATACAAGTCAGCGACCTTAACAACTCGACAACAGAGGCGGACGTGATCAATAATGTTGAAAGTACAATGTAAATTAGCATGAATGACAACTAGTATATTATATTCTAATACGAGTCCTGGCTTCTGTTAATAATAGAGTACAGAGACATGAGCATCATTGTCAATATTGCAATGTTACAGATATTGAAGGTGAGTATCATTTTATTTTAATGTGTCCGTGTTGCTCAGATTTGAGGACAGAACTCATTAATAAGTTAATAAGTACTACTATACGAGACCAGGCATTTATACATTTTCTATTTTAATAAACCGTGATAATAGAAAGGTGTTAAGCTTTGCTCGTTTTCCTAAAATTGCAGTGACGTATACAGTCTGTGTTTGTGGTCACCTACATTAAGCAGTCAATCTGTATTAAGCAGCCAGTTTTCTGATTCCCAATATGCTGGTTTATTATACATTTAACCTCTATTAAGCAACCACATGTGTTAGCGGCCACTTTATGTGACTCCATTGGCTGGCTGCTTAATACAGGTGTGACTGTATTTGGTTTACTTGTCTGTCTCTTATTGTCATAATTCGAAATAAGTATTCTTAAACTACAAAACATGTGATAAAATAAACATATTTTACTTCTATTAATATCTCTTGTTGTCCGTTTCTTTTTATATTTCGACTTCCTACATCAACAGTGTCCAATTCCTTATTTCAATTGTTGTAAATAATCATGTACATGATAGAAAATAATATGTTTAAACCAACAGTGTACCGCACATATTTTCTCCGGCGACACGATGCTATGCGTCAACCTTTTACTTGTTTTGCTTTGTTGTCTTTTTACGATGTGTTTGATTTTTAATTAAGAACATATTCTACAGAATCGAACGGTATAGGTCTAAATGGCCCTTGTTCGATGATGGTCGCATTTCCTCCTCTTGCTATACCTTATGTCAATACTAGTCTAGTTTCAATTGTTTACAACAACCATGTTTGTTTGTGTTTGTAGTCGCACCAATATCTTAGGTCATGCGGCGACTCTTCATACACTTAACAACTCTTATAAGTGTGCATCTTTGATTTCCTTATAACTTTTTTATTTATCAATATCTCTGCACGAAATTGTGTGTACTGGCTATTGACTACATTTAGAGTATTACCCCGTGCTCCACGTGTTCAATATAATCGATACGGCGCGTTGAACCACGCAACGTCAACATCAACACACTGCACGAGGAAATGGTGTGCTGGCACAAAATAAAACTGCATTTGGTCGTTGTGGACTTGATTACGATTCACACATCAGAAAAACATGACATGGGCAGGCTGACCATAGCGGAACGGGGAATAGCCGTCGGCTTCATCAACGCCGGTATACACCAAACAGAGGTACGTCTCAAAATTAATTCAATGTCACTAATTAATTAAGTTTCTTTGTGTTATAAAAATTGAAAGTCACTAACATTCAGTTTTTTATCGAAAATATTCATAAAAAATAAATTATATATTTTAATTACTAATTTCTTGTTATCCTTATCATTTGCAGGTGCGCGACGCATGGGTGTACACCACAATACCATCAGAAAGCTGATGCTTAAGTACAGAGCGACTGGCAACGTTGGTAACCTCCCTCGCAGACCACGTGGGCGTTGTACAACAGCTGCATAAGATAATCACATCGTACATATGCATCGTCAGCAGAGAACACGTACAGCTGTCAAGACGGCCGGAGAAAGCGCAGGGACGCACGGACACCATATCTCTGCGCAGACCGTTAGAAAGCGTCTTCGATTGCTCGCCAACATGCGATGTAGACTGAACTTTAAGGGTATTGTACTGACTCAGAGTGGCACTGCGAGATCGTTGGGCTCGGCGCCATCTTAGAACAACACATGCAGAATGGGGGCAGGTCCTGTTTACTGACGAAAAGAAGTTCTGCCTACAGGAAGACGACTGTCATTCACGGGTATATCGACAATGGGGAGAACGGTTCAACGACAACTGCGTCATCGAACGAGATAGGTACGATGGTGGGTCAGTAATGGTATGGGCTGGTGTCTCCTTGCATCACAAGACTAACATCGTGTTCATTAACGGTAATCTAAACGCCGCCCGGTACCAACATGACGTGCTTCAAACTGAGGTAGTACCAATGTTTAGGAACAATAGAGGATTGCGGTTGCTGCAGGATGGCGCACCAGCCCACACGGCTAGGGCGACAATATTCTTTCTGAATGCTAACCACATCAATGTGATGGACATCACCGAAGTCTCCCGACTTAAACATTATAGAAAATGTATGGAATGAATTGAATCGCCGCGTAAGAAGGACCGGCGCAGTGCCACAGACCATCGCCCAGCTCCGTGCGAAGATTGGGCAAGAGTGGGCAAATCTACCCCAGAACTATGTACGACGTTATGCCCCATCCATGCGACGACGTTGCCAAGCTGTGATCCGCAGTCAGGGTGGGCATACGCGATATTAGAATAATTAATTCTCATCGGCCTGAGTTTTATCATTGACATTATCATTTTGCAACATTGACCTTTTACGCACCATCACATTAATTAGTCATGTTTGTTAAATTTGTGTTTGTTATGAAATAAAATAAATGGAATATCATGAAATATATCTCAACTGTATTTGCTGAAAATATCATCATTATCGGGCCAATATTGACGGAGATATGAGACCATTTATACATGTACACTTATGAGAGTTGTTAAGTGTATATAATGGTTAAGGCGTCCGCCTACGGAGTGGGAGGTCGAAGGTTCGAATCCCACCAGAGGTTCGTTCTGATATGGCCGGTTGTGAGCCGTCAGCTAGTTAAATCATGGTTACCGATTGCCTACCAGCTTGGCACCTGGCCCACAAGTATAGGATTCGGGAAGTACTGATGTTCATAAAAAGAGGTGTCTCATAAGTAAGAAATGGCTGGCCCTTTAAATAGGGGTGACACTATAATAAACAAACACTTTACTTTTGCGTTACTTATTAATACTGACACCCATTAAAAACTGCGCACTTTTATATTGAGCGTTACGTTTTCGTTACAAATTTTAGAATTATAGATTTTACTATCATGAGTGAAGAAAATAATCCTTCACACATTGCACCAATTTACCCAATCTTTCAGCGCGTAGACGTCCAAATGCGCCTATGTTTATTTCTAAAAGGATATGAATGTTTCCTCTACGGAAAGTGCACAGTTTCTGTTTCAATCCCTTATTATGTACGTGTTAGTTTTAATATTTAAAGTTTTATTCAAGAATGGTATATAACGCAGCAATAGTTAGGATTGGAAAAAATGTTACATAGTAACTTATTCGAACCCCTTTCCCTAAAGCAGCATTACATCGTAATAAAGGATGTTTTGGGTAAAATATAAATACTAATGTGTGTGTATAATTATATATGATCAGTTTATTAGGTTATTGGTCTGTTCTTTGCACCACCTGATATGTATAGCTTTGAAGTGTGGAACAGAATGTGCTGTTTTGATGTGAAATGGGAAGGGAATTGCACAAGTGTGACCCTGAATATAAGAAAGATTTCTAAAAACTTCAGTAGTTGGCTTAGGAGGGTAAAGTTGGAGATTGGTGGATGATCGCAAGATTTAAGTTCGAACATCGGAAGTAACTCTGAATGACTTGTAGATAGACAGGTGCTAGGCCATTGCGTGTAGTTCGAACATCGGAGGTACATCTGAATGACTCTAACAGATAGACAGTTGCTAGGCCATTGCGTGTAGTTCGAACATCGGAGGTAAATCTGAATGACTTGTAGATAGACAGGTGCTAGGCCATTGCGTGTAGTTCGAACATCGGAAGTAAATCTGAATGACTTGTAGATAGACAGGTGCTAGGCCATTGCGTGTAGTTCGAACATCGGAGGTAAATCTGAATGACTCTTGCAGATAGACAGGTGCTAGGCCAGTGCGTGTAGTTCGAACATCGGAGGTAAATCTGAATGACTCTTGCAAATAGACAGGTAGGCCATTGCGTATGTTTGAAAGTGATTTATAAATGATTTGATTTAATCATATTTTATTGCATTCTTTATATTCAATGTATAATACAACTCAAATTTACAAACATGTTACGGATGAATTAAATAAGATATATGGTACAAACATTATCAATATGTGTACATATGTAATATATGGAGAAACAAACGGGTTGGGCCACACGTTTGAACAACATTAGTTTTCGGCCCGCCCCAACATACTAGTTTGTAATTAACAAAGAGACTGAATATAGTATAAGAGAATTGCAAGTAGGGTACTAATTTTTTATTACAATTAAGGGGGATAATAATGGATATGAAAAAAAAGTACAAAAAAAGAAGAAAAGCATTAGGAAATGCAATTCGCAACTACTACACCTTCCCAGTGCCACACCGTACAATATTCCCAGCCAGCCAAACCCGCAGCCTCACCCAGGCAAAAATCGTATCAAGAGAACAGCATAACTTTATAATATAGTTAGGTATGTCTGTGCTCAAAGCGCTTTGTTGATTTAATATAAGTTTGAACTTGTTTGAAAATATACTCATTTTCTTCGTGCGTTAAATGTTTGAAAACAAACAGTAGTTTTCTTGTGCTTAAAGGGTGATGTGTACGTGTGCTTATGAATAGTAAGCGCCTTTGGTTTACATAAAATAGACAACGAAACATACAGTGTTCCGCATCCTCATTTTCATTGAGCTGACACGGGCATTTTGGGTTATCGCGTAGATGGTTGTTAAACAAGTGATTATGAATGTAGCTACAATAGGCCAATATTGCTAATAATCTTGCACTTCTTTCAACAAGATCAACACGACTGGAATAAGTATTGACAGTATGTATGTATGTATGTATGTATGTATGTATGTTCCAATTAATGTCAAACCCCTTGCGGAGACGTAGACATGTTTCCTGGGCAAGCTTAGCCGACCTAAGTGGTTAACCAGTACTAAGCAATGTGTGTGAAGTGCCTTGCTCAATGACACTACATACGTGGCCTGACCGAGTATCGAACCCGGGACCGATCGATTCCAAATCCGACGCTCTACTACTGGACCACGGATGTCACACAGTAGGGCTTCCACGTACACGCAAACGGACCCGTGTCGTGTAATGGCAATACACGTGTGCTCATTGAGTAACCGTGTACACTATCGTAATTGATGACGTGATAAGCTTAGTGACGTATTAAAATCATAGCAGCTATCTTTTCACTGAATCTCGTGAGACCTAGTACATGTAATTAATCATGGAGAATAAACAGTTTGGAGAAACGCGTTGTTATAGACAGTACAGGTGAAAATAAAAACGGTGAAATATAATCTGTGTGGTAAGTAGTTTTAGTTTGTACAAATTTAGTTTAGCTCGATAAACAAGTTGTTACAATTTATACTAATCACTCTCGAGACCTCATTCCTGATGGAATCCATCGCACGAGGGAGATAGAAGAGGCAACGTGAATTTAAATGTCTTGCATAAGGGTACAAGCATTATCTATCAACTAATATTAATTGCCAATATGCATACTTGAACAACGTGTAACGTAACCGGCGCCGTGTCGTGTATTAAGGACCGCGTGTACACGTTTACAAAAAAATTCTGTACACATGGCAGCCCTAATTGACAGTTTGCAGAATGAGAAAAATCAAATATTGAAATAACAATGGCATGCCGCGTAACAGACGTTACATATCAGGTAATGATTATAAACACCCATAAAAAACAATGAGTGCTACGGATAATAATCACCAATTCATGTTATTGAACGTCATTAAAGACGGACTCAAGATTTAAACTTCAAGATAGAATATCACAGAAGCTAATAATAGCTATAATTTGCTAAAATAATGGTTCCCGTAGCTTAACGCACCTGCGAGATTATACGAGATGATATGGGATGCCGTGAATCACTCGCGTGTTATAAACTGTTCATTTTCATCAATAATGTTTTACAAATGGCAACAAATAAAAAGACTAATGTTGTTAACTTCTAAATAATTGACTTTCCATTATGCATTAGTCTCTATTTTAAAATGGAATTGCTGACAATTGCTGGCGGTAAAGATGCGCGTGAGATAACGAGCGATCATGGTAAGAGACAAATCTCGAATCGATATGATTGTTACCCGATGGTCCCTTGCAAACGAAAGAACTGTTGTCGTCGAGTTTAATGCTATTGTATTGCAATACATTGCAAGTGTGTAATGTATAATGATTTTAAATCACATTTCAGTAGAATGCTAGAATATATGTATGCCCAAGTTTTGTTTTAATTAACACGCCATTATAGCCATGTAGGTCTATAACGTCAATGCTGTTTACATATGATCAACTCTTTGAGCATATTTAATCGGATATACATTAAAGCAGCATTACATCGTAATAAAGGATGTTTTGGGTAAAATATAAATACTAATGTGTGTGTGTTTACAAAAATCGAAATAGTCGCTCAGAAACGATAACATTCCAATAAGTTTAAACCGTCGTATACGCGAATTTATTTATCAACACACGAACTGTAAACACGCACAGTGCGCATGCGTGAAACAACAGAGAATGTAGAAAACAACGTATATATGTTGAACATGAAAGACTATCTATCTATCTTCCTCTAATGTCGAACCCCTCACGGGGACGTAGAAATGTCCCTAACGATTTAGCTAACAGAGGTATGAATAAACATATCAAGTAATTTAATTACAAAAGATAACGTGGGACAAATGGGGACGATGCATTCCGAATGCACACAAGTGCGGACGATGCGTTCCGGTTGTAAATAAGTGCGTGACCGATCGACTCGGAAAGTCCTACTTTCGGTTTCGACTTTGTTTTATCGCAAAAAACACTGTTTACCAAATGAACATAAGCATACAAAGTATAATGTTAGAATGTGTAGTAGCATTGCTACCCATACGTAAAAATTGAATTTTTTCAAATATCTTTTATTTCATACGATGTAATGCTGCTTTAAATTTTATTTTCGCAACAAGTTTTTACAACGTTTGATTCGTTGCTCCATATACCTCATTCCTGAGCATGAGGGAATCCACCACCACGAGGTAGAGAGGAGAGGCATGTGGAATTTAAATGCCTTGCCTAAGGGTACAATCGTAACGGCTCCATCTGGGCAAGAACTCCGGGCATTTCGCGCCTTAAGCGAAAGCTCTACCACAACGCTATCACGACCTCCACTTTTGAGCATATTTAGTATACATGCAATGCATAGCTATTATTCAAACCAGTATGGGTGTTTCAGTGGCTCAGTGGTAAATACACTGGACTACGAATACAGGGATCATAGGTTCGACCCCGTCTAGCCATAATAGTAGTACTTATTTCGGCTGGGACTATAAATGGACGACCGATGTATCGGTGCTCTACACCGGACTTGTCTATGCATGTGAGCACTAGGGACGCCTCTGCCTTTGGGGCGTTTCATGTATATTACACTAAAGTGTTTGCATGCTTGGTTCTTGGTGGAGTAATGTCGCACCAGCAGCTGAGGTCGTATGGCCTAGGAATACCCCGAATGCTCATCCGAGCAGTATTTCAGGCACGAGCGGACACACGGGTAGAACCACCGACTCACCGCAAACAAGCTGGGTATCTTCCTCACATGAACGAATTCGACACCCTACTAGAATTTCACACTACAGCGATGAGGGGCAAAGTGATTTGAAGTCAACGATAGTAACCGCTTTGCAACGAATGCCCACTCCAAGGAAATAACTCTAAACCCATAAAACAAGCAAAGATTTCTCTCCTCGGACAAAAGCAACAAATCGGCTACTGTATGAAAATGGTTACTATAAGTGCATTGTCTAAAGTGATTTAGAACAATAGCCTTTTTTTCTGAATAAGTTACATGGAAATCTATCAACAATTTAACGTATAATAAACAAAATCTAAAACATATTTCCTTTCAATAACAATGAAAGGTTATTGCCATCGTCAACTGAACATAATAGCAATAAAAATACAAATACCTTGCTAAAAGGCCCATTTTAATGCTTTATAAAAGATTATAATCGCAAATAATGTGCTAAACGAATACCTATTGTTCTTAAATAAATAAATTGTTTGTTCAATAAACGCTGAACAATAAAATCTTGATGCTATTTGGAAATCTTACACTGTTAAACGATTTTAGATATAACTGAGCTATTGTTGAAGTATTGATACTTTGTAAACTTCTTTTCACAGCTGCCGAATCTATACGAAAAACAAACAGATCAACTAAATAGTTCAATGCCTATTTTGTGCCCTTTCTGAATGTCATTTGTCAACTCAAATACGGCGTATTGATACAACTTCCGATCTTTTTATGACACATTTTAGATTGAAATCGCTGTGATGTAGTGACTCAATATCTCGTGTATTGTTTCCAAACAAATACAATATTGTTTATTTGGCCTCAATTACAAACTATTGTCTAAGTTGTTGTATAGCACTATTTTCTTAAATAAAACATTAAACGACGATAAACAAAGAGGAAGACCGAATAGATTACGTCTAATGTTGATGAGATAAGATTTTAGTATCGTCGATGATTATCAGGTATATTGTTCAACAATAAAACAATTTAGAATTTTGAATAGACTGTTGGATATTTTAGTTTTTCAAGTCCGATTATATATCACTTAGCCGTAATTAAATAAAGAAAAAACGTTGAGAGGAAAAAATGAACACGGATATAAAAGCCATTAACTCTTTCAGCGCCGAAATATTTGACAGATGGACCTGTAGTCCAGTGGTAACACGCTGGACTGGTAATCCAGGGATCGCAGGTTCGATCCCCCGTCTGACCCTAATAAAATTAACAGTCTTCAGATGGGACGTTAAACCGAGGTCTCGTGTCGGTGCTTTACACTGTGCACGTAAAAGAACCAGAGGAGACTCTGGAATGGGTCTCTGTCTGTATCATTGCACTATCCTCCAAAATCTAAAATGACTAATATCTTCAGGAGGCGTCGCTCAGATGGGTAACCGGTAGCGACGATAAATAAATGTAAAACACACTCAGCGCCGAAATAGATTCAAAGCAATTGGCAAACAACATAGATGCAGATCAGCCGCGGCGTAGCGCCGTGTCTGACCAGGATCTATGTTGTTTAAAGTTTAAAGTTTATTTATTTTACAACGATTGCGAAGCAAGTTCTAACAACTTATATTAATCACTCTCATTGGCGAGGATGAAAGCGTAAATGTGGGAGGAATATGGGAGTAAACCGGAGTACCCGGAGAAAACCCACCTGTCCGATATGGCGACCACCGTACCATCTTACATACTTTCCGGTCCGAGGATCGAACCAGGGTTGCATTTTGTTTGCTATGCGGACAGGTGCAGACGACACATTCTGTTTTGTTTCATCGTTCATCGAGTTCTCAGTTTTTGGCAAAGGCGTTTTTATGCGACATGGGCGGTGAAAGAGTTAAACATATGTTGTAATTCACGAAATTAAGCCATATCGTTACATAAATTCGCCTCTTATTTAAAGCGCCACTGTATCAAGATGGATGATGTTTTGTGGTAGAAAGTCCCAACATATGCAAGGAAATTAATTTCCAATGACTGTTTAAAAAAATGAAAATCTTCGACTGAAACGAAAACCATCAAATAAATATAAAACCACCGTTTACACGCTAATTGTTCATCAACACACGTGCGTAAGCAATGTTCAATGCGCATGCGTGACACAACAAACAGCTGTCTTAGATGTTCGGTCAGATTGCAGATACCGAGCGATGCGTTCCGAATGTACATACGGCGTGGCGAACCGAGTTGCACTTAACGTTTGTTATATTGCAAAAATAAACCACACCGTTTACTGACTGAAAATAATCACTCAAATTATAATGGAAGAATATATAGTAGGATTAGTATTTGTACGTAAAATTTCAAATTATATATTTTTTATTCCATACGATAGAGTGTCGCTTTAAAGCAAATGGTAGGTAGATCCTCGGTAGAAAAATAAGTTTCAAAGGTTCATGTGTGTTGGCATTATCAGCATTATATTGCATTTGGTCATTTACACATTGTCAAGCATAAACTATGGCAAACAGACATACACACATATATAAATACATACACATTTTACGAAACAGTGATATGTTGTAACCGGGGTTCGATCCTCGGACCGGGAAGTATGTAATATGGTACGGTGGTCGCCAGATCGGACAGGTGGGTTTTCTCCCCGGGTACTCCGGTTTCCTCCCACAGGAATGACCACATTTACGCGTTCATCCGCGACAACGAGAGTGATTAATATAAGTTGTGAGAATCTAGGGTATTTTTTTCTTAGCAACATAAATTCCTTTATATACTTCGATATCCCTAACAATTCCATTTATTCTTAGATGACATTATAGTATTGAATTGCTGTACATACGGTCAATATATAGTACCAAGGTATTTAGTTCTTAAACCTCTGTATCTGGTACAACATAGCAAAAAGTGATACTCCGATTCAATTGTCATCTGGTTACATAGTTTACATAATCGATTTTCTCTTTCTATATCATTATATATTTACCAAATGCAATTTCTACGTTGTGCTGTGAACATAAAGAAGCAGTAAGCTGTGATGATGATGATTGAGCTTATTTACCCTCGCCTCCGGCGAACCCTGTGGGCGAGCGGCAGTAAGCTGTACAGCTCCATTGTCCTAATATCTGTCATAATGCAAACGTATTCCCGGGTGTAGTTTTGCGTAACGGGTACAAGAGTATTACACGCACATGAAAGGGGATGCACGGTGTAGTGTGTCGATGTCGCTATTTGGTGTACGTTATCTCTTTCAAGGTGCCTGTGGTATATCTTACGTGATCAGGGGTCACCTTCATGATAGTAAGGTAAACACGTTATTCATAGTATAAGTTGTTGGTAGGTTGTAAAAGTAAAGTGTTTGTTTATAATAGTGTCATCTCTATTTCTGACTTATGAGACACCTCTTTTTATGAACATCAGTACTTCCCGAATCCTATTAGTGTATGCCTGGAACCAGGCTGGTAGGCAATCGGTAACCATTATTTAACTAGCTGGCAGCTCACCAACCGGCTATATCAGAAAGAACCCCTGACGGGAGTTGAACCTTCGACCTTCCGCTCCGTAGGCGGATGCCGTAACCACTTAGCCACGGAAGTTGTATTTCATAAACGTCATTAGAGAAGTTTGGTTCATGATACAACATAATTTTAATTTAACCATATTTTGTTGCCTATATATATATACATGAATATAGGTCACACTGGTAATACAATATAACAAAAGCAGATGGGTTGGGTAACAAGTTCTAAAAACATTACATTAAGCCCGTCCCAGTAATGAAATTATACAGAATTATATAACTGGGGACATACGATTGAGTACTTGTACAAACAGTTAATAATTTAAATGGTTAAATTGAATTGAATTGGAGGCACGCGTTTGTACATGTAAACTGTATCTAAAATATCTTACTAAAGATGAATTTACTGAGATCATTTTTATTGGTCACTATCCCCGGTCACGTGCTCAAGCTATAACTTCCCAAGCTATAACTTCCCAACTAGTAATCATGTTATAGACTGTACTACCACTGTTTTATTGGTTTAAACAGTATTTATTCCAGTAAATTTACATGTATAGCACAAAAAAATGTTACAAATTACATAAATTGTGAATGGTTTGGATTGGAAAACAAGAGCCGACTGTTTTATTGTTAACTGCATTGTATAAGTTTCATGCAGCCATGTGATGCGTGCATACTGTGATCTCCAATTATCGTGTGTTAGTCTGATTGAATCTTGCATTTCGTTTCGGTAAGATCCACTCAGGTTTACAGTGTGCGCTTATCACGGATATTAATACTGGTGCACCGGTATTATACATGAATATGTACACATATATTTACATGTATGAGTATATTTATATTCATATACAAATATGTGTATATTATGCTAGAACTACTGTGTACGTACCAGTGTAATATCATTGTGAAGGCATGTACTTTATTTGCATCGTAAATTGTATGCCTTTCTCTGTAAATATCATATGTATAGATATGTATTTGACGTGCATTGTACCTAGGCGTTGTATAATTGTCAAGTATAATTGTCATTTGTATTCTTTGTAAATTAGATGTTTATGTTTATATTGTATGTGGCTCTCCCTGCAGTGGAGGAAATAAAGTTATCTATCTGTATCTTGATTAGTTATATTAATCGCGCTTGAGACCTCAATCCTTATGGAATCCATCGCCAAGAGGAAGTGAGAATAGACAATGTGGAGTTTAAGTGCCTTGCCTATAAGTGTACACTCGTAACGGCTACAGCTTGCCGCGGACGCCGGGCCTGTTCGCGCCTGAAGCGTTTTTCAAGACTTCAACTATTGTATGCTAGTACTATTAACTCTTTCAACGCCGAATAAATTCAGAGCATGTGCAAACAACATAGATCCAGATCAGCCGCGGCGCAACGCCGCGTTTGATCAGGATCTATGTTGTTTGCTATTCGGACAGGTGCTTCAGCTCCACTCTCTGAAGAGCAATCAGCATATAGCCTGATCAGACGGCAGGTTCTATTCTGTCCGATCGGGTTCTCTACGTTTTTACAAAGTCGCTTTTATGCGACATTGCCGCTGAAAGAGTTAATAAACATGGTAATAACGACGCATGCTCATTCATTTTATCGTTGTTATGATTTGTACAATGAATTGGAGCTAATAAGATAGACGAACGAAAAACGAGACTAACGTATGTTTTACGTTTATTTATCGTCGCTACCGGTTTCCCATATGAGCAACGCCTCCTGAAGAGATTAGTCAATTTAGATTATTGGAGGATAGTGCAATGATACAGACAGATACCCATTCCAGAGTTTCCTCTGGTTCTTTTATGTGCATGGTGTACAGCACGGACACGAGACCTCGGTTTAAAGTCCCATCTGAAAGACTGTTAATTTTATTAGGGTCAGACCTAGTCAAAATAAGATTATATAGTTTTCAACGAGACTCACGAACATTAAAAATGTTAAAACGGATGGATTTTATTATTGCAAAACTGTAATACTGATCTTATGGCCTAGTGGTTAAGGCGTCCGCCTAAGCGGGAGGTCGAATGTTCGAATCTCGTCAGGGGTTCGTTCTGATATGGCCGGTTGGTGAGCCGCCAGCTAGTTAAATAATGGTTAACGAGTGCCTACCAGCCTGGCGCCTGGCATACAAGCATAGGATTCGGGAAGTACTGATGTACCAGCCTGGCGCCTGACATACAAGCATAGGAGTCGGGAAGTACTGATGTACCAGCCTGGTGCCTGGCATACAAGCATAGGATTCGGGAAGTACTGATGTACCAGCCTGGCGCCTGACATACAAGCATAGGATTCGGGAAGTACTGATGTACCAGCCTGGCGCCTGGCATACAAGCATAGGATTCGGGAAGTACTGATGTACCAGCCTGGCGCCTGGCATACAAGCATAGGATTCGGGAAGTACTGATGTACCAGTCTGGCGCCTGGCATACAAGCATTGGATTCGGGAAGTACTGATGTACCAGCCTGGCGCCTGGCATACAAGCATTGGATTCGGGAAGTACTGATGTTCCAGCCTGGCGCCTGGCATACAAGCATTGGATTCGGGAAGTACTGATGTACCAGCCTGGCGCCTGGCATACAAGCATTGGATTCGGGAAGTACTGATGTACCAGCCTGGCGCCTGGCATACAAGCATTGGATTCGGGAAGTACTGATGTTCCAGCCTGGCGCCTGGTATACAAGCATAGGATTCGGGAAGTACTGATGTACCAGCCTGGCGCCTGGCATACAAGCATTGGATTCGGGAAGTACTGATGTACCAGCCTGGCGCCTGGTATACAAGCATAGGATTCGGGAAGTACTGATGTACCAGCCTGGCGCCTGGCATACAAGCATTGGATTCGGGAAGTACTGATGTACCAGCCTGGCGCCTGGCATACAAGCATAGGATTCGGGAAGTACTGATGTACCAGCCTGGCGCCTGGCATACAAGCATTGGATTCGGGAAGTACTGATGTACCAGCCTGGCGCCTGGTATACAAGCATGGATTCGGGAAGTACTGATGTACCAGCCTGGCGCCTGGCATACAAGCATTGGATTCGGGAAGTACTGATGTACCAGCCTGGCGCCTGGTATACAAGCATTGGATTCGGGAAGTACTGATGTACCAGCCTGGCGCTGGCATACAAGCATTGGATTCGGGAAGTACTGATGTACCAGCCTGGCGCCTGGTATACAAGCGTGGATTCGGGAAGTACTGATGTACCAGCCTGGCGCCTGGTATACAAGCATTGGATTCGGGAAGTACTGATGTACCAGCCTGGCGCCTGGTATACAAGCATAGGATTCGGGAAGTACTGATGTACCAGCCTGGCGCCTGGCATACAAGCATTGGATTCGGGAAGTACTGATGTTCCAGCCTGGCGCATGGCATACAAGCATAGGATTCGGGAAGTACTGATGTACCAGCCTGGCGCCTGGCATACAAGCATAGGATTCGGGAAGTACTGATGTACCAGCCTGGCGCCTGGCATACAAGCATTGGATTCGGGAAGTACTGATGTACCAGCCTGGCGCCTGGCATACAAGCATTGGATTCGGGAAGTACTGATGTACCAGCCTGGCGCCTGGCATACAAGCATAGGATTCGGGAAGTACTGATGTTCATAAAAAAAGAGTTGTCTCATAAGTCCTTTAAATAGGGGTGACACTATAATAAACAAACACACACTTTTATAACGAATACAATTACGATAAGCAGTTTGAACAGGAATATATATTTAACCATTTCCCCCATAGAAGCACCTCTTGACGCCATTACCAATACGACATGTATTGACAATGTAGTAGCCAAACCAATGTTAATAATTAAGGCCAGAATCTCATGTAGTCCCAGTAATATCTATGGAGGTGGGATAGATATGGCGACTACTTATCCACTGCATGATAGCTATATTTAAATGGCTGTCGTTTGTATGGAAATATAATAGTATATAATATACTAAAAACAACATGATTGGTAAACAAATAAGTAAGATATGGTCCGGAGTTCGAGCCCCACTGGAGCAGTTACGATTGTGCCCTTAGGCAAGGCATTTAAATTCCACATGCCTCTTCTCTCTCCCTCGTGGCGATGGATTCCATCAGGAATGAGGTCTCGAGAGTGATTTATATAAGTTGAAATAACTTGTTTCGCAATCGAGCTAAAATAAATGTGTATAAATTAAACTAAGATATGTACTCAATAAAGAACACATTCATATAACGACCCATGGCATTTGGGTATCATTTGTTACTTTTCAGGCACGGGCGGGCACACGGGTAGAACCACCGACCTACCACAAACCAGCTTGATAACATCATCGCTTCCACCCAGCTGGAATCGAACATACAGCAGGGGGGGCAAGTGATTTGAATTCAACGACATTAACCACTCGACCAAGACGCTAATACAAATAACATTTACACTTGACAAATATACAACTTACAACTTACAATGCACGTGAAGTACATATTGACATAAAACTGAATATCATTTACAATGCAAATAAAGTATATATCTTTACAAATAATATTGACATATAAAGGAATATAATTTACAATCCAAATAAAGTACAATAGCTTTACAATGATATGTACTCTGATGCGTACACAATTCTAGAATAGTAAACACATATCAACATTATTGATAAGTTGGTACAGAAAAAACATAATACCAAACATAGCTGTAGTATAAACCTCCGCTATATAATGTTATATTGTTATATTTCGGGTTTTACGCCTGCATCAGCACCATATCGGGCTATATCGCCGGCGGGTAGTTTACTTAACAACACCTTTCCAGGACAGGCTCCAGCGGTTAACCAGTACTTGGGTGCACCAACCTCCGTAAGAAACTGCCAACTTTTTCATATAAATGAGACACGGCTTGAGCGGGGCTCTCCGCTATATAAACAAAACATATAATATATATATTGTGCTTTCCAAGTAAAGTAACGGTTGTAAGCAAACATTCGATAAAATATTGCATTATAGGTAAGTCAGGTATAACCTATTAAACAATAAATCACAGTATTGTTTGGCAATATTAAACTGAGACATTTGCATATTCCGTGAACTTACTTCGTTAATAATCGGATTTCCGAAGTAAACTATGAGTTTTAAATTATGGTACACTTACTTACTGACTTGATTCAAATATTAACGATAAAAACCTAATAACACATGTCCTGGTCGTAGTTCACGGAAACTTACGAAGGCTTTGGCGGAGATTAATGAGTCTGAGTTTAATGTTGCCAAGTAATACATGTAAGCTATCGTATATTGCCTTACCTATACAGTAGTGTAATATTCCAACGGTATTATTACTTTACTTTGAAAGTACAGTAGTTACATCAAGTGTTTTTGACGTTTGATGTAAACAAAGGTACATATATATATATTAATTTTATATCAGTCTATTTAATATTTGCAAACTGATCTTTAGTCACATCTCTGTGTTGTCAAAATAATACCTGTACCCTCCCTGTTCTTATTAGTGTATACACATTTATTTCAGCTCGATTGCTCAACAAGTTCTTACAGCTTATATTAATCACTCTCGATACCTCATTCCTGATGGAATCCATCGCCACGAGGGAGAGAGAAGAGGCAACGTGGAATTCAAATGCCTTGCGTAAGGGTACAATCGTAACAGCGCCAATAATGAATGACCACATATACGCTTTCATCCGCGCCAACGAAAGTGATTAATATAAGTTGTTAGAACTTGCTTCGCAATCGTTGTAAAATAAATAATGTTAAAAGAAAATGTGCACACATTTGTTTAAACATAATAGTGTATTGCTTTCGAATAACAGATATACACACAAAGTGCACACTAGTTATACATCGGGTTCGAACCCCGCGCAGACCATGTCTCTTTATATGAAAAAGTTGGCAGCTTCCTACAGAGGTTGGTACTATTTACTACAGCGTAGGAATGCACCTTACTGATTTCCTTGAGATGTAACAAGGCTCACAGTATACAGGCACGTTTCAAATGCATGGTTACTGTGGTAATGTGATACAAAGGGTATTACACTCGTGGTGATTTCA
This sequence comes from Archivesica marissinica, assembly GCA_014843695.1. Classification (NCBI taxonomy): domain Eukaryota; kingdom Metazoa; phylum Mollusca; class Bivalvia; order Venerida; family Vesicomyidae; genus Archivesica; species Archivesica marissinica. The sequence goes on along the minus strand of CM026389.1, from coordinate 15,712,457 downwards.
TACCATATTCTATTAAACTCGTTTTGGAATTTTGCTATTAAGCCAGCCAACAGGCTCGCGTAATAGTAGCACTCTAAACCTCGTTTCATAAAATAAGATCCTATATATATTAGATATATTAGATATGCTTTGCATTTTTAATTAGAGATTTTACGACTTTATTTTTTATTATGTGTTGTCCACATTGCTATAAGCCAGCCCGTCAACTAGTCTTAAGGTTGTATATACGTAAATAGGCAGAACTGCATCCGCGGTAGTATGTAGTCCCAATAACTAATATAGTTCATTTTTAATTTTGGTAAAAATGCATTTTCATGACAGGCAGTGTATAATTTGTGTGTTTTTTGAGAAATTATGTGACATGAAAAGACTTCAGACTAGTTGATGTGTAGAAAAGATGTGTTATAAGAATTCAGGCTATTGCAAACTGAAGGTTGGTATACTGTATTATTTGGCGGAGGAATACCTTGTGTAAACACAATACGTTATTCACAGGTGAGCACTGGCTATTTCAAACATTAAATTTGAAATATTCTTGGTGTGTTTCAGTTTGATTTGAATACCTCTTCACAGTGGATGGGGCATCAGAAGAAATGAAAGATTGGAAATATAAATGAACAAATTGTATGTTTTTATTTTTTACTATGTATTTAATAGGCAATTTATTTGTTGTTTTACAACGTTAATCATATAATTGAATAATGACGACCACTGGCTAATAGATATTGAAACAAGTGTGTATAATATGTTAGCTGTAGTAGATTCGTCTGTCTGTTTTGTGGTTTAATGTCGCAACATTCATAGAATGACTACTTTGCCCACCTTGTGACGGACTACTTTACCCACCATGAGACGGATTACTTTCCCCACCTTGAGACGGACTATTTTCCCCAACATGAGACGGACTACTTTGTTATAGGCGAGTATTGTAAAAAGGGTCAAGTTGTTTTGTCAGAAAGGAGAGACATTCGTTTGTTAATCAGTTCAATTTAGCTGCAGTCTTTCACAAGATATGCCGAGATATGCTATTTCAAAGGATACGGTATCGTTCTTGATATATAGCTTTTCATTAAACATTTTGCCAGCAGAATTGATATTTATGCTTGGCATAGTACGCTTTGTGTCCAGTGTCATAAACGATTCAAAATGCCGCACAGAAAAGCAAAAAATAATAGTTTAATCAAAATATGATGTTTCTTAATTTCCCGCTCATTTTCGTTGTATCCGTACGCTCAAATGTCAGGGCTATTGCCAACGTTGTATGTGTTACTGTCCAATAATCCTACGCTGTTGATTGAGAAAGGCGATTTATAGCAAATATTGGGTTACATTTCCAAGAAATGGAACTATTTAGCCATATTTCATAATCATAACTCCGTGTCATATTGCATGTTATTACTAGATGCGTATATTTATTAACTTAATATCAGAGATTTAGAACTACCAACTGTTCTTTATGAGTAATAACTTTTTCTAATTAAATTATAAACCTTTCTATGACTAACAAAGAAGTCACACAAGACTAACATTTTCTCGCACACCTTACTGGACACTCTCGTGAATAAGTTGGATGACGTAATTGATGACGTAATATACATTTTCGTAGTTTAAACATATTTTATTGTATCAATATTTACATCATTTTGTAACATTAATATACGAGAACAAATGGATTAAATCGGAAGCTAGTAGCCTATTTAGATTTTCTCCATAATGTTCGTAGTAACATGGGGGTTGATTCAAAGAGTAACCATGTTGGCAATCGACATTCGTGGTCAGAATATGTCGTTAGAAACTCGCCAGAGCCTCGTATCTGACGACATATTCTGACCACTCTGGTGAAATCTCCTTGTCCCACACTAGAGCATATGAAGGATAGAGAAAGAGAGAGAGAAAACCCACCTGTCCGATCTGGCGACCACCGTACCACATCACATACTTCCCGGTCCGAGGATCGAACCCGGGTTGCATTGGTGAGAAGCGAAAGCACTAACCACTGCGCTAATCGGACATTTCTCCTTTAACTTTACACAGAAAAATGTTGAACTTGGCTGAATTTCGTCGCCTACACATTCTGGCAAAATTACATAGTTATCCGTCTCGAATGGCCGGTCTTATATTCAAAGATAGGTGTCTACTATACAGATATATTCCAGGTCCCGAACCTATATCTCCAATGTGAAGTAGTCTAGCAATAACCACAACTATCATATCCATTCAATGAACGATGCATAGTGTGGAAGTCGTGATAGCGCAGTGGATGTGCGCTCGCTTCAGGTGCGACAGGCCCGGAGTTCATGCCCCGCTGCAGTCGTTACGATGGTGCCCTTAGGCAAGGCATTTAAATTCCACATTGCCTATTCTCTCTCCTTCATGGCGATGGATTCCATCAGGAATGAGGTCTCGAGAGTGATTAATATAAGTTGAAATAACTTGTTTCGTAATCGAGCTAAAATAACTTTGTCTAAACTAACGATGTATAGCATTAACTCACATCTGTTCTGATCCATTACTGGAGCCGTTAGGATTGTGTCATTAGGCAATGCGTTTAAATTAATTCAACAATGCCTCTTCTCCTCGTGGCGATGGATTCCATCAGGACTGAGGTCTCGAGAGTGATATAAGATTTATGACGTTGTTTCGCAATCGAGCTAAAATAAATTTGTATAAGTATCTATGGAGTATCTGATAATTAGTAATTGTTAGGCATTCATAATATATCACCAGTTCCAAGGAAATGCGTGTGTGTGTTTTACGTTTATTTATCGTCGCTAACGGTTGCCCATATGAGCGACGCCTCCTGAAGAGATTAGTAATTTTAGATTTTTGGAGGATAGTGCAATGATACAGACAGAGACTCATTCCAGAGTCTTCTCTGGTTCTTTTACGTGCACGTTTAAAGCACCGACACGAGACCTCGGTTTAACGTCCCATCTGAAAGACTGTTAATTTTATTAGGGTCAGACGGGGAATCGAACCTGCGATCCCTGGATTACCAGTCTGGCGTGTTACCACTGGACTACAGATCCGTCTGTAAGGAAATGCATGTAACGCATTATTTAAATATTACATTTCTCAGAAAATAAATTATGCGTTATGTTAATGAGAGACATTACTGGTTTTTCTATTACCTCCCTTGATGGATAAAGTCAGATTTATCCCTAAATGTATATTGTCCTTTTAGTTGGAATCCTTTGTTTTTACTGTTGTCGTCTAACCAGATGTTGCGTTAGGATAAATCGTGTTAATTAATTGAACCATTTTTACAGTACGGTATCCATTGGACATGCTAAAGGATATATGTCGATATTTAATAATTTCATAGACGAGAATACGGATGAGAATGGAAAACATGTAGTGCAAAGGAAACAACGATAACAACAGAGGAAACCAATTAAGAGGACCAATATACTATTAGGAGTATTCAGGGGCAGTAACTGACTAATGTTTCTCATTACACCCGTTGTGATATATTCATTGCATAATTTCATATTTGCATTTCTTAATTAAGGCCAAACCAGTCGCTATAAACCTACTCGTCATTGCAATATGCTATGAGAGAATCTCTAATTTTCTATTACTTCCCTTGACAGATAGAGTTTGATTTATTCCAAAATGTGAATAGGTCCTTTTTAGAATCTTTTGTTTTTTTACTGTTGTTCCCTAATGAGATGTTGCTGTATGTACAAATAAATAGCCATTGCATATACTGTAGGAGATTTGTTGATATATAGTAATTTAATACGCATAAGAAGCGATAGTGGAATAAAAGTGCTAGCATGTTGTGCAAAGGAAACAACGATAACAACAGAGGAAAACATTTAATAAGACCTATCTACTTTTAGGGAGTATTCAAGGGCAGTAACTCACCGATGCAGACAGTGCTCATCTGTAGACTTAACGGGCGCTAACTCCATAGTCTGACAAGACTGACGGATGCCGAAGTAACTCACCGATGTATCTCATTACGTGCTTATAGTTTCATTCTCGTTTGTTATTGATGCTCTAAGACGTCGATGTATCGATCAATAAAGCTTGATGAGTGACAGGCTTTGTGTGTCTCAGCTTCTTCAATAACACCTATTATAGTATCTGATGTGTTGTGATCGTCTTCTGTCTTTTTGTGTTGCATGTTTTTGCAATTCTATGCTAAGACATCTGCGATCTGCAAAGGAAACAACGATAAAAACAGAGGAAACCAATTAAGAGGACCAATATACTATTAGGAGTATTTTTTGGCAATTCTATACCAAGACATCTGCGATCTTTACGGTTCTGTATACGACTGCTCTAAATCACAGTGACTATGAATATAAGATCAAATTTAGAAAAGATATTGCTACAGTACTTTTGATGTTTATTGACGGGCGATGCGATTAAACCTTTTAGAAAATTAAATACGAAAACACCCTACGTTAGTTTATTTATTATTTGTACACATGAATAAATTTTAATACAAACTTATTGGAAATTGAAGTTGATTGCACACTGAACGCATTCAATTACATGCCACTTAGCAGGGGCGGGTCCATGTCATGAAGCTAGAGGTGTGGGGAGCAACTTGTCTTTATTCTGGTACATCTCAGGTCTGTCATAAAACGCTTAGGTAAATTGAAAAAGTCACATTTTGTTATTTATCGGGGTGAAATACGAGCATATGACTGGATATTGACGGGTACATTATTGGATCTTCAAGAAATATAGGGTGGTCGGGTGTTCTTAGAAGGGATGCGTCATGCGTGTCTATTCAGTTTCCATCAAAAACGTTGGATCTATTGATGGGTCAGTAGTCCAGTGGTAAACACGTTTGTCTGTACTCTACTCCACGATCTAAAATGACTAATCTCCTCATGAGGCGTCGCTCATATGGGCAACCAGTAGCGACGATAAGTAAACGTAAACACACAGAGTTTGATCCATTTATTATACAGGTAAGACATGGATACAAATAATCTCAAGTTTTCGGTGAGACATTTTAAGACCAAAAAAACAACAAGGAAACATTACTGTCAGTTACGGGGAGACAAATTCCTCCTTAGCCAAGTGGTTACGGTCGTTGACTTGAAATAATTTGCTCCTCATCGCTGTAGGTTCGAATCCCACTGGGGTAGTTTCATTATTTAATGTGTGGAAGCAATCGAGCTGGCTTGTGGAAGGTGGATGGTTCGATCTGGTTACCCGTCCGTGTGCGAAACACTGCTAGGACGTTCACTTGTTTCTACAGGGTCCAAAAATAACATCTAGATAACCGTCATTTGACCTAAGCGTTTCTGTGATCTTAAAGCGACACTACAGAAGTGAAAAAAGAAAGATTCTACAGAATGTAATTTCCTTCTATATATAACCGGAATAAACCAACTCCATCTTAAGGTAGCTATAAGGTTTGTGTTCAAGTTATTGTCAAATATATCTTACATATTTGGCTCTCCGATTAGCGCAGTGATTACCACGCTCGCGTTCCTTCTCACCAATGCAACCCGGGTTCAATATATATATAGAGTTTGATTTATTCCAAAATGTGAATAGGTCCTTTTTTAGAATCTTTTGGTTTTTTACTGTTGTTCCCTAACGAGATGTTGCTGTATGATAAATGTGATTTTATCAACTGATAACATTGTTTTACAAATAAATACCCATTGCATATAGTGTAGGAGATCTATTGATATATAGTAATTTAATACGCATAAGAAGCGATAGTGGAATAAAATGCTAGCATATTGTGCAAAGGAAACAACGATAACAACAGAGGAAAACACTTACTAGGACCTTTTAGGGAGTATTCAGGGGCAGTAACTCACCTATGCAGACGGCGCTCATCTGTAGACTCAATATACAGAATATATACAGACTATATATATACATACATATATAGTATGCATTATATAATTTGTGTCGACATATTTGTAGCATAATCTGAGAATTTCAACTAATAAACAAGCGTCGTATACGACATAGCAAAATAATGTAAATATGGGCAACATCCAAGTTTGAAACAACGCGTGCATCCTAAATACCAACATAATTACCGTTATATCTCGCATGTGTGCCCTTGTATATTTATTTTTAGACTAATCTGATAAAAATTATCTCGAATAAAATAGTATATATATATATATAAACGCGTTGAGTGAACTCCAATAACAAACACATGCCAATTCAGGAACGTGGTATCCTACTTTCATTTTGAGAGTTTGTAGACAGCAAAAACACTGTTTATTGATTGAAAGTTGGTGTTCGAATTATTTCGGAAGAATTTGAGTAGCAATGATATTTATACGTATAATATGATGGTTTTTTTATTTTTATTTTTTTTATATAATGTCGCTCTAAGCGCATAACCAAACAAAACATAGCATAGTGCGGATTCATATTTCAGTTATATACTATTTTGTCTTGTATTCATTCAACAGGATTCAGGTGTAAGATTTGAAAAGTTGATATCTGTTACGTTATTTTCAGATTGTGCATACAACTCTAGGAATGGACATTTGACCCGCTAAGCTGATACTGCATATCGAACAATGTTCATCAAAGTATCTGAGGGTTTAACGTCGTACCATTTTCAAGGAGAAGATTAATATAAGACTTTGTCTTTCATTCTAATCCTTTTTCTGTATTTTGATTATGTGTGATATATGCATATGTGTGTGTTTTACGTTTATTTATGGTCGTTACCAGTTGCCCATATGAGCGACGTCTCCTGAAGAGATAAGTCATTTTAGATTTTTAGAGGATAGTGCAATGATACAGAGAGAGACCCATTCCAGAGTCTCCTCTGGTTCTTTTACGTGCAAGGTGTAAAGCACCGACACGAGACCTCGGTTTAACGTACCATCTGAAAGACTTGTTAATTTTATTAGGGTCAGACGGGGGATCGACCCTGCGATCCCTGGATTACCAGTCCAGAGTGTTACCACTGGACTACAGATCCGTCTGTATGTATGTATTATATTGGGAAATGAAATATGTTTAAACTAACGTCGCACCACCAACTTAGCTCATATGGCGACTCTCCAGCTAGTATTAGTGGAGGAAGACCTGGAATGCCCCTCCGAGCAGTATCTCAGACAACGATGGGTATATACGTAGAACCACCAGACTACCGCAGGCCAGCTGGCTAGCTTCCTCACTTGATACCACCAGTGGGATTGGAAACTCCAGCGGTGAGGGGCAAGTGACTTGAAGTCAGTGACCTTAACCGCTCGGCCACAGTTCAATGGACAATATGGTTGATAGGAGGGGGCATGGATGTATGCATCTAAATAACGTTCGTGAATAGCTTACTTATATAGCATTAATATATAATATAAGTACCATTGTTCTAAAAATATAGACTTTATTTGTTTTGACAACGACTGTGAAACAAGCTTTAATAACCTATATTAAGGTATCTTGTTGACGCGGATGAAAGCACGTATTTGGTCATTCGTGTCGGAGGTAACCGCCCCGTACCCGCAGAAAACCCACCGGTCCGATACGGCGACCATCGGGTCATTTCATATGCTTCCCTGTCTGAGGCTTGAACCCGGGCTGCATTGGTGAGATTGAAAGCGATCGTGGTAATCACTGCGCTAATCGGAGAGCCAAATATGTAAGATATATGTGACACTAACTTGAACACAAACCTTATAGCTACATTAAGACGGAGTTGGATTTCTCCGGTTATTCCGGTTTCCTCCCACAAGACTGACAACATACATATACGCCTTCATCCGCACCAACGAGCGTGAGTAATATAATTTCGCAATCGTTGTAAAATAACTTAAATTTTATACTTTTTCAAACGTAGTCTGAAAGGAAACTAATACGTGCTGTTTTTGTTTTTTCGTCATGCTATAACCAAGGCGGACATTTTAGGAGTCGTTATAGCGCAGTTGTAGAGCGTTCGCTTCAGGCGCGAAAGGTCCGGAGTTCGCGCCAAGCTGTAGTCGTTCCGATTGTGCCATTAGGCAAGGCATTTATTGCTTCTCTAGCTATGGAATCCATCAGGTATGAGATCTCGAGAGTGATTAATATAAGTTATAAGAACTTATTTCACAATCGAGCTAAAATAAATTTGTACAAACATAAGGCGGTCACAATGAAAACATTCATTCAATATATTTTTATTTTTAGCAAATGGAGAAATTAACAAAAGGATAACTGATTTAAAACACATTTTAATAAACATATATAACTCATCTCAAATAATGTCTCTGTACATCCTCTCAACAACTTGCCAACAATATGTTGTACCCATAGACAATTTATATACACCCATGTATCGATACCGAATTTATAATTCATTTTAATTTCAACATGTCATATTCAATAAAGAATGTATCCCTGCGCAAGAAAAGATGATGCACTCTCTATGCCTGACTTATATTTCTCGATTAGTAACATGATCTATTAGGAACCGATTTTTGAAAAGTCCGTGTGAAGCACGTAATTGAAGGAAATTTTTAATTACAAATCACAATTGATGTATTAAAGGCTAGACTAAAAAAACAGTCCCATTTATTTAATTTGGCCAGACAATAAAATACAGGTTTCATTGTAAAATTCCATTTTAATAGTCGTATATTTTCTTGGAATTGAATATTGATTTTTAAATTTTCCAGACGGAACAGAATTGCATGTACACACAGTGCTGTTCGCAAATGGCATTTGTTTGTTTATTGCATGACAGTGTATTTTAAATAATTATAACAATAATCACGAAGAAGTAAACACAACGACAGGAATACACCAACTATAAATGTCTGGAAATACCAGACATAAAAAGAAGAAAGCAATATGTTCATTGAATTGTCTGGAAACCACAAAGCCAGCTACAGCTTCATGAAACAATCGCAGCTACGACATGTAGATAGGAATTAGACATATTTCTATTAGATGGTCATTTTAAGAACCAATCATTTCGATCGATACAAATGACTTATGCTATTTCTTAGCTATGACAGCTTAGGAAATACCAGAAATCGACTCATATTATTTCATGCATATAATTCCTTGTTATATTGTGTACGTGTGCATAAAGATATGCCAAAGAGCAATGCAATATGATTAAACTATTCTTTTCATTTACAATACTCCACCCCACCCTCACAATCCACAAACAGCATATTTCATTTTCTCTTTTCGAAAACTACAGTTAAACATGTGTAAGTGGTCACCTCCATTAAGCAGTCAACCTGTATTAAGCAGCCAGCTTCCAGATTCCCAAAATATTGGTTTATTATAAGTTCGACCTCTATTAAGCAGCCACCTATGATAATCAGCCACTTTATGCGATTCCCTTGGTTGGCTGTTTAAGACAGGGTTAACTGTATATATAATCTTGATCTAGTTTCATAACATTAACAAAGCTTCAAACATCTGTGGTAGAACAGTAAAACACTAACGAGAAGATATTATTGCGTATGTTTGGACTATTTTTAGACTAGAAGCACATTGATTTTGTTTAATGTCGAATAACTGTTGTTGATATTGTTGTTGTTATTGTTGTTGTTGTTGTTGTTGTTGTTGTTGTTGTTGTTGTTGTTGTTGTTATTGTTGTTGTTGGTTGAAAACAGTATTTATTCCAATAAATTTACATGTATAACACAAAAAATGTTACAAATTACATACATTGTGAATGGTTTGGATTGGAAAACAAGTTTTCAGAAAACTTATATAAATTCCTCCCCAAACAACCATTGTTGCTGTTGTTGTTGTTGTTGTTGTTGTTGTTGTTGGTGGTGGTGGTGGTGGTGGTGGTGGTGGTGGTGGTGGTGGTGGTGGTGGTGGTGGTGATGCTTGTTTCGTGCATGTAAATCCATCGTTAAAGTGAACTTGTATTTTATGTTTCTGTTTATGTAATTATGGAAAGAAATCAACAAGTAAACAAGTTGCTCCATGGAAACTCAAAAATATTATTTTTAAAAATCATTTAAAAATGCTTATGATACATATTCTATGCATGTAGATCCTTCGTTCCAATAGCTGGACTCCTTTGTTTCTACTGTTCTTCCCTAACCAGATGTTGCGGTATGATAAATGTAATTACAGTATACATCCGTTATGTCGAATTCCGTCGGACCGAACAAAATACTTATCCGACGTTTGACTTAAAGAAAATCTATATAAACGTAGCCAGTTATATGTAAAATGGCAGTGTCTGAAACGGAACTTTGGTCCGACTTCGAGATAACCGGATAATTCGACATAACCGACTTTGAAATAACGGATGTAGACTGTATATCAAAATCATGTTAATTAATTGATAACCAATTCTTACAGTAAAGTATCCGCTCGATATGCTGTAGGATATCTGTCGAGATTTAATAATTTAATAATTCTAAGATTAGAAAACGGATGAAAATTGATAGCATGTGGTGCAAAGAAAATAACGATAAAAACAGAGGAACCCAATTAATATGACCAATCTACGCTTAGGAGTATGCAGCGCCAGTGTATGCTACATGCCGATTGGCAACACCAACTTGAAATATACCTTAAACAACTACCCTAGATAAGGAAGTCTTGTTAACATTTAATAACATTGACAATGCCGCCTTACGTAACGGAAATAATATATAATACGTATTACTAAGCATGCATTATTTATATAATATTCCGTTAGCGTAAAACAACCATAATGTCTTAATTATTTCGTAGTAAACATCACGTTTGTCTTCTATTGGACAGAACATAATAGTTAGTGTAAAAGGGGAGCACTTTTAAATTGGGGTTCCAGGAAACAAGAAACGTGGTATATGTTTTGTCTCCTGTCAAGTGCTCGAACATTGTATGAGAACAGATCAAACCACGGTCGGTTAACATACACTCATCTGTAAACGATCACATGTATAACACAATTTAGATTAATTTTAATGTAATCTGTTCTTCATAAAATTGACTTCAAATAGAGATGCTGAGATAATTCCTATCTAGTATCTCTCGTAACAATCTCACATCGGAAACATTTAAATCAATATGTATATCTACCATCAGTCTAACACTCTTCATATATTTATGACTTTTCCTTATTTTTCATTGCATGCAAATTGTATATGTATTATTATGAGCTATATGATGTTTAAGTATAATAAACCCTGTGTTCTGTTCTGTATTGCATTATACATAAGTTCACTTCCTAATAAAATAACACCCACAGACGGATATGTAGTCCAGTGGTAACACGCTGGACTGGTAATCCAGGGATCGCAGGTTCGATCCCCTGTCTGACCCTAATAAAATTAACAGTCTTTCAGATGGGACGTTAAACCGAGGTCTCGTGTCGGTGCTTTACACCGTGCACGTAAAAGAACCAGAGGAGACTCTGTAATGGGTCTCTGTCTGTATCATGCACTATCCTCCAACATCTAAAATAACTAATCTCTTCAGGAGGCGTCGCTCATATGGGCAACCGGTAGCGACGATAAATAAACGTAACAACACAAATAACACCTATTAAAATGTCAACCAGACAAGCCAGCATCGTTAAATATTATAATTAAATGTTAAATAAATGTTCCTTGTTCGCCTAACGGCCTGTTTCAGTTACTTGTATAAACCGGTTTGCTACAACTATCAGAACTATCCACTTAACCTGCCGAGAAAATTGAACGGAATGTATAAACAGCACAGATCCGATCAGGGTCTACGTTGTTTGCTATTCAGACAAGTGATTTAGCTCCACTATCCGAATAGCAAACAGCATAGAGTCGCAGCAGACGGCACGTTCTTCCGGTTCTATGCTGTATGCAAACTTGTAGCCCAAGTAGTGTGATATGTAATTGTAAATTGTATTCGTTATTATGAAAAACGTTGCAATAAAATATTATTAAATTATGCGAAAGCGAGTTTAGTCGTGAATGGCAGGTCACGGGTTAATACCATTTGTGGGGGTGGTATTTACTGACAGAGGTGACAATGCAACTGAAAGTACAGTATACAAATTCAAGACCAGTACAGCGCATTTATTGAGGTTAGAATAAATACCCATTTGCGTCTATGAAATAATGTACATATTTATCTATTTAATACAAAGTTGATATGACTATCTCAAAAATAAAATCACACACCGTGATTTCTACGTGTGTATTGAATCTATCACAATAGTAATATTCAAGCGGAATTTTCAAAGATATTTAGTGAGATACCGTATTAAATAAACATTACCCGATTAGCGCAGTGGTTAGCGCGCACGCTTCTCACCAATGTAACCCGGGTTAGATCCTCGGACCGGGAAGTATGCGAGATGGTACGGTGATCGCTATATCGGACAGGTGGGTTTTTCTCCGGGTACTCCGGTTTCCTCCCACACGAATGACCAATGACCGCATAATTATACGCTTTCATCCGCATCAACGATAGTAATTAATACAAATTGTTAAAGCTTGTTTCGCAATCGTTGTAAAAATAAATAAAGGTTAAATTTAAATAGATTCTAATCACTACTTATTGAAACGTAAACCTATTTCCAATTGATCTATTACACCTGGGGTTAAATGGCTCTTTGTCAATTATTGCATTCTAAAAATAGCATCATAGTCATTCAATAAAATCAATCAACAATGCAATCAACAGATACATTATTAAAATCTTTAATAATTGAGTAAGTAAAATAATTTCAGAGACAACTTAGCTTCCCTTCGTTTGAGAATAAACACTGCTAGCTCAATGAACACTGTGGGTCGTCAAAATGACACGGTTAAAATATATATGGAAGAAATGCAAGCACATATAATACAATTCAGATTATCTTTTAAGGTGATCTCCACTTTACTAAGAATTAATTTGCGATTGAAAAATTAACACATGTACATAGTTACTTAAATATGTAATAACACAGTTTGTTTAACCCATAACCTGCCAAACACAACTACAGTCGCTTTTGCAAACAGCAAAGAGCCAGATCAGACGACACAGAATACTGTATGATGTTTGCTATTCGGATAGTGGAGCAAAAATACTTGTCTGAACAGCAAGCATCATATATCCTGATCAGACGCGGTGCTACGCCGCGGCTCCGTGGCTGATCTGGATATATGTTGTTAGCACATTCCATTTAATTTATTTGGCAGGTTAAGGGTTGAATTACCAACATTCTTAATTATGATAACCTTATGAGAATGGACATCGTCCAAATGTGCACGAAATAGACACTATAAATGCATTCACCCGGTAACAACATAGATGCACCAAATCTAGTTACACGTGCATTAAAAAAAGCAAACAACACATGTTAGCAATGTTTGCGCATTCACATATTTTAAATGATTAAGCACATTTTCAAACATTATGTCTGCACACACCCAGGTAAGCACGTTAAAAGCAGATCTTAAATGTAATCTCGTTTTACTAAACATATATAAACATATACAATTTATGACACCATAGAAAATGTTCTAAAATGTTTGAGCACTATAAAACAGCCGGATGTCTGTAATGGTCGTCCGGTTTGACCAAAACGTATGCCAAAGGTCTATGAACATCACTGGTCGATGGTAGATAAGATGGTGGGCAGCACGGTACAATGTATTGTCCCGGATGTCCCGTGTGCGCAGGCGACGGAAGGGAACTCAACGCGGCGCTTTGAGCTTGAAGGTACTGTGAATATAACGATGACGTCATTTGTGACGACATGTGTTCTGACAAAGATGTCCGCAATGGTAAACTAGGGTCCAATTTGCTACTTTCTAAATGTGATAGTAATGGATGAGGCGTCAGACCAGTGGGTAGGCTTGTGGGTGGCTGAAATGCCCTCATCTTCTCGTTGAGCAATGCTTGGCTCATTACACTCTCCGCCTGATTGGCAGCAAATGCTGGATAACTAGGCGGGAAACCGTTAAATGGATTAAAGCCTGGGACAAGTGGCAATGGGAACGCATATTTGTCCTTCTTCATTAACGACTTGGGTTTTCTGCGTGGTCTATACTTATAATCTGGGTGCTCCTTCATGTGCAGTGCCCTGGAATTATAAAGAAAACATAGATGAATACTCAGTTAGTGTTCTAATCCATAGAGCTGTAATTATAAAGAAAACATAGATGAATTCGCAGCTAGTGTTCGAATCCATAGAGCTGGAATTATAAAGAAAACATATATGAATTCGCAGCTAGTGTTCGAATCCATAGAGCTGGAATTATAAAGGAATAATAGATGAATACTATGTTGGTGTTCTAATCCATAGCGCTGGAATTATAAAGGAATCATAGATGAATACTCAGTTAGTGTTCGAATCCATAGCGCTGGAATTATGAAGAAAGCATAGATGAATATTAAATTGGTGTTCTAATCCATAGAGCTGGAATTATGAAGAAATCATAGTTGAATATTCGGTTTGTGTTGGTGCAAACAATATTTATTACAAACCATAAATCACATATAACATACAACGTCATGCATACATAATGCAAAGGATCAAGTAGGAAGCTTAAAAGTAGTATAAACGTGTTCCTCTATTTTCGGGTGGTGTTCTAAATAATTATATGAAATGTTTCAGAATGTTCTCTTTACAGTTTCATATATGGTGTTTGTTTATTATAGTGTCACCCATATTTAAATGGCCAGCCATTTCTGACTTATGAGACACCTCTTTTTATGAACATCAGTACTTCCCGAATCCTATGCTTGGATGCCAGGCGTCAGGCTGGTAGGCAATCGGTAACCATTATTTTTCTAGCTGGCGCTCACCAACCGGTTATATCGGAACGAACCCCTGGCGAGATTCGAACATTCGACCTTCCGCCCCGTAAGCGGACGCCTTAACCACTAGGTCACGGAGACGGTATATATTTCAAAAGGACACAAAACATTGACTAAGTAAACTTATCGAGTGTTATTCAAAAGATGCATAATGCAGAAAAACAAACCACAAATGTGTGTTTTACGCTTATTTATCGTCGCTACCGGTTGCCCATATGAGCGACGCCTCCTGAAGAGATTAGTCATTTTAGATTTTTGGACGATAGTGCAATGATACAGACAGAGACCCATTCCAGAATCTCCTCTTGTTCTTTTACGTACACGATGTAAAGCACCGACACGAGACCTCGGTTTAACGTCCCATCTGAAAGACTGTTAATTTGATTAGGGTCAGACGGGGGATCGAACCTGCGATCCCTGGATTACCAGTCCAGCGTGTTACCACTGGACTACATATCCGTCTGTCTTACATATTGATTTGATATATATATATGATTTCAGATATTATTTCTATCTTGTAGAATAAACCAGCTTCAGTTGTGTATTGTATATAAGTGTAGCTTACCGTTGTAATAGTCTACGGGGAGGGTCGTCGCTAATGTTGGTAAAACTTGTGACCCAACCCATTTGCTTCTAAATTATAACAGTTTCACTCGTATAATATTCGTTACATTTCATTTGTTGAACAAGTATTGTGTCTGTGTATATGTATGTTATTTGAAAGCAATCAAATATGTTTAAACTAAAATCATAATTATATTCTACATGTTTTATCAATGTTACTGTAAATAGTATGGACATGGATGAGACTTGAATAGATAAATACATATGTTTGTACTGAAATCGAGGGTATCGTTTTCACGTAATGATGCAGAAATGAATTAAAATATAAAATGAAAGACCGACTGTATCGAACCAGTGACTTCATTAGAATCATAAAGTCCTATAATGTATGTATGGATTTTTCAATTTCCTAAAGATATACTCAACACAAATTCCCAATCGGTCATCTGGTGTTCTACAATATTTGGAGTGTTTGTTGTACGTTTATTTATCGTCGCTACCGGTTGCCCACTATAAACAATATTTGGAGCACACTAATAACCCTATATATATGTAATATCAATATTCATATAATTTTATTTCATACATATTATTTCAGATTTTTATATAATGAATTGCTGTGTGATCATTGGGAATAAAACGCATTAAATGACACTGTGTAAATATATATATTGTATGATTATTAGTTAGCTCCAGATATTATAAAACAACAGGTGACCGAATAGGAATGGTGTTGAGTGTATATATAGCAACAAGTTCGTTAGAGTAGTTCACGGGTTCGAGCCCCGCTCAGACCGTGTCTCATTTATATGAAACAGTTGGCAGTTTCTTACGGAGGTTTGTGCACCAAGTACTGGTTAACCGCTGGAACCTGCCCAGGAAATGTGTTGTTAGGTAAACTGCCCATCGCTCTAATGGGAAACCGGTAGCGACGTTAAATAAACTTAAATAAAATAATAAAATAAAAATAGAGTAGTTCACAGACAGACGGATCTGTAGTCTAGTGGTAACACGCTGGACTGGTAATCCAGGGATCGCAGGTTCGATCCCCCGTCTGACCCTAATAAAATTAACAATTTTTCAGATGGGACATTAAACCGAGGTCTCGTGTCGGTGCTTTACACCGTGCACGTAAAAGAACCAGAGGAGATTCTGGAATGGGTCTCTGTCTGTATCATGCACTATCCTCCAAAATCTAAAATGACTAATCTCTTCAGGAGGCGTCGCTCATATGGGCAACAGGTAGCGACGATAAATAAACGTAAGCACACACAGAGTAGTTCACGCTCGCCCATATGGTTCGCCGGAGGCTAGGGTAAATAAGCTAAATCATCATGGAAACCAGTACGCTCGCCCATATGGTTCGCCGGAGGCGAGGGTAAATAAGCTAAATCATCTTCAAAGTAGATCAAATCTGTTTTTCTCTCCAAAAACAATGACATTTGCTATAATTATATAGGATCTTACATGAGTGGTGATTTCATATTAATATTTAATGAATCGAGTTTTGGAATTTTTCTATTAAAGCGAGCTTTGTTGAAATCATCACGAGCATAAGATCCTTTTTTATCACATTACCAATACAAATAGAAATAGGCGTACTGTAATACATGAAAGGTTAATTTAGAAATATATACGGATTATTCTCTCTCAACAAATCAGAATCATTCCAGGTGTCATTACACGTGCGTACATATAAGAAATTATGAGATGACTGTATTACACCGAATACAATCACAGTTATTGTGATAAAAACCTCTTATATAAAAGACAAAAAGACACGCATTTCTCACCTGAGTCGTTTAGCCTCGTCTATAAATGGACGCTTTTCCTCTTCTGTTAGCAACTTCCAGTCAGCACCAAGTCGTTTACTGATTTCAGAATTGTGCATTTTAGGGTTTTCCTGAGCCATCTTCCTCCGTTGGCCCCTGGACCAGACCATGAAGGCGTTCATGGGACGTTTCACGTGGTCCCCACAATGTTTCCCAATTTCCGAATCCCTATCTGAAATAGTCCCTCCAGGGGAGAGGTCCTCCTGAATATCCATTGCGCTCATGTTCATTATGTCAATGTTTCAATATTTTTAATCAGATGATGAACTGTTATGTTATCATTTATCGCCACTGATTCATCTAAATTATCAATCCCCTCCTTGTGTTTACATGAGTCTCCGCGACAATCCTCCAATCCGTTTTGTTTACCTTATTTCTGTAATTAACTTTCTTATTCTTTTGTTTATTAGTTTGTATGGTATATTCCCACAGCTATTTAATACCAGATTTAACTTATATTCCGCTGAACGAAATACACTCCATCAAAATACTAACTCACACAAAATGTAACTGTGTTGTGTTGCGATGCTACCTCGCAAGTGATCGTATAACACTCCGATACCCTTATTAAAACACGTGTGGACCTTTTATAAAAACATCCTTTAGCAAATGACAAAACCAGTATAATATGTGTATCACTGTGTATTCATTAGACATTCAAAACGGAAACTTGTAAACGTAAAATGTCATTCAAAATCATCAGAAGCCAACAAATAGTGGATAATCGTCATCCGATACTGGCGGACTACTTTATTGGTCCAATAGCAGCTCTTTGCCTCCGTTGTTATTGGTGAAAGAGTTTACCGAGCGTTTTAGGCCCCGCCCGTTTACGATAAATGGAACATGCAGCTGTGTATTGTTAAGTTGTTACAGCGGAGACTTGTTGCTGGAAACAGATTTTACATGGTATTCTTTCTATGTGATCTTAGAATAAGTTAAATTCTATAAACACAAAGTGTTTCAATTATCAAAATGAATAGTAGACCTTGTTGGTGTTTTCCCTTGCATTTATATATATTTATAGTTAGTATATTTTGTATTCAGTTTATGATTGGATAATCCTTTTAGATAGTTTATACAAATTTATTTTACAAGTTCTTACAACTTATATTAATCACTATCGAGACCTCATTACTGACGAAATCCATCGCCACGAGGCAGAGAGAAGAGGAAATGTGGATTTTAAATGCCTTGCCTAAAGGCACAATCGTAGCGGCTCCAGCGGACTAGACCTCCGTGCCTTTTGCACATGATGCTACCACTGCGCTATCACGACTTACATTGACAATAATGCTCATTTACGTATGTTTTATTAATTTAAGTTTATTTAACGTCGATACCGGCTGCCCATTTGAGCGACGGCAGTTTATCTAACAACACCATATCTGGACAGGCTTCAGCGGTTAACCTGCACCAACCTCCGTAAGAAACTGCCAACATTTTCATATAAAGAGACACGGTCTGAGCGGGGCTCGAATCTGTGACAATCAGTGATGATTTGCTACAGTGATATACAAGTCAGCGACCTTAACTACTCGACCACTGGGGGGGGGCATAGTTGCCCATATGAGCGACGCCTCCTGAAGAGATTAGCCATTTTAAATTTTAGGAGGATAGTGCAATTATACAGAGAGAGAGAGAGAGAGAGAGAGAGAGAGACCCATTCCAGAGTCTCCTCTGGTTCTTTTACGTGCACGGTGTAAAGTACCGACACGAGACCTCGGTTTAAAGTCCCATCTGAAAGACTGTTCATTGTATTAGGGTCAGACGGGGGATCGAACCTGCGATCCCTGGATTACCAGTCCAACGTGTTACCACTAACTTAGTATATATACAAGCTAGCCTTTTATACACAGAATCAATTATTTGGAACTGTCTGCCCTTGGACATAACAATTCCATACTCACTTACTTTGATTAAATTTAATTGTTTAAAATGGTTGGATTTTTAAAATATGTTGGAATACTGTCAATTACTGTTTATAATTCATGCTCACAAATTATGTAGGTGATTTCTTACTTGTATTAGTTCTAATATATATATATATATTGTAAAGTATAAAGTATTACAAAATATTTTAAACATCCAACCATTTTAAGCAATTAAATTTAATCAAAGTAAGTGAGTATGGAATTGAGTGAGTGTATATATATATATATATATATATATATATATAGTTCTATGTTTTTCATTTCCGTTGTTTGTGTATGTCTTGCATGTACACATATGTTTTATATGTGTGTGGCATCCGTGGTCCGCGGATATGGAATCGAGCGGTCCCGGGTTCGATACTCGGTCAGGCCACGTATATAGTGTCATTGAGCAAGGCACATCACACACATTGCTTAGTACTGGTTAACCACTTAGGTCGGCTAAGCTTGCCCAGGAAAACATGTATACGTCCCCGCAAGGGGTTTGACATTAATGGAACATACATACATGTATATTTAAGAAGGCCCCACGAAAGGTTAGCCTTGCTAAATGGGTTACCATCCCTAAATAGTAAATAAAGAATGTACTTGTCTTTATTCACTATGCAACTCGGGCACAGTACTACATACATAGTACTGACGTATACACATGTACATACATTCTACATCCGTTATGTCAAAGTTGGTTATGTCGAATTATCCGGTTACCTCGAAGTCGGACCAAAGTCCCGTTTCAGACACTATCATTTTACATATAACTGGCTACGTTTATATAGAATGTCGTTAAGTCAAACTTCGGATATGTCGATGTATTTTGTTCAATCCGACGGAATTCGACATAACGGATGTAGACTATAGTCGTAATATATTCATACAATTATATACAAGTGTTCAATAAACCTATTGTATTGCTACTGTATTCTAACTTTGATAAAATCCTAGTTGGTGTTCTGTGTAATTAAGAAGACAAATGCATTCGGCATGGAGTTCCTATGGTTTTAAAGCATTCCCAAGAAACCGAGTTAATCATAATAACACATTTCTTTTATCAATATTCATTAAACTACACAATTTATTATGCTTGATCTCATGTAGTAGTACTTTTTAATGAGTCATTTCCTCGAATCCGAGTAACAACGGTCACAGTAAAATAAAATGATACTCATCTTCAATGCCTCTAACATTGCAACATTGACAATAACAGTCATTTCTCTGTACTCTGTTTGCATTAGCGAATGTACCTGTATGGATTCTAAGCGAATGGGCAGAAGTCCTCATTCGAGCAAATGCAGACAAGACAATCTGAGACAAGTATTTCCAATGTTGTATTTATCTTATGGATGGAAGAATAAGTTTTCCAGAATTCGTACGTATTACTTGTGTCATATAGAATGCCTATTATAACTTATAAAAGATGGTATAAGTCGTATAAATATTTATTCTTTGTGGTAATCAACATGTTTGGCAGAGTTGTCATCCAACCAACAGTCAGCCCCTTCGTAAATTAAAAATACGTACAATACTTTGTTCAGAAACCATGCAACTGCTAGTATATCGAGAACAATTAAAGCGACACTACATCGGCGAAAACGCACATGTCTGTAGAATGTAATTTGCTATTATATGGTATAATTTTTTTCAAATATTTGCCTCAAAAACTGAGTATTTCAACAAATAAGCAAAAGTCGTATACGCGGTTTGTTGACATAACAAAATAATGTAAATAGGTCGACATTCATGAGTAATACAACGCGTTTATCCTAAATAACACGAGGCATGGTACATATTTACCGTGATATATCACATGTGTCCCTATGCATATTTATTTGTAGACGAATCTTAGTTAAATTATCTCTAATCGAAAGTATCGCGTGTTTAGTATTGACTCCAATGACAAACACACGTCAATTCAGGAGCGCGGATGACCGTTATATGAAAACCTACTTTTACTTTTGAAAGTTTGTATACCACAAACACACTGTTTATTGATTCAAATGTAGTGTTCGAATGTATTCAGAATAATGTGTAGTAGCTATGCATTTATACTTGACAAAATGCATTTTATTTGCTTTTTTGCAATGTAATGTCGCTATAAGGGCCATGTAGGTTCTAAGA
Organism: Archivesica marissinica; assembly: GCA_014843695.1. Classification (NCBI taxonomy): domain Eukaryota; kingdom Metazoa; phylum Mollusca; class Bivalvia; order Venerida; family Vesicomyidae; genus Archivesica; species Archivesica marissinica. The sequence goes on along the minus strand of CM026389.1, from coordinate 15,691,339 downwards.
CATAGTTCGTTGTTTACATACTGGCACTGTCACACGTGACACCAAAATGACGTCACATTTTATCCACGGATTTGTTTATGTTTACCATAGCTGTAAATCAATGACACCTTTCGTCATCGACGGATCAGTAGTCCAGTGGTTAACACGTTGGACAGCGAATCCAGGGATAGCAGGTTCGATCACTCGTCTGACACTAATATCACTCTGGACTTTAAACCGATATCTCGTATCGGTGCTCTACACTGTTCACGTAAAGGAACCAGAGGACACTCTGGAATAGGACACTCTGGAATGGGTCTCTGTCAGTATCATTGCACTATCCTCCACATATATAAAATACTCATCTCTTCAGTAGGAGTCGCTCATAGTAAGGGTACCGGTAGTGACGTTAAACAACGCAAACATATCGTTCTTCAAATCCGGATTATAAAGCTACAATATTGTCACAATAGAACCCAAAGTGTAGCTAAACACAAACCACAAAATTAATCACGCGAAAGTCAAAACTTGCTATTTTTGGCAATATGAGGATGGATTCTTGGCAGAAGTGATATACATGTACGTTTTGGTGTTTGAAGCACACAACTCACACACAATCTCTGAAGGATCCAGGTTTGGGATTTACCTTACTTTCTCTAAATAATAACAGTGACGTAGCCTGGCTGAACAGTATATGTTTCAAATGCTGATCCCCCATGTACATGACGTCTCAATATCTATCTTCTTTTTCAGCAAACAAACCGGGAATAACTTTTATATTATTTCTGATTTCTATTTTGTAAAATCTCCTTATGTATTGAAAAATACCTGGGTGAAATAAAGTGTTTGTTGTTGTTAAAGTTAGATTATCGCATATGCGTTTGGCGTATATTTCGTAACGATACAATTTATTCGCAAGAACACCCATGCCCAATTAATTATTCAAATTAGTTCGAATAAATTGTGGTAGCCAAGCATGCATGTGAAAACATACATTGCGATGAAACGTCATAATAGACAACACATTGGTTCCCCCAAACAGCGTAATCAACGATCAAAATTCATAATTATTCACTTAAACTATCGGTGTTTTATCTGTGGTCTAATGACTTGTCTATACTGTGGTATATTTTTGTTCATGTTTATTTATCGTCGCTACCGGTTGCCCATATGAGCGACGCCTCCTGAGGAGATTAGTTATTTTAGATTTTGGAGGATAGTGCATGATACAGACAGAGACCCATTCCAGAATCTCCTCTGGTTCTTTTACGTGCACGGTGTAAAGCACCGACACGAGACCTCGGTTTAACGTCCCATCTGAAAGACTATTAATTTGATTAGGGTCAGACGGGGGATCGAACCTGCGATCCCTGGATTACCAGTCCAGCGTGTTAACCACTGGACTACAGATCCGTCTGTCTGTGGTATATTCTACGGCGCATCCAATTTTATTGGAGAGAACTACTCGTGTAACTGTTCGTGCATTGTGTGTTTACACACCGGAAAACACTTACAATATAACAGATATAAACACGTTTTAAATAATCACATGTTCATTTCTGTATTACTACATGTAAAACATACTGAAATAAATAAGTAAACGTTTAAACTAAATAATAAACTAAACTAAATCAGTTAACACAGCCACTTTATTATTTCACGCAACTTAATTAATAAATTTGGTTGCTTAGTTACTTATTTAATATGTATTTATGTGTAGTAGTTGTTTTATATATAGTTCTATTTGAGTTAGCAACATCTCTCTAACCTTCTTGTGTGTATTCTTTCAGCAAAACCTACGATCTTGGGGTGCACATCTTTTTAAATGAATCTTAATTTGTAATAGTCCTATGTTTTGTTTGAAAAAAAGATTTTGTTTAAACTTTATTTATTTTACAACGAGTGCGAAACAAGTTCTAACAACTTATATTAATCACTCTCGTTGGGCGGGTGAAAGCGTATACAATTATGTGGTCATTATGTGGGAACCGGAGTACCCGGAGAAAACCTACCTGTCCGATCTGACGACCACCGTACCATCTCACATACTTCCTGGTCCGAGGATCGAACCCGGGTTGCAGTGGTGAGAAGCGAGCGCGCTAACCACTGCGCTAATCGGACAGGAAAAAAAGATTTGTATAATATGTACTATGTATGCCATAAATAAAATATTATTAAACTATAGATAAAGTTAATCGAATAGTTTCGTACTCTGCTTCTTTACGCATTATTACAAATGGCGTTTATATCAAAGGGAAGTAACGTTTATGTACAAAAATCATTCTTTTTTAAAGGAATCCGAACACAACAAAGTAAAAATAGGCACTACTCGGTGTTTTATCTGTTGTCTAGTGGCGGACGCGAAGAGTGATAAAGGAAGATACTCTTCCAGATTGATAACTATGACTGGGTAGTGCATCATCACAGCTCTGTTGCTGCGATGGGAATTATATATTACTATATGCTTTCACGTTGAAAGAGCCATGTACGTACGTTCGAGCCTGTCTTGTCTAAAATGCTTCGAATAATTCCCATTCAATATAGAGTAGCCCGTAACTATTGTATTTACACAAAGTGCTATATTTCACAAATTTTTGAAATGTTGAACATGTTGCACTTTAGTGATATAGTTGTACTATGTGGTTACTTTTAACGGTGATTCAGATCGGATAAGATACAATCGTGCAAAGTTTTCCATGAAGCAACAATGTGTGGTATGCACGCAGTGCACCATACAATCGTACGACAATAGGGCACATTCAATGCGTCTGAAATCGATTATTTATATTATTATATTATATATACGCATATATATATATATATATATTTGACGTCCATTGAGACGTCGCTGATAGTATCTGGTTATGATGTCCTATGCTGCTTTGTTCAATAAACGTTGTACCAAGTAACGTTGTATATAATCGTGTCCATATAACATTGTATAAGTATCCAAGTGACGTTGTATATTTGCCCAGGTGACGTTGTATAAGTATCCAAGTGACGTTGTATATTTGTCCAGGTGACGTTGTATAATTATCCAAGTGACGTTGTATATTTGCCCAGGTGACGTTGTATAATTGTCCAAATAACGTTGTATATGTGTCCATGTGACGTTGTATATGTGTCCAAATAACGTTGTATATGTGTCCATGTGACGTTGTATATTTTTCCAAATAACGTTGTATAATTATTCAAATAACGTTGTACATTTGTCCAAGTGACGTTGTATATTTGTCCAATTGACGTGGTATATTTGTCCAATTGACGTGGTATATTTGTCCAATTGACGTGGTATATTTGTCCAATTGACGTGGCATATTTGTCCAATTGACGTGGCATATTTGTCAAAGTGACGTTGCATATTTGTCCAATTGACGTGGCATATTTGTCAAAGTAACGTTGCATATTTGTCCAATTGACGTGGCATATTTGTCAATGTAACGTTGTATATTTGTCCAATTGACGTGGCATATTTGTCAAAGTAACGTTGTATATTTGTCCAATTGACGTGATATATTTGTCCAATTGACGTGGCATATTTGTCAAAGTAACGTTGTATATTTGTCCAATTGACGTGATATATTTGTCCAATTGACGTGGCATATTTGTCAAAGTAACGTTGTATATTTGTCCAATTGACGTGGTATATTTGTCCAATTGACGTGACATATTTGTCAAAGTAACGTTGTATATTTGTCCAATTGACGTGGCATATTTGTCAAAGTAACGTTGTATATTTGTCCAATTGACGTGGTATATTTGTCCAATTGACATTGCATCATTGTCCATTCTATATCCTTACGACGATCGTATTAAACCTATGACGAGTGAATAGAATAGAATAACGCCAACGGTTTACTAGAATTATTTAATGCATTCTCTTCATCCATATCTATATGCTATATTCGATAGACATAACTATTATTGCAACCAAAACATGTACTTTATCCTAACTAATTTATCAAAATGCCCACAGGGTGAAATTTCCCAACTTTTTTTTTCCAGAATTATGTTTTTCAGTCATTTCCGTAAGCGATTTTCAATATTTAACTTAAAGGTAATTTCGTTTAGATTATTTGTTCTAAAAATGAATTTTAAACATACATGCATAGCGCGAACGTTGCCGGTTTCGATTGCGCGACGTAACTTTAGACGTCATTTCTCGACGTAACCCAATGGGTCCCTTTTGGTAAATCGAGGCATAATAATAATATAAAACAATAAATTTACAATACAGCCTCGGTTTAACGTCCCATCTGAAAGACTGTTAATTTTATTAGGGTCAGACGGGGGATCGAACCTGCGATTCCTGAATTACAAGTCCAGCGTTTTACCACTGGGCTACAGATCCGTCTGTGTTGTTAGATAAACTGCCCGTCATTCAAATGGACAACCGGTAGCAACGTTAAATACACTTAAATAAAAACAAAACAACCACATGCGATATGTTCTCGCAATTCATTTATCGGTTTTATTTACATGTCCAGACTCTTATTATTTAATTTATATAAACTACAGCAAAACTACAATTTATTAACAACCTGGTCCGTAGCCACACTGAGGCACACCGAGGCAACTGTCTCGGTTAATATTTCCAAAGAAAAAAAATTAATAAATGAAATAAATAAAATGCAAAACATACCCATTTGCTGTATAAAATGTTGACTGCTAGAGAGTTGAAAGGTCATACATAAGTATACGTCTAAATTCATTAAATCAGAAAATCGCATCTATACTCAATAATTTAAGGGGGAACATGTCCCCTGACCCCCTCCCCCTAGATTGCCTCGGTTGAAATTATCCTCTGACAATATACCTGCAGCACTTATAGTAATGTTGTATCACTTAGTGCAATTGATTGATGCTCTTGTACATTTAAAAGATCAATTTGATGATTTCGTAACAGGTGATAGCATCATCCACTCTGTAAAAAACAGTGTTCAGTCTACTATATATATATAATTCAGTATTCTAACTCAGTACAATTAATGATCAAAGTCACCACTCATTCTAGATCGATACTATACATGTATGTCGTTGCAGAAGCATATTACTATATTATACAAGCTATGCGGGTACATATAGGTATCACATGTAACTAAAGTCCATCCAATCCTTTTCAAGATACGTCTTCCGATGGACAGGTAGTTAGACAGACGGGTGGATGCCGGACGGACATACAGCGACAATTTAATGTCTATGTGCCTAGTTGCAATCAATATATAGATACATATCTTTAATATTTTATTTATATTCTATCGAGTATAACAATATGAAGTCGAACTTCGATGGCTCCGGTCATGGCTGTAGCGACATACCATTATTAAAATAACGTATCCTAGCATACTGTTGCATACTGGTTTATGCAATACAAAATTCGTTGATTTTCTCCATAGTTCCCTTCCATAGTCCGAAACATACAACGACGTCACGTCAGGTTGTGCTAGTACACCATAGTTCCCATCCATAGTCCGCAACATACAACGACGTCACGTCAGGTTGTGCTAGTACACCATAGTTCCCATCCATAGTCCGCAACATACAACGACGTCACATCAGGTTGTGCTAGTACACCAAAGTTCCCATCCATAGTCCGCAACATACAACGACGTCACATCAGGTTGTGCTAGTACACCAAAGTTCCCATCCATAGTCCGCAACATACAACGACGTCACGTCAGGTTGTGCTAGTACACCATAGTTCCCATCCATAGTCCGCAACATACAACGACGTCACGTCAGGTTGTGCTAGTACACCATAGTTCCCATCCATAGTCCGCAACATACAACGACGTCACATCAGGTTGTGCTAGTACACCATAGTTCCCATCCATAGTCCGCAGCATACAACGACGTCACATCAGGTTGTGCTAGTACACCATAGTTCCCATCCATAGTCCGCAACATACAACGACGTCACGTCAGGTTGTGCTAGTACACCATAGTTCCAATCCAAAGTCCGCAACATACAACGACGTCACGTCAGGTTGTGCTAGTACACCATAGTTCCCATCCATAGTCCGCAACATACAACGACGTCACGTCAGGTTGTGCTAGTTTTCCAAAGTCCCCATCCATAGTCCGCAGCATACAACGACGTCACGTCAGGTTGTGCTAGTACACCATAGTTCCCATCCATAGTCCGCAACATACAACGACGTCACGTCAGGTTGTGCTAGTACACCATAGTTCCCATCCATAGTCCGCAACATACAACGACGTCACGTCAGGTTGTGCTAGTACACCATAGTTCCCATCCATAGTCCGCAACATACAACGACGTCACATCAGGTTGTGCTAGTACACCAAAGTTCCCATCCATAGTCCGCAACATACAACGACGTCACATCAGGTTGTGCTAGTACACCAAAGTTCCCATCCATAGTCCGCAACATACAACGACGTCACGTCAGGTTGTGCTAGTACACCATAGTTCCCATCCATAGTCCGCAACATACAACGACGTCACGTCAGGTTGTGCTAGTACACCATAGTTCCCATCCATAGTCCGCAACATACAACGACGTCACATCAGGTTGTGCTAGTACACCATAGTTCCCATCCATAGTCCGCAGCATACAACGACGTCGCATCAGGTTGTGCTAGTACACCATAGTTCCCATCCATAGTCCGCAACATACAACGACGTCACGTCAGGTTGTGCTAGTACACCATAGTTCCAATCCAAAGTCCGCAACATACAACGACGTCACGTCAGGTTGTGCTAGTACACCATAGTTCCCATCCATAGTCCGCAACATACAACGACGTCACGTCAGGTTGTGCTAGTTTTCCAAAGTCCCCATCCATAGTCCGCAGCATACAACGACGTCACGTCAGGTTGTGCTAGTACACCATAGTTCCCATCCATAGTCCGCAACATACAACGACGTCACGTCAGGTTGTGCTAGTTTTCCAAAGTCCCCATCCATAGTCCGCAACATACAACGACGTCACATCAGGTTGTGCTAGTACACCAAAGTTCCCATCCATAGTCCGCAACATACAACGACGTCACGTCAGGTTGTGCTAGTACACCATAGTTCCCATCCATAGTCCGCAACATACAACGACGTCACGTCAGGTTGTGCTAGTACACCATAGTTCCAATCCAAAGTCCGCAACATACAACGACGTCACGTCAGGTTGTGCTAGTACACCATAGTTCCCATCCATAGTCCGCAACATACAACGACGTCACGTCAGGTTGTGCTAGTTTTCCAAAGTCCCCATCCATAGTCCGCAGCATACAACGACGTCACATCAGGTTGTGCTAGTACACCAAAGTTCCCATCCATAGTCCGCAACATACAACGACGTCACGTCAGGTTGTGCTAGTACACCATTGTTCCATCCATAGTCCGCAACATACAACGACGTCACGTCAGGTTGTGCTAGTACACCATTGTTCCCATCCATAGTCCGCAACATACAACGACGTCACGTCAGGTTGTGCTAGTACACCATAGTTCCCATCCATAGTCCGCAACATACAACGACGTCACGTCAGGTTGTGCTAGTTTTCCAAAGTCCCCATCCATAGTCCGCAGCATACAACGACGTCACATCAGGTTGTGCTAGTACACCAAAGTTCCCATCCATAGTCCGCAACATACAACGACGTCACGTCAGGTTGTGCTAGTCCAAGTCCCATCCAAAGTCCGCAACATACAACGACGTCACGTCAGGTTGTGCTAGTACACCATAGTTCCCATCCATAGTCCGCAACATACAACGACGTCACGTCAGGTTGTGCTAGTACACCATAGTTCCCATCCATAGTCCGCAACATACAACGACGTCACGTCAGGTTGTGCTAGTACACCAAAGTTCCCATCCATAGTCCGCAGCATACAACGACGTCACGTCAGGTTGTGCTAGTACACCATAGTTCCCATCCATAGTCCGCAACATACAACGACGTCACGTCAGGTTGTGCTAGTACACCATAGTCCCATCCAAAGTCCGCAACATACAACGACGTCACGTCAGGTTGTGCTAGTACACCATAGTTCCCATCCATAGTCCGCAACATACAACGACGTCACGTCAGGTTGTGCTAGTTTTCCAAAGTCCCCATCCATAGTCCACAGCATACAACGACGTCACATCAGGTTGTGCTAGTACACCAAAGTTCCCATCCATAGTCCGCAACATACAACGACGTCACGTCAGGTTGTGCTAGTACACCATTGTTCCCATCCATAGTCCGCAACATACAACGACGTCACGTCAGGTTGTGCTAGTACACCATAGTTCCAATCCAAAGTCCGCAACATACAACGACGTCACGTCAGGTTGTGCTAGTACACCATAGTTCCCATCCATAGTCCGCAACATACAACGACGTCACGTCAGGTTGTGCTAGTTTTCCAAAGTCCCCATCCATAGTCCGCAGCATACAACGACGTCACATCAGGTTGTGCTAGTACACCAAAGTTCCCATCCATAGTCCGCAACATACAACGACGTCACGTCAGGTTGTGCTAGTACACCATTGTTCCCATCCATAGTCCGCAACATACAACGACGTCACGTCAGGTTGTGCTAGTTTTCCAAAGTTCCCATCCATAGTCCGCAACATACAACGACGTCACGTCAGGTTGTGCTAGTTTTCCAACGTTCCCATCCATAGTCCGCAACATACAACGACGTCACGTCAGGTTGTGCTAGTTTTCCAAAGTCCCCATCCATAGTCCGCAGCATACAACGACGTCACGTCAGGTTGTGCTAGTACACCATAGTTCCCATCCAAAGTCCGCAACATACAACGACGTCACATCAGGTTGTGTTAGTTCTCCAAAGTCCCCATCCATAGTCAGTAACCAACACATAGCGTTTACCTATAACGCGTTGGTGATTGGATAAAGTTAATGTTTGACGTCATTAACCACACGCGTTTATAGAACTTCGTCAATAATACCGCGCTGTGTATTAGTATATACATTATATTATATACATGTTCATTTACAGTATAAAATGCAATGTAAATACAAGGCATAAAATTAACATGTGCTTCGTTTATTGGGGTAAATACAATACATGTTTTTTTCTGTTTAAAGTGTATGTGTTGCATTCGGCCCCACGCACTTTAAACAGGACAAATGCATTGTATTTTATTCCTGAAAAACAATTAGTGCAAGGGAGACAACCAGTAACAGACTCGTATCGGAAAGAACATCGGATTAGTTCGTAAATGTCCGTTGAGTTGATAACGTGGTGCCGGCTGTTAATGCAGGTGCTCTGTAATCCAGTGGTAACAGGCTGGACTAGTAATCAAGGGATCGCAGGTTCGATCCCCGTCTGACCCTAATAAAATTAACAGTCTTTCAGATGGGACGTTAAACCGAGGTTTCGTGTCGGTGCTTTACACCGTGCACGTACAAGAACCAGAGGAGACTCTGGAATTGGTCTGTGTCTGTATCATTGCACTATCGTCCAAAAATCTAAAATGACTAATCTCTTCAGGAGGCGTCGCTCATATGGGCAACCGGTAGCGACGATAAATTAACGCAAATCACACAATGCATGTGATATCAATTAATACCGTACTGTATTGTAAGAATAATGAAGTCATTTAATAGTGTACTGTCGATGAAATGTGGCAGAGTCCCCTCCGTCGTCGAGTGTGTTACGGTCGCGCAGTAACCTATCATCACTGATGGTCACGGGTTCGAGCCCCGCTCAGACTGTGTCTCTTTATATGAAAAAGCTGGCAGTTTCTTACTGGATGTTGGTGCACCAAGTACGGGTTAACCGATGTAGCCTGTTCTGGGAAGGTGGTGTTAGGTAAACTTCCAGTCACTCAAATGCTTATATAAATATAATTTAGTCCCATTGCGAAACAAATTCTTGCAATTTAAATTAATCACTCTGGAGACCTCATTCCTGATTGAATCCATCGCCGCGGGGGAGAGAGAAGATGCAATGTGGACTTTAAATACATTGCCTAAGGGCACACTCGTAACGACCCCAGCGGGGCTCAATCTCCGGGGCGTTCGCACCTGAAGAGAACGCACTACCACCGAGTTATCACGACTCATATGGGCAACCGTTAGCGACGTTAAATAAACTTAAACAATTCGAACTATGCGATGCAAAAGGATAGCAACGATGAAAACAGAGGAAAGCAAATAAAATAAACTATCCTCCATAAAAGAGTATTCAGGGGCAGTAACTAACTGACCAATTTTCCCATTGTGATAAATGTAGGTAATAGAAACGGTATCTCTACAAGATAGATGGGCTGCTTTGTATTTACAATAGACTAAACTATTGTTTGATGTGTACTTTTTTTTCAGAAACACTTAAAACTAGAAATTGAATACAAGTTCGTAACAAAGATTTCATTTTTGTGACGAACACAACATAACATACTAACCCTTTTTGAAATATTATGCTGGGCAATAATGGACTTCTTTATCATTGTCCTTCGGTTATAATAAAAGAGTACCTACGGGAATTTGGCGTTTTCCTTGCATCAATGGGCATTTTAATAAATAATGTCGTCAGATGAAAACCCTATAGTTGAAACTCATTAGTTTAAGCGTTAGTGTTGTTAATGCTTTAAGTGTTAGCATTATGCTTCTTTCAAAAGAGGCTCATTAAAGAATGAAAAGCATCGAATTTAAAGAATTCCGGTATTATAGTTTTGTATGGGGTTAATGTGGCTTTATTATGGCGAGGTCCTTTATGTTGTTTACACGACTAAAACTACACATATTCCGATTACAATGCCCACTTGTATTTAATCATCCAATATTAGCATTGTTGTAAGATGATGCTAAATAGTTGTAATTCTAATGGGTATAATTGTGCACAATCATGGCGTATTTTAATGCTGAATATGGGGATAGCAATGAAACGTTCCGGCAATAAAGCGTTTCACTGATGCAGTAAATGTCCCCATCACCATAAATCCTCTGATAAGTCAGTTCTCTCTCATTCTCGTATTGTTTTCACATGATGTATAAATATGTGCTCCCTTTTTGTTGTCTCAGATTAATATAGCATTGGGGAGTGATTTCTTGCCCGTTAGAGGGCGCTCTGTTTGTTCGATAACGAACGGCGTACAGTTGGAAATGGGAAATGTGATAAAATTACTTTTTTCAGAATTGATACGATTGTTTCAATATAAACCACGTGCAAAATTCGTTTGGTTTATTATTGTTTTCCCCCACTTTATTCTGACGTAGAAACAATTTCTGACTATCACTTGGCAGAACGCTTTCATTTTTGGGAGTCGCACTTAATTCCCGATGTAAATCACCCGGAAAGAGACGGAGGCAATGTGGATTTTAAGAGTTTAAACTTTATTTATTTTACAACGATTGCGAAGCAAGTTTTAACAACTTATATTAATCACTCTCGCTGGCGCGGATGAAAGCGTATGCGTGGTAATTCGTGTGGGAGGAAACCGGAGTACCCGGAGAAAAACCACCTGTCCGATCTGGCGACCACCGAACCATCTCACATACTTTCCGGTTCGAGGATCGAACCCGGGTTACATTGGTGAGAAGCGCTAAATCGGACAGCCATATTTAAGTATGTTGCCCAAGGGCACAGTCGTAACTGCTTCAGCTGGGCTCGAACTCCGGGCCTCCCACACCTGAAGCGAGCGTTCTATCACAGTGCCCTTAGGAACTTCAATTTCACACTGCCTCTTCCATCTCCCTCGTGGCGATGGAATCCATCATGAAGGAATCAAGAGCGATTGATATAATGTTGGAATCACCTGTTTCGGAATAGTGCTAAGATATATTGGAATAATACGTTAGATGGTGAAACTATTCTTGTGTGTAGGTTTGCATGACAGTTGCACGTATATGTCACATGTGCGTGTGTGTGCGTATGTGTGTGTGGGGAGATGTGGGTTTGTTTTGTGTATTTATCGTTGCTACCTGATGCCCATATGGGCGAAACCTACGATTTATTTACGTCACGTAATTTTCATTCATAAATAAGGTTTTTACATGGGGAGCAAAATGGAACGGCAATGAAATAGACCGGCTGTATCCGCGGTCCATTGTATATTTAACAACGGTATATGTGTTCTCTGATTATAGGAACAACATATGAAGTCATGTTAGAAAATTAAACTAAATATAGATATACTAGATAGACAGGCGGATCTGTAGTCCAGTGGTAACACGCTGGACTGGTAATCCAGGGATCAGTAGTCCAGTGGTAGCACGCTGGACTGGTAATCCAGGGATCTGTAGTCCAGTGGTAACACGCTGGACTGGTAATCCAGGGATCTGTAGCCCAGTGGTAACACGCTGGACTGGTAATCCAGGGATCTGTAGTCCAGTGGTAACACGCTGGACTGGTAATCCAGGGATCTGTAGTCCAGTGGTAACACGCTGGACTGGTAATCCATGGATCTGTAGTCCAGTGGTAACACGCTGGACTGGTAATCCATTGATCTGTAGTCCAGTGGTAGCACGCTGGTCTGGTAATCCATGGATCTGTAGTACAGTGGTAACACGCTGGACTGGTAATCCAGGGATCTGTAGTCCAGTGGTAACACGCTGGACTGGTAATCCAGGGATCTGTAGTCCAGTGGTAACACGCTGGACTGGTAATCCAGGGATCTGTAGTCCAGTGGTAACACGCTGGACTGGTAATCCAGGGATCTGTAGTCCAGTGGTAACACGCTGGACTGGTAATCCAGGGATCTGTAGTCCAGTGGACACGCTGGACTGGTAATCCAGGGATATGTAGTCCAGTGGTAACACGCTGGACTGGTAATCCAGGGATCTGTAGCCCAGTGGTAACACGCTGGACTGGTAATCCAGGGATCTGTAGCCAGTGGTAACACGCTGGACTGGTAATCCAGGGATCTGTAGTCCAGTGGTAACACGCTGGACTGGTAATCCAGGGATCTGTAGCCCAGTGGTAACACGCTGGACTGGTAATCCAGGGATCTGTAGTCCAGTGGTAACACGCTGGACTGGTAATCCAGGGATCTGTAGTCCAGTGGTAACACGCTGGACTGGTAATCCAGGGATCTGTTGTCCAGTAGTAACACGCTGGACTGGTAATCCAGGGATCTGTAGTCCAGTGGTAACACGCTGGACTGGTAATCCAGGGATCTGTAGTCCAGTGGTAACACGCTGGACTGGTAATCCAGGGATCTGTAGTCCAGTGGTAACACGCTGGACTGGTAATCCAGGGATCTGTTGTCCAGTAGTAACACGCTGGACTGGTAATCCAGGGATCTGTAGTCCAGTGGTAACACGCTGGACTGGTAATCCAGGGATCTGTAGTCCAGTGGTAACACGCTGGACTGGTAATCCAGGGATCTGTAGCCCAGTGGTAACACGCTGGACTGGTAATCCAGGGATCTGTAGTCCAGTGGTAACACGCTGGACTGGTAATCCAGGGATCTGTAGTCCAGTGGTAACACGCTGGACTGGTAATCCAGGGATCTGTAGCCCAGTGGTAACACGCTGGACTGGTAATCCAGGGATCGCAGGTTCGATTCCCCCGTCTGACCGTATTAATATTAACAGTCTTTCAGATGGGACTTAAAACCGAGGTCTCGAATCGATGCTGTACACCGTGCACGTAAAAGTACCAGAGGATACTCTGGAATGTATCTCTGTCTGTATCATTGCACTATCCTCCAACAATCTATAATGACTAATCTCTTCCGGAGGCGTCGCTCATATGGGCAACCGGTAACGACGATAAATAAACGTAAAACACACACTAGATAGACACACCATTAAATGAAACACCGTAAACAATAGCATCAGTGTGTTACCAGGCTAGATCATGACTCAATGGAAAAAAAACGGTTTACGCTTTAAGCTAAAGCAAGCGTTTTTATTATTTTTTTATTATTATTATATTTGTATTATCAGATATGATTTATACCTTAAATTTTCATAATGATTAAATAAGGTTACATTAACGGGAGTCACGCTTTTGAATTCAAAACTGAAAAATGTTTCTAAATCTGATTAATACGATACATTCGGCATTAAGTTGTTTTATGTAAGATTATTTACAGTTTCGCCCAGTATGTCCCCAATCATGATTAGACACCCCTAATCTGGTTATAACAGTTGACAGTGCTTATCCATATGGTTCGCCGGCAGCGAGGGTAAATAAATTATATCATACACGTGCGACACGTGCTGCTAAAATATGAAACAATTTATATAGCAGATAAGTTACCGGTCTTGTTTCGACTTTATTTATCATAGAAACAAACAGTTTACATCAAACATCGTCGTTACATACGAAAGCCTACGGTCTGCGTAATCCAGGGATCGCAGGTTCGATCCCCGGTCTGACCCTAATAAAATTAACAGTATTTCAGATGGGACTTTAAACCGAGGTGCTGTACACCGTGCATGTAAAATGTAAAAGAACGAGAGGAGACTCTGCGCTATCTTCCAAAAATCTAAAATGACTAATATCTTCAGGAGGCGTCGCTCATATGGGCAACCGGTAGCGACGAATAAACGCAAAACACACACACATACGCGTGGTTAATTACTACGCGTCAGAACTCCAAACAATGTGTTTTTATTTAGAGGTTATTACGTGGCTAGTTTCATATGAACATAGGTTTAGTTTAAACATATAGTATTGCTTTTAAATAACATACATATACACAGACTGCACAACAAATGAAATGTAATGAATAGTATATCTTCTTCTTCTTGTCGTTCGCGAATCACATGGACAAGCCGGCAGCAAACACGAAATGGGCCGTCCTCCTCAGATCCTCCCGGCAGCCATGTAACTTCGTCTGGAGAGAAGTATCTGTTGGTCAGGTTGTTTTCCTCAGCCCATGAAGATTGGGACATTCCTGGAGGATGTGTTCTGCAGTCTGGTACCCTACTTTGCAGCTGCAGGCAGTCGATGGAGCTAGTCCAAGCTTCCGACACATATGGAAGTTCAGTATATGAGTGAAACTGTTAGAATTTATAAGAAGCAAATGGTTTGGGTCACAGGTTTTACCAACATTAGTGGTATAGGTATCAACTCGGGGTAACTTAATATCAGCCTGAGACATTCGGCCAAGTTCCTAATATATAGACCTAGACTTAGTTGAAATATATCTTATTCTTATTGTTATTCTGTAGCAATTATTTTGAAACAAATAATACCATATAATATGAAATTACATTCTGTAGATCTTTGCCTTTTTCACCGATGCAGTGGCGCTTTAAACTCAGTACAAACTGGTTACGGTATCCGGCCATTACACTAAATACTTGACCGTCTTCGCGGCCTAGTTGGTAACCAGTCCGCCTACTGAGTACTGATTGGAAGGTCAATGGTTCGAACCTGGTCATGTGTTCAATCTTATATGGCCGGTTGGTTAGCCGCATACCATTTCAATAGTGGCTATCGATTGCCTGGCACCTGGTATACAATGGTATGTTTTGGGAAGTACTGATGTTCGTAAGACTAAGCGGTGTGGCTGACCATTTAAATATATGACACTATTTCACATTTGACACCGTAATAAACAAATACTTTTACTCGACTGATGGTGTACACTGATCTTAGCACAGAACAGAACAGAACAGCACAACATTTTATTATCAGATTTGTACATAGTACATAATCATATAATACATAATATATTATCATATAATCATATAATATATAATCATATAATGCATAATATATAATCATATAATACATAATATATAATCATATAATACATAATACATAATCATATAATACATAATATATAATCATATAATACATAATATATAATCATATAATACATAATACATAATCATATAATACATAATATATACTCATATAATACATAATACATAATCATATAAACATAGTATATAATCATATAATACATAATATATATCATATAATACATAATATATAATCATATAATACATAATATATAATCATATAATACATAATATATAATCATATAACATATAATACATAATATATAATAAATAATACATATAATAATACATATAATACATACATATATACATATCATACAAATATATAATATATAATCATATATACATATATATACATATATATAATCATATAATACATAGTACATATAATACATAGTACATATATATAATAAAATCATATAATACATAATACATAATCATAAATACATAATCATATAATATATATAATATATATAATACATATATATAATATAGTACATAATATATAATCATAATATATAATCATATATATAATACATATATATACATAATATATATATCATATAATACATACATATAATCATATATATACATAGTACATAATATATAATAATATTTACGTATAATACATAATATATATTACATATCAAAAAATATATACATATAATAATAAATCATAATATATAATCATATAAACATAGTAATAATCATATAATCATAATATCGTATAACATAATATATAATCATAATAGTACACATAATATATACTCATATAAACATATATATACTCATATAATACAAATATTTATATAATACATATTTTATCGTATAATATATATCATATAATACATAATATATAATCATATAAACATAGTACATAATCATATAATACATAATTTTTATCGTATAATACTTATAATAATATCATATATCATAATTATATCGTATAATACATAATATATAATCATATATACATAAATATAATCATATAATAATACATAGTACTATACATATAATACATAATTTTTATCGTATAATACATAATATATTAATCATATAATACATAATATATACTCATATAATACATAATATATAATCATATAATACATAATATATAATCATATAATACATAATTTTTATCGTATAATACATAATATATAATCATATAATACACAATATACTCATATAATACATAATATATAATCATATAATACATAATATATAATCATATAATACATAATATATACTCATATAATACATAATCATATAATACATAATATATAATCATATAATACATAATATATAATCATATATAAAAAAAAATACAAATACGCTGTCATCCGCGCAAACGAATATAAGTTGTTGCAGCTTGTTTCGCAATCGTTGTAGTGGAAGTCGTGATAGCGCAGATAGCGCTTCAGGTGCGAAAGGTCCGGAGTTCGAGCCCCGCTGGAGCCGTTACGAGTGTGCCCTTAGGCAAGGCGTTTAAATTCCACGATGCTTCTTCTCTCTCCCTCGTGGCGATGGATTTCCATTAGGAATGATGTCTCGAGAGTGATTAATATAAGTTGTAAGCTCTTGTTTCGCAATCGAGCTCAAATAAATGTGTATGATAAACAGACAGCGGTTCCCCTCAGTATGTTCACTATGGATCTGTTGGATCACATTACATCACTTTAGATACAAACAATGCAACCCGGGTTCGATTCTCGGACCGGGAAGTATGTGAGATGGTATGGTGGTCGCCAGATCGGGCAGGTGGGTTTTCTCCGGGTACTCTAGTTTCCTCCCACACGAATGACCACATGTACGCTTTCATCCGAGCCAACGAGAGTGATTAATATAAGCTGCTAAAACTTGCTTCACAGTCGTCGTAAAAGAAATAAAGTTTAAACTTTAATGGATAGCAAACTATCTATTTGTTGATTTAAACATAATTATTGTATTGAATATGTAATACATTCGACAATACACTATTACATACGAGCATGAATCAGATGTGAAATTAGTCAACATATTTTAAGGCGCATATATACATTAATGTAACATAGCAAAAGGATGGGCCACAAGTTATAACCAACATTAGAAAACGGCCCTTCCCAATAATCAAACTTTATTTAACAAAATGTGCAATATCGTCCCAGTACTGTCAATTATACTTGATCTATGTTGATTAACTGGAAAATATAAATAATGACCCAAAATGTCGAAATTAGATAGGCCGGTAATGTTATTGTAGATAGGTCGGTAACGTTAATGCAGATATGCCAGTAATGTTAATGTAGATAGGTCATATAAATATATTTTTAACACCGAGACATTTAATTGAGCCGAATTGAGTTTTATTATAATATCAGCGCCTAGGGAAACCTGGGGTGTATTCCGTGTAATTATTGATTATCATTAATCCTATTAATATGCCTATTAGCACGTGACTTATTAACATAGCATAACATCATGTTTATTGGCATTCAATAACATAAGCACATTTATAGCCACAAATGATGAAGTTTGACAAATAGTGAAATACATGACACAGTTTTCTGAGAAGTTTGAATATATCAGTTAATATTTAGTTGATGAAAAAGTACAATAAGTGACACATGAAATATAATTGCTGCACTTTTCATGTATTTATGTACCTAGATGTTTTCTTAGTCGAAAAGCGAAACAGAAATATTTCGCGAGATTGTTAACAATCTTTACGGATTTATTTGACATTAGGTTTTCGAATTTATATATATTTGGCCATCTGCAATAATATGGTTTCATAAAATCTTTACGTAATTGTCTATTTCGGACATACAAGTAAAAAATGATATTTGTTTTCAATTACATTCATCGAACAGTTGACGCATTTTCGATCACTCCTTGGAATAGTTTTGTATCTTCCCGTTTCTAATAGTGACGTGCTTGAATCGATAGCGAGACTCCGCCGTGTTAATAAAACTGTACAATTGGCCGCCATTTTGTCAATTTGCCAGAAGTAAAAAGGGAAAAATCAACAGACTAAAACCCAGGCTATGTTTGAATGATAAGGGGCTGCATCCTCGTGGAGATTTTTAAAAGTTTCTATGTAGCTTTATAAATGGTGGCCGATGATCTAATGAGATCTTTCTTTGAATTACTAGTCATTATTCTTGGAATCTAGTAATACAACTAAATTACATCAGAATGCGTACTCGGAATGATACACATATAAGCCAAACTAATTTCTGTATGTTTGTTTCAAATATGATATTAAATTATATTTTTTAGTTTCAAGCGTGTCTTAAAATAAGTTTTCAAATCAATTGTTCCCCGCCACTGTATGTTTGTTTCAAATATGATATTAAATTATATTTTTTAGTTTCACGCGTGTCTTAAAATAAGTTTTCAAATCAATTGTTCCCCGCCACTGTATGTTTGTTTCAAATATGATATTAAATTATATTTTTTAGTTTCACGCGTGTCTTAAAATAAGTTTTCAAATCAATTGTTCCCCGCCACTGTATGTTTGTTTCAAATATGATATTAAATTATATTTTTTAGTTTCACGCGTGTCTTAAAATAAGTTTTCAAATCAATTGTTCCCCGCCACTGTATGTTTGAGTCCCACTGGGAGAGTCGAATTCTTTCAAGTGAGGTAGTTATCCAGCGGGCTTGTGGTAGCAGCTGGCTTGTGGTAGGTTAGTGGTTCTACCCGCGAGTCCGTTCGTGCCGGAACTACTGCTCCGATGGGCATCCGGGATCTTCGTCCACAAATAATAGCTGAGCGCCATATGTTGGTGCCAAGTGTACTAGAGGACATAGAAAACGCACACCTACATTATATACTAGAGGACATAGAAAACGCACACCTACATTATATACTAGAGGATATAGAAAACGCACAGCTACATTATATACTAGAGGACATAGAAAACGCACACCTACATTATATACTAGAGGACATAGAAAACGCACACCTACATTATATACTAGAGGACATAGAAAAACGCACACCTACATTATATACTAGAGGATATAGAAAACGCACACCTACATTATATACTAGAGGATATAGAAAACACACACCTACATTATATACTAGAGGACATAGAAAACGCACAGCTACATTATATACTAGAGGACATAGAAAACGCACACCTACATTATATACTAGAGGACATAGAAAACGCACACCTACATTATATACTAGAGGACATAGAAAACGCACACCTACATTATATACTAGAGGATATAGAAAACGCACACCTACATTATATACTTGAGGACATAGAAAACGCATACCTACATTATATACTAGAGGACATAGAAAACGCACACCTACATTATATACTAGAGGACATAGAAAACGCACACCTACATTATATACTAGAGGATATAGAAAACGCACACCTACATTATATACTCGAGGACATAGAAAACGCACACCTACATTATATACTCGAGGACATAGAAAACGCACACCTACATTATATAATTATTATTATTACATGAAAACGAAATACGAAGGATTCCATCAAAGATATATCACATCTTTATTACAAGACACAAACTAAAAAAATTCCAAAATGTTTAAAACTATATATTTATATAGTTATTGTATTTCATGTAAAAGCACATTTATCCGAAGTGTGCGTTTTCTATATCCGCTAGTATAACACACCCGAAAAACAAACGAACACACAAATATACCAATATCTTATCTGCCCTGAACCAAAACGTTGCTTACATCTCATCATTACGGTAATTAATCTTGTCTCGCTGTTCATAATTTTATTTTATTTTAACTACCTCGAATTGTAGCAAGTTTTTATATCCTTGGCGAAACATTATACTGATGGGTGAGATTGCAAAACTCCAATTACTTCCAAATTATCTAAATACGCCATTTATCTTTTATATGGGGACTAGGTAGAGAATTAAAATGTCAAAGTATCTGATGAAAATTTGAAAAATGGATGCTGATTCAAATCTTCATTTCACACTTTGCGAATTTTCATAATACGAACTTTGTTAATTTGAAAAGAATCTCGTATAATGAAGAGCGGGCCAATGTGTAATGCTTTTAACATTTCATAAAAGGCAAAGAAAAAGATTACTATCGATGTTAATTTGAAGCTATCATGCCTTCGTCTCGGGTTCGCTACCAGCCCGGGTTTACAATAATACGAAGGTATCATCATTTTAATGCATCAATTATGTGATAAATCTCAATAAAACATGGAAAGTATTAAAACTGAATCTACAATGTTCAATGGAATGGAAAGTTAAACATATTTTACTGATATGTACCCGACGATTATTACTCCAAACTGGTATTAATTCTCTGTTTTTATATTAATGATAGTTAACAACTAAAATGTTGATAAACCTGTCACAGATAATGCGCGTAGAAACAGGGAAGAATCACATAAGATTACCGATCAACTAAATAGTTTGTTTTCAAGCCATAGTTTGATCAGGTTATGTGCCAAAACCTGTTTTAATATATTACAAAAACGTGCTTTTTATATTTGTAAATAATGATACGCATTGTATTTTGTATGCATCATGAGAAGTTGAAGTTGAAATAGATGAATAATGTATAGATACATAGTCTATTGTAACTCTGAATTGATAGTGAGAGTCACTATAAGAATAATTGCTCGTTTAATTCTAGAATTTAGCCACTTTGCATGGCGATAGTATGATGACATGCGACTATCTTTCCAACGAGACCCTAGAGTCCCCCAAAATCCAAGATGGCCGCCAAGATGGCCGCCAAGATGGCCGGCATTTATAGATAAATATATAAATAGTTGTATTTCTTATTTATTAGCACATATAAACAAATAAAAATAATAGCATCCTGTTCTGAAAGGAAATGTTCAAACACTGAAAGCCGTCAATGATGCTCTAATGTCAAGGTCAAGGTCATTTTCAAGGTCACATGATCAAAATTTGAAAACCTTTATTCTAACATATATAATTATGAATGTGTTGGATTATTTATATTATATATTATACTGATTTGCACATCAACTTACAGCACAATTTATCTTCTTTGAAATGGAGTACTGCTATCACATAATATATTGCCATGGTAATAAGATGGACGTTTTGTTAACATGTGTGGTGAAAGTAGTCTATACAGTAACTACTTCTGTCCGCCTCCGTGGTCGAGTGGTTACGGTCGCTGACTTGTATACCACTGTAACCTATCATCACTGATGGTCACTGGTTCGAGCCCCGCTCAGGCCGTGTCTCATTTATATGAACAAGTTGGCAGTTTCTTACGGAGGTTGGTGCACCCAAGTACTGGTTAACCGCTGGAGCCGGCCCAGGAAAGGTGTTGTTAGATAAACAGCCCGCCCGCGATATAGCAGGCGAAAAACCCGAAATATAACATAATAGTAACTACTTCTATTAACATATTTTCTTTTTAATATATGCATAATATCGCTTTATATAATTATACTACAGTATATTATTTAAAGTTATGTAGGTTTCACCATAATGACGACTAATAACCAATATGGCCGCCATATTACACTTTTACAAATACAATGTGTGTAATAAAAATACAAGACTGAAATGAATATGAATCATGGTACTACGTACCTACGGGTCATCTATTACCCAGATAATGCCATTCCGATATCATATTTAACACTATTCAAGTCCAGGAAGCACTGTGGTATAATGTTAAATAAATCACTGGCCTCATTCGAATCCTGGCGGGAACAGAATTGCGTGTCGGTTTCAACAATAACGCAATCCAGCATGATTGGGAACCTGAGGAAACAGACATTGAGCGTAGATCAGGTGGCGTAGATTCTTAATTGTGAAACCTTGTTTTACAATTCAAAGGCCATCAATGATACAATTGTACTTTAAGCATATCTCAGTGTCCATTGCATTTACATAAAGCGGTGCATGGAAGCTCAACCTTCACACACGACAACCCTTATCCTTGTCACAGCCACACTTCAATAATTCCATGCAGGAGTTTTATGCTGGTAACAACGATGTCCACAGTGGTTTCCATGGTGAGTGTAGGTCGGCTTCCTTTGTCCATCCATGTTCTGCTGGAGATGGTAGTGTTGGCGATGGAAATAGTGCTTAACCCCATCAGCAGCCTGCCTGGTAGGCTGCACGCTGTGTGTGCTGGTAAAGAGCAGCATATGTTGGTGGTATAGCATCTATAGCACGGCCTTTCTGTGTGAATAGATCCTGACGGATATCATTGGTGTTTTCTCATTGACTTGACCTGTCATACATCAACACAACAAACTTTCAACAACAGGGATACAGTCATTGATCTGCTGTTCACTTGGTGTGTTGCCCAATGTTGTAAATGCCTGAACTGCCAGAGGAAATGATAACAAAGTGTTCCAAGCTGTTCGCTTTCCTTATCCCAGAAATCCTGACACCTGGTCGCAGCCCGTAAATGCATGGAATCCTGGCAATGCCCTCGCCATATCTTCGCCCATAGTTGTGACCATGCTGTATATGGGTATATATCTGAGAAGTTTTCCTGTGCCAAATTCAAACCATAGCTCATCTAAGCCACACTTACTGAACATTCCTGCAGCTGTCACAATAACGTCAGTATCAACTGTCTTAATCATAAGCCGCTTCATTTCAGATTTGCCGACATGAGCTGCGTGAAGTAGAAGCCTGCTCTCTGCTTCCTCATGTGAGCATGGTGCAATGGAATCTCTATTTTCGATTGCTGTTGTTTTAATAATGACCCCTTTTGTGGAAATGATATATTTTCCATATGGAACTGTCATATTGCTACATTCAGTTGCCAAGAAGTCAAATAATTCATTCTTGTTCTTATCATTTCGCAGGAAGGTGTCCCAGTTAGATGGAATTGTCGTATCGGGCAGCACCCTTTTACGAATACCAGTACCACGATCTCCCCGTGCTCCAGTTTTCAAGCTAGTGTCAATGTATCTATCACAAACTAAATCAACTCTATGGACTATAGTCAAATGCCCTTGTACATATGGCAGAAACACGTCTACAGCATAATCCTGAAATGTCCTGCATTTTTGTGTGGCTTCAGCATGTTAATAATCGCAGCACCATCAAACAACAGCGCGTTTACCACTGGATTTTCATGTGTTGGTTCACATGACTGGCAGAGCTGTTCCAGACAGGGCGTCAGTTCAGACTTTTTTCCAGTGCCCAATTTATCAATGTGTGAGAGTGATGGGGCATATTTAGTGTTTTCATGTGAGAAGAACTCACTAAGGTCTCCTTTTCGAACCTGACACGACACATACAGCCTCGAGAATAAAGCGCAAGTCACTTTAAGGGACACAAGTTCAAGTTTTTGCTTTGACTGTTTCCCAAATGGTGGCCTGCTGAACAATGGTAATTTGGTTTGTTTAATTGTGTCTGTCACTGATTGTTCACGTGTTGCAAGCCTCTCCTGTACATATGTCTCATATTGCTGCTTCCCCAAGTCTGTAGAGTGTTTTATGCTCTCTGCTACACTTGGTCAACAATATCTCTTGTGTCAAGAACTAATAGGTCATCCGATTTATCAGCAAATGGGTGTCTTAGGTTTTGTATCACAGACACCAGATCATTTACTTGCTGCTGAAATGTATGTTGGATACTCTTTGTTTGTTCGTGATGTTTGTAATTGGATTCAGCTGTAGAGACAATGTTTGAATCTTCAAATTCATTAACCAGCCTGGCTATTGCAAGGCCACATAGCATCCAACGTAAAAGTTGTGTAGTTGTGTCAAGCATTTAGTATCCACTTGAGCCGCGGCATCAGCACTACTTAGACGGGTTACCTTTCTTGGAGTTTCTGTTGGGTCATTCCTGCTTGAAGTTGCATGAAGTTCTTGTCGTTCATATTTCCACAATCCAACATTATTTCTACATGTTTTATGCCATTTTGCACCATATACTTTTAGCAATATCACCAACTAAGCTGCTATGGAGTTGATATAGACAACGTCCAGACCTATAATAACGGTTGATGTCCTGTAGGAATGTTTCATAATTAACTGGACACACAAGATGAGCATTGTTTTTCTCCTGGCACAATACAAATTTTGCTCAATCAATTTCATATTCCTCTATACTACTTGTCGACTGTGTTTTTTCTAAATCAATGTTTTCAGTTTTAGCTATGACAAATTTTTTTGACATTGATGCTACGTTGGTACATGTATGTTAGTATATCTCATGTTAGTAGAGTTAGTAATGCATTCTTGTGATGAATCTTGTGTTAGTAGTTTGTTATTGCTGCAGGCAACCATTACATAAACATTTCATACTACTGGTGGTTATCAAATATACTAGTAACAAGAGCTATGCATTATCAAAACAAATGCTCCGGGAATTTCATTTCTTATGACAGTACATACACTATAATAATTAGTTTGTGTGCATAATTTAACTAAATTATAAAAATGTAAGCCATTTAGTACTGCAACAATTTTAATATCCGAATCAATACCATATCCGGATATACGGCTACTACTATATATACATATTTCTTAGCAGTTATAACATATTAACATTGTTTTAGAGTTCATTTATGTCGATTGTATGTGTATCAAACATTTAAACGTTTATTTTAATCTAAAAAGAAAAAAATATATAATCATTCTATTGCACAATACATATTTGGATTCCACTGGGAAAATGGCGGCCAACTTGGAAATCATCTTGTATATCAATGGATACAAAACAGAAGTCAGTATTCAACATACTAAATTAAAGGGCATACATCATGCATTACATTAATTTAAATAACATACTATTAAAACCTATAGTTTTCAAAATAAAGGTACTTATGCACGGTAAAAATGTGTTTTTTATGTAAATTGCACCATTTGACCTTGACTATGACCTTGACTTTGACCAATGAGCACCCACAATATATTTCATTTTAAGCATACATTTAATATCTATGATATCCAGTTGATTTGATTTAAATCTGTCAAGTAATAAAAGTATAATACAATTATATGTCCAACTCACTGACACTGCAAAACGGTGGCCATCTTGGCGGCCATCTTGAATTTTGGGGGACCCCTTGACCCAGAACCTAGGGTCTCGTTAGGAAAAGGTCCACACATTATCATTCTATCAGTACACCAAGTGGCTAAATTCTAGAATTAAGCGAGCAATTATTGCAAAATACCCTTGTAGTGACTCTCACTATGAGTGGCAATTTACTTTTTAATATGTAAACTATATTGTGTGTGTGTTATATGCTGTTCATTGATGAGACTGAAATAAAGAATAAAATGTTGCTAATTAGTTCATCCTCGATCTGATCAAGGTTGATAACTGATCTCTTAAAACTTGTTTAGTTGCGCACTAGTGCTGATATTTAACTTCAGAATTTAATTTGAATTGTTTTAATAACGTTTTAATTTGACGATTAGCTACAACTCCTCAGTTTTAGCGTGTATATTGCGGTTTGTTTTCTTACTCCCTCCTTTCATTTCGTATTCAATGTGTAATGCTATCATTGTGATCATGTTTGTATGACTATTTGATATACTAAAATATGTCTCCTGTAATTCAATTTTAAGCATAGGATATAAACCGAAAACGATCCAATATGTAAAATATTGGACTGTGTGGGTCGCGTAGCACCGAAGACAGTACCAATATTTTACATATTGGATCAGTTTGAGGCTTATATCTTACTTAAAACACACATTTATATAACACGATCCTACTAATTGAATTGTTAATTTCGTACATGCACGCGTAGGATTTAATATAATACTCTGGCCTTTTGACACCAGTCCAATATTAATAATAATGGACTGCAAGTACAAATGTATGACGTCACGCCAGTATTTTAATGAATGGCTATGTACTGTTGTATATTATTCATGTTATGTTTTATTAGCTGTATATGTACATAGATGAGACAATAATAAAGATTAGCTTATACAAATTTATTTTAGTTCGATTGCGAAACAAGTTCTTACAACTTATATTAATTACTCTCGAGACCTCATTCCTGGTGGAATCCATCGCCACGAGGGAGAGATAGAAGAGGCAACGTGGAATTTAAATGCCTTGCCTAAGGGCACAGTCGTAACGGCTCCAGCGTGGCTCGAACTCCGGACCGTTCGCACCTGAAGCGAACGAACATCCACTGCGCTATCACGACTTCCACTAGAATGTGTAGAGGTAAGATGACACTGAGAATGTAAGTGAGTAGGGTAAGTAAATAGTATATCAACTTACAATGCAGTTATCTAACACCCGGCCCGACGGGCTTATAATGCAGTTATCTATCACCCGGCCCGACGGGCTTATAATGCAGTTATCTAACACCCGGCCTGACGGGCTTATAATGCAGTTATCTATCACCCGGCCCGACGGGCTTATAATGCAGTTATCTAACACTAGGCCTGACGGGCTTATAATGCAGTTATCTAACACTAGGCCTGACGGGCTTATAATGCAGTTATCTAACACCCGGCCCGACGGGCTTATAATGCAGTTATCTAACACCCGGCCCGACGGGCTTATAATGCAGTTATCTAACACTAGGCCTGATGGGCTTATAATGCAGTTATCTAACACTAGGCCTGACGGGCTTATAATGCAGTTATCTAACACTAGGCCTGACGGGCTTATAATGCAGTTATCTAACACTAGGCCTGACGGGCTTATAATGCAGTTATCTAACACTAGGCCTGACGGGCTTATAATGCAGTTATCTAACACTAGGCCTGACGGGCTTATAATGCAGTTATCTAACACTAGGCCTGACGGGCTTATAATGCAGTTATCTAACACCCGGCCCGACGGGCTTATAAGTCACCATCATATATACAATTTCAAAAATACACGAGATAAAATGTAGGCCTACATGTATGTAGCTTAAACTGATATAAAACGAATCACCAAACCTGTGCTTACTTCCAAGAAGTGTATCACAAAGTGTAGCCGGTCCAGTGAGTGGGTCAATAACTACCTACGAGGCTCCCGCTGCACCTGTGACACCTTCCTCAGAATAAGCATAGTGGTGCATGATGTATTCGAACACTAGAACTCCAGTATGTGAGGGTGTCCCTTTGAATTATGAATTTGATTTTGGACTGTATGACAGTCTAGTATAGCCGGCCCAGTGATTGGGTATATCCCTACCTACGATGCTCATATTACACCTGTGACAATAGATACAGTATTGCATTATGCATTCGAACAGTCGACTATATAGCTATTATAGGTAGAACCACCGACCATACCCAAGCCAGATGGACAGCTTCCACACGTGCAACAATTCGAAAATACAAGTGGAAATCGAACCTGTAGCGGTTAGGGGTAAGTGATTTGAATACAAAGAGGGTAACCATGGCCTGAACGTAAACGAACGTCTGTCCGATTAGCTCAGTTGTTAGCACGCTCGCTTCTCTCCAATGCAAACCGGGTTCGATCCTCGAACCGGGAAGCATGTGAGATGGTGCGGTGGTCATAATACACGACCAAACCCTTACATCTGCCGGGTATACGTGAGTAGGGCCATCGTCATAATACACGACCAAACCCTTACATCTGATATATCCTACGTGAGTAGGGCCATCGTCAAAATACACGACCAAACCCGTACATCTGGTATATCCTACGTGAGTAGGGCCATCATCATAATACACGACCAAACCCTTACATCTGGTATATCCTACGTGAGTAGGGCCATCGTCATAATACACGACCAAACCCTTACATCTGGTATATCCTACGTGAGTAGGGCCTCATCATAATACACGACCAAACCCGTACATCTGGTATATCCTACGTGAGTAGGGCCATCGTCATAATACACGACCAAACACTTACATCTGGTATATCCTACGTGAGTAGGGCCTCATCATAATACACGACCAAACCCGTACATCTGGTATATCCTACGTGAGTAGGGCCTCGTCATAATACACGACCAAACCCGTACATCTGGTATATCCTACGTGAGTAGGGCCTCGTCATAATACACGACCAAACCCTTACATCTGGTATATCCTACGTGAGTAGGGCCTCGTCATAATACACGACCAAACCCTTACATCTGGTATATCCTACGTGAGTAGGGCCTCGTCATAATACACGACCAAACCCTTACATCTGGTATATCCTACGTGAGTAGGGCCTCGTCATAATACACGACCAAACCCTTACATCTGGTATATCCTACGTGAGTAGGGCCTCGTCATAATACACGACCAAACCCTTACATCTGGTATATCCTACGTGAGTAGGGCCTCGTCATAATACACGACCAAACCCTTACTTCTGGTATATCCTACGTGAGTAGGGCCTCGTCATAATACACGACCAAACCCTTACTTCAGGTATATCCTACGTGAGTAGGCCCATCGTCACAATACACGACCAAACCCTTACTTCAGGTATATCCTACGTGAGTAGGGCCTCGTCATAATACACGACCAAACCCTTACATCTGGTATATCCTACGTGAGTAGGGCCTCGTTATAATACACGACCAAACCCTTACATCTGGTATATCCTACGTGAGTAGGGCCTCGTCATAATACAGGACCAAACCCTTACATCTGGTATATCCTACGTGAGTAGGGCCTCGTCATAATACACGACCAAACCCTTACATCTGGTATATCCTACGTGAGTAGGGCGATCGTCATAATACACGACCAAACCCTTACATCTGGTATATCCTATGCACGTAGGGCGTCGTCATAATACACGACCAAACCCTTACATCTGGTATATCCTACGTGAGTAGGGCCTCGTCATAATACACGACCAAACCCTTACATCTGGTATATCCTATGCACGTAGGGCGATCGCCATAATGCACGACCAAACCCTTATATCTGGTATATCCTATGCACGTAGGGCGATCGTCATAATACACGACCAAACCCTTACATCTGGTATATCCTACGTGAGTAGGGCCTCGTCATAATACACGACCAAACCCTTACATCTGGTATATCCTACGTGAGTAGGGCCTCGTCATAATACACGACCAAACCCTTACATCTGGTATATCCTACGTGAGTAGGGCCTCGTCATAATACACGACCAAACCCTTACATCTGGTATATCCTACGTGAGTAGGGCCTCGTCATAATACACGACCAAACCCTTACATCTGGTATATCCTACGTGAGTAGGGCCTCGTCATAATACACGACCAAACCCTTACATCTGGTATATCCTACGTGAGTAGGGCCTCGTCATAATACACGACCAAACCCTTACATCTGGTATATCCTACGTGAGTAGGGCCTCGTCATAATACACGACCAAACCCTTACATCTGGTATATCCTACGTGAGTAGGGCCTCGTCATAATACACGACCAAACCCTTACATCTGGTATATCCTACGTGAGTAGGGCCTCGTCATAATACACGACCAAACCCTTACTTCAGGTATATCCTACGTGAGTAGGGCCTCGTCATAATACACGACCAAACCCTTACTTCAGGTATATCCCACGTGAGTAGGCCCATCGTCACAATACACGACCAAACCCTTACTTCAGGTATATCCTACGTGAGTAGGGCCTCGTCATAATACACGACCAAACCCTTACATCTGGTATATCATACGTGAGTAGGGCCTCGTTATAATACACGACCAAACCCTTACATCTGGTATATCCTACGTGAGTAGGGCCTCGTCATAATACAGGACCAAACCCTTACATCTGGTATATCCTACGTGAGTAGGGCCTCGTCATAATACACGACCAAACCCTTACATCTGGTATATCCTATGCACGTAGGGCGATCGCCATAATGCACGACCAAACCCTTATATCTGGTATATCCTATGCACGTAGGGCGATCGCCATAATGCACGACCAAACCCTTATATCTGGTATATCCTATGCACGTCGGGCGATCGTCATAATACACGACAAAACCCTTACATCTGGTATATCCTACGTGAGTAGGGCCTCGTCATAATACACGACCAAACCCTTACATCTGGTATATCCTATGCACGTAGGGCGATCGCCATAATGCACGACCAAACCCGTATATCTGGTATATCCTATGCACGTAGGGCGATCGTCATAATACACGACAAAACCCTTACATCTGGTATATCCTACGTGAGTAGGGCCTCGTCATAATACACGACCAAACCCTTACATCTGATATATCCTATGCACGTAGGGCGATCGTCATAAAACACGACCAAACCCTTACATCTGGTATATCCTATGCACGTAGGGCGATCGTCATAATACACGACCAAACTCTTATATCTGGTATATCCAAGTAGGGCCATCGTCATAATACACGACCAAACCCTTACATCTGGTATATCCTACGTGAATAGGGCCTCGTCATAATACACGACCAAACCCTTACATCTGGTATATCCTACGAGAGTAGGGCCTCGTCATAATACACGACCAACCCCTTACATCTGGTATATCCTACGTGAGTAGGGCCTCGACATAATACACGACCAAACCCTTACATCTGGTATATCCTACGTGAGTAGGGCCTCGTCATAATACACGACCAAACCCTTACATCTGGTATATCCTACGTGAGTAGGGCCTCGTCATAATACACGACCAAACCCTTACATCTGGTATATCCTACGTGAGTAGGGCCTCGTCATAATACACGACCAAACCCTTACATCTGGTATATCCTACGTGAGTAGGGCCTCGTCATAATACACGACCAAACCCTTACTTCAGGTATATCCTACGTGAGTAGGGCCTCGTCATAATACACGACCAAACCCTTACTTCAGGTATATCCCACGTGAGTAGGCCCATCGTCACAATACACGACCAAACCCTTACTTCAGGTATATCCTACGTGAGTAGGGCCTCGTCATAATACACGACCAAACCCTTACATCTGGTATATCATACGTGAGTAGGGCCTCGTTATAATACACGACCAAACCCTTACATCTGGTATATCCTACGTGAGTAGGGCCTCGTCATAATACAGGACCAAACCCTTACATCTGGTATATCCTACGTGAGTAGGGCCTCGTCATAATACACGACCAAACCCTTACATCTGGTATATCCTATGCACGTAGGGCGATCGCCATAATGCACGACCAAACCCTTATATCTGGTATATCCTATGCACGTAGGGCGATCGCCATAATGCACGACCAAACCCTTATATCTGGTATATCCTATGCACGTCGGGCGATCGTCATAATACACGACAAAACCCTTACATCTGGTATATCCTACGTGAGTAGGGCCTCGTCATAAAACACGACCAAACCCTTACATCTGGTATATCCTATGCACGTAGGGCGATCGCCATAATGCACGACCAAACCCGTATATCTGGTATATCCTATGCACGTAGGGCGATCGTCATAATACACGACAAAACCCTTACATCTGGTATATCCTACGTGAGTAGGGCCTCGTCATAATACACGACCAAACCCTTACATCTGATATATCCTATGCACGTAGGGCGATCGTCATTAAACACGAGCAAACCCTTACATCTGGTATATCCTATGCACGTAGGGCGATCGTCATAATACACGACCAAACTCTTATATCTGGTATATCCAAGTAGGGCCATCGTCATAATACACGACCAAACCCTTACATCTGGTATATCCTACGTGAATAGGGCCTCGTCATAATACACGACCAAACCCTTACATCTGGTATATCCTACGAGAGTAGGGCCTCGTCATAATACACGACCAACCCCTTACATCTGGTATATCCTACGTGAGTAGGGCCTCGACATAATACACGACCAAACCCGTACATCTGGTATATCCTACGTGAATAGGGCCTCATCATAATAAACGACCAAACCCTTACATCTGGTATATCCTACGTGAGTAGGGCCTCGTCATAATACACGACCAACCCCTTACATCTGGTATATCCTACGTGAATAGGGCCTCGTCATAATACACGACCAAACCCTTACATCTGGTATATCCTACGTGAGTAGGGCCTCGTCATAATACACGACCAACCCCTTACAACTGGTATATCCTACGTGAATAGGGCCTCGTCATAATACACGACCAAACCCTTACATCTGGTATATCCTACGTGAATAGGGCCTCGTCATAATACACGACCAAACCCTTACACCTGGTATATACAAGTAGGGCCTCGTCATAATACACTACCAAACCGGTACATCTGGTATATCCTACGTGAGTAGGGCCTCGTCATAATACACGACCAAACCCTTACATCTGGTATATCCTACGTGAGTAGGGCCTCGTCATAATACACGATCACACCCTTACATCTGGTATATCCTACGTGAATAGGGCCTCATCATAATACACGACCAAACCCTTACATCTGGTATATCCTACGTGAGTAGGGCCTCGTCATAATACACGACCAAACCCTTACATCTGGTATATCCTACGTGAGTAGGGCCTCATCATAATACACGACCAAACCCTTACATCTGGTATATCCTACGTGAGTAGGGCCTCGTCATAATACACGACCAAACCCTTACATCTGGTATATCCTACGTGAGTAGGGCCTCGTCATAATACACGACCAAACCCTTACATCTGGTATATCCTACGTGAATAGGGCCTCGTCATGATACACGACCAAACCCTTACATCTGGTATATCCTACGTGAGTAGGGCCTCGTCATAATACACGACCAACCCCTTACATCTGGTATATCTTACGTGAATAGGGCCTCGTCATAATACACGACCAAACCCTTACACCTGGTATATCCAAGTAGGGCCTCGTCATAATACACTACCAAACCCGTACATCTGGTATATCCTACGTGAGTAGGGCCTCG
Source organism: Archivesica marissinica (assembly GCA_014843695.1). NCBI lineage: Eukaryota > Metazoa > Mollusca > Bivalvia > Venerida > Vesicomyidae > Archivesica > Archivesica marissinica. The sequence goes on along the minus strand of CM026389.1, from coordinate 15,657,909 downwards.
TCATAATATACGACCAAACCCTTACATCTGGTATATCCTACGTGAGTAGGGCCTCGTCATAATACACGACCAAACCCTTACACCTGGTATATCCTACGTGAGTAGGGCCTCATCATAATACACGACCAAACCCTTACATCTGGTATATCCTACGTGAGTAGGGCCTCATCATAATACACGACCAAACCCTTACATCTGGTATATCCTACGTGAGTAGGGCCTCATCATAATACACGACCAAACCCTTACATCTGGTATATCCTACGTGAGTAGGGCCATCGTCATAATACACGACCAAACCACTACACCTGGTATATCCTACGTGAATAGGGCCATCGTCATAATACACGACCAAACCCCTACACCTGGTATATCCTACGTGAGTAGGGCCATCGTCATAATACACGACCAAACCATTACATCAGGTATATCCTACGTGAGTAGGGCCTCGTCATAATACACGACCAAACCCTTACACCTGGTATATCCTACGTGAGTAGGGTCTCGTCATAATACACAACCAAACCCTTACATCTAGTATATCCTACGTGAGTAGGGCCTCGTCATAATACACGACCAAACCCTTACATCTGGTATACCCTACGTGAGTAGTGTCTTGTCATAATACACGACCAAACCCTTACACCTGGTATATCCTACGTGAGTAGGGTCTCGTCATAATACACAACCAAACCCTTACATCTAGTATATCCTACGTGAGTAGGGCCTCGTCATAATACACGACCAAACCCTTACATCTGGTATACCCTACGTGAGTAGTGTCTCGTCATAATACACAACCAAACCCTTACACCTGGTATATTCTACGTGAGTAGGGCTTCGTCATAATACACGACCAAACCCGTACATCTAGTATATTCTACCTGAGTAGGGCCTCGTCATAATACACGACCAAACCCGTACATCTGGTATATTCTACCTGAGTAGGGCCTCGTCATAATACACGACCAAACCCGTACACCTGGTATATCCTACGTGAGTAGTGTCTCGTCATAATACACGACCAAACCCGTACACCTGGTATATCCTACGTGAGTAGGCCATCGTCATAATACACGACCAAACCCGTACATCTGGTATATCCTACGTTAGTAGGGCCTCGTCATAATGCATGACCAAACCCGTACATCTGGTATATCCTAGGTTAGTAGGGCCTCGTCATAATGCACGACCAAACCCGTACACATGGTATATCCGACACGAATACACTTACACCTGTCATACAAACCCTAACAAATGCAGTAGTATGCAGTACAACAGAGATTATGCCGAATATGCTTCATTTATAGTTTGCAAACGACGTCAAATGTAAATGGCGTAAATAGTATTGCATGTTTTGCCTTATAGGACGTTAGCAGGGTCATAACTACTGAACAGAACCATTATTCAGACTGTTAAGCACTGTACACCATCACAACTACAACATATACATACTAAGTCTTGGACTATCATTTCTATACTGATTCCGTAAGGACCGTAACTAATGTTGCTAGAACGTGTCGCCCGAACCATTTAGCTTTCCTTTGTGTGTTTTACGTTATTTATCGTCGCTACCGGTTGCCCATATGAGCGACGCCTCCTGAAGAGATTAGTCATTTTAGATTTTTGGACGATAGTGCAATGATACAGACAGAGACCTATTCCAGAATCTCCTCTTGTTCCTTTACGTGCACGGTGTAAAGAACCGACACGAGACCTCGGTTTAAAGTCCCATCTGAAAGACTGTTAATTTTATTAGGGTCAGACGGGGGATCGAACCTGCGATCCCTGGATTACATGTCCAGCGTGTTACCACTGGACTATAGATCCGCCTGTGGTTTAATCATACATCGGTGTAGCACCACCGTTAAACGTCATAAACTCCGCGAGGCGTCAACAGACCGTTAAACGTCATAAACTCCGCTAGGCGTCAACAGACCGTTAAACGTCATAAACTCCGCGAGGCGTCAACAGACCGTTAAACGTCATAAACTCCGCGAGGCGTCAACAGACCGTTAAACGTCATAAACTCCGCGAGGCGTCAACAGACCGTTAAACGTCATAAACTCCGCGAGGCGTCAACAGACCGTTAAACGTCATAAACTCCGCGAGGCGTCAACAGACCGTTAAACGTCATAAACTCCGCGAGGCGTCAACAGACCGTTAAACGTCATAAACTCCGCGAGGCGTCAACAGACCGTTAAACGTCATAAACTCCGCGAGGCGTCAACAGACCGTTAAACGTCATAAACTCCGCGAGGCGTCAACAGACCGTTAAACGTCATAATGGGGGTGGATAAACGTCATAAACTCCGCTAGGCGTCAACAGACCGTTAAACGTCATAAACTCCGCGAGGCGTCAACAGACCGATAAACTTTCATAACATAATATATTGATTTTTTTTTATATATTTGGTGTACTTAGGATGAAGAAGATGTTCACCCTTAAATACCGGCACAAAAATTATCAACAATCAATGGGATATAAAACGAGCTATAATCGATCGGAGCCTGAAGTTTAAATACACAAATTCGTCAAATACCCATCCTCCAAAACAGTTATCGTGCGTTCAGTATCTTTGTATCTTTCAATAACAGTATACATTAATATTTGAATGTCATGTGATTTAAATTACCTTTGATAAGGATGTTAGTATATATAATTAAAGTCAATTACAAATTTATGAGCTTTTCGATCAGTTTTGCCGTGCCACTTAACAGTATTTTGCAATATATGATTAAAATATGTCACAGGCGAATGAATGGATACCGTGTTAACGCACATGACACATTTAAATTTCAACGCCAACAATATTATATTTTCTTTATTCAAGATCAATATATTTTTATTTGGCATAATCAATACCCTGATCGTCATAATCAATACGATCATCATCATAAACAATAGGCTTATCGCAATACCTGGACTGGTAATCCAGGAATTGCAAGTTCGATCCCCCGTCTGACCCTAATAAAATTAATAGTCTTTCAGATGGGACGTTAAGCCGAGGTCTCGTGTCGGGAGATTCTGGAATGGGTCTCTGTCTGTATCATGCACTATCCTCCAAAATCTAAAATAACCTTCTCTTCAGCAGGCGTCGCTCATATGGGCAACCGGTAGCGACAATAAATAAACATAAAAAACACACACACACGCGGATGAAAGCATAAATGTGGTCATTCGTTCACTTTTTGTTTAGTTTTTGGGGTTTCACGTCGCACAAACAACGTAGGCCATATAGTGACTCACTGGCTATTACTTATGGAGGAAGACCCCGTCTGCCCCTCCGAGCAGTATTTCAGGCACGAACGGGCACACGGGTAGAACAACTGACCTCCAGCAAGCCAGTTGCCTGCTTAGCTTCATCACATGAAATATGTCGACACCACACGTGGGATTTGAAGTCAAGAAATTAATCACTCGGTCAAAATGCATACAATTGTACTATTTCATAGTCCATGCATCTAAAATACATACAATTGTCCTATCCTATAGTCCATGCATCTAAAATACATACAGTTGTTCTATCCTATATTCCATGCATCTAAAATACATACAGTTGTCCTATCCTATAGTCCATGCATCCAAAATACATACAGTTGTTCTATCCTATATTCCATACATCTACAATACATACAGTTGTTCTATCCTATATTCCATGCATCTAAAATACATACAGTTGTTCTATCCTATATTCCATGCATCTAAAATACATACAGTTGTTCTATCCTATATTCCATGCATCTAAAATACATACAGTTGTTCTATCCTATATTCCATGCATCTAAAATACATACGGTTGTTCTATCCTATATTCCACGCATCTAAAATACATACAGTTGTTCTATGCTATATTCCATGCATCTAAAATACATACAGTTGTTCTATGCTATATTCCATGCATTTAAAATACATACAGTTGTTCTATGCTATATTCCATGCATCTAAAATACATACAATTGTTCTATCCTATATTCCACGCATCTAAAATACATACAGTTGTTCTATGCTATATTCCATGCATCTAAAATACATACAGTTGTTCTATGCTATATTCCATGCATCTAAAATACATACATTTGTTCTATCCTATATTCCATGCATCTAAAATACATATAGTTGTTCTATCCTATATTCCATGCATCTAAAATACATAAAGTTGTTCTATCCTATATTCCATGCATCTAAAATACATATAGTTGTTCTATCCTATATTCCATGCATCTAAAATACATACAGTTGTTCTATCCCATATTCCATGCATCTAAAATACATACAGTTGTTCTATCCTATATTCCATGCATCTAATATACATACAGTTGTTCTATCCCATATTCCATGCATCTAAAATACATACAGTTGTTCTATCCCATATTCCATGCATCTAAAATACATACAGTTGTTCTATGCTATATTCCACGCATCTAAAATACATAGAGTTATTCTATCCCATATTCCATGCATCTAAAATACATACAGTTGTCCTATCCTATATTCCATGCATCTAAAATACATACAGTTGTTCTATCCCATATTCCATGCATCTAAAATACATACAGTTGTTCTATCCCATATTCCATGCATCTAAAATACATACAGTTGTTCTATGCTATATTCCACGCATCTAAAATACATAGAGTTATTCTATCCCATATTCCATGCATCTAAAATACATACAGTTGTTCTATCCTATATTCCATGCATCTAATATACATACAGTTGTTCTATCATAAATTCCATGCATCTAATATACATACAGTTGTTCTATCATAAATTCCATGCATCTAAAATACATACAGTTGTTCTATCATATATTCCACGCATCTAATATACATACAGTTGTTCTATGCTATATTCCATGCATCTAAAATACATACAGTTGTTCTATGCTATATACCATGCATCTAAAATACATACAGTTGTTCTATCCTATATTCCATGAATCTAAAATACATACAGTTGTTCTAACATATATTCCATGCATCTAAAATACATACAGTTGTTCTATCTTTTGTTTTAGTTGTTCTATCCTATATTCCATGCATCTAAAATACATACAGTTGTTCTATGCTATATTCCATGCATCTAAAATACATACAGTTGTTCTATGCTATATTCCATGCATCTAAAATACATACTTTTGTTCTATGCTATATTCCATGCATCTAAAATACATACAGTTGTTCTATCCTATATTCCATGCATCTAAAATACATACAGTTGTTCTATCATATATTCCATGCATCTAAAATACATACAGTTGTTCTATCCTAAATTCCATGCATCTAAAATACATACAGTTGTTCTATCCTATATTCCATGCATCTAAAATACATACAGTTGTTCTATCGTATATTCCATGCATCTAAAATACATACAGTTGTTCTATCCTATATTCCATGCATCTAAAATACATACAGTTGTTCTATCCTATATTCCATGCATCTAAAATACATACAGTTGTTCTATCGTATATTCCATGCATCTAAAATTCATACAGTTGTTCTATCCTAAATTCCATGCATCTAAAATACATACAATGGTTCTATCCTATATTCCATGCATCTAAAATACATACAGTTGTTCTATCGTATATTCCATGCATCTAAAATTCATACAGTTGTTCTATCCTAAATTCCATGCATCTAAAATACATACAATGGTTCTATCCTATATTCCATGCATCTAAAATATTGGTTTTCTATATTCCATGCATCTAAAATACATACAGTTGTTCTATCCTATATTCCATGCATCTTAAATACATACAGTTGTTCTATCCTATATTCCATGCATCTAAAATACATACAGTTGTTCTATCCTATATACCATGCATCTAAAATACATACAGTTGTTCTATCCTATATTCCATGCATCTAAAATTCATACAGTTGTTCTATCCTATACCATGCATCTAAAATACATACAGTTGTTCTATCCTATATTCCATGCATCTAAAATACATACAGTTGTTCTATCCTATATCCATGCATCTAAAATACATACAGTTGTTCTATCCTATATTCCATGCATCTAAAATACATACAGTTGTTCTATCCTATATTCCATGCATCTAAAATACATACAGTTGTTCTATCCTATATTCCATGCATCTAAAATACATACAGTTGTTCTATCCTATATTCCATGCATCTAAAATACATACAGTTGTTCTATCCTATATTCCATGCATCTAAAATACATACAGTTGTTCTATCCTATATTCCATGCATCTAAAATACATACAGTTGTTCTATCCTATATTCCATGCATCTAAAATACATACAGTTGTTCTATCCTATATTCCATGCATCTAAAATACATACAGTTGTTCTATCCTATATTCCATGCATCTAAAATACATACAGTTGTTCTATCATAAATTCCATGCATCTAAAATACATACAGTTGTTCTATCCTATATTCCATGCATCTAAAATACATACAGTTGTTCTATCCTATATTCCATGCATCTAAAATACATACAGTTGTTCTATCGTATATTCCATGCATCTAAAATACATACAGTTGTTCTATCCTATATTCCATGCATCTAAAATACATACAGTTGTTCTATCCTATATTCCATGCATCTAAAATACATACAGTTGTTCTATCGTATATTCCATGCATCTAAAATACATACAGTTGTTCTATCCTAAATTCCATGCATCTAAAATACATACAGTTGTTCTATCCTATATTCCATGCATCTAAAATACATACATTGTTCTATCCTATATTCCATGCATCTAAAATACATACAGTTGTTCTATCCTATATTCCATGCATCTAAAATACATACAGTTGTTCTATCCTATATTCCATGCATCTAAAATACATACAGTTGTTCTATCCTATATTCCATGCATCTAAAATACATACAGTTGTTCTATCCTATATTCCATGCATCTAAAATACATACAGTTGTTCTATCCTATATTCCATGCATCTAAAATACATACAGTTGTTCTATCCTATATTCCATGCATCTAAAATACATACAGTTGTTCTATCCTATATTCCATGCATCTAAAATACATACAGTTGTTCTATCCTATATTCCATGCATCTAAAATACATACAGTTGTTCTATCCTATATTCCATGCATCTAAAATACATACAGTTGTTCTATCCTATATTCCATGCATCTAAAATACATACAGTTGTTCTATCCTATATTCCATGCATCTAAAATACATACAGTTGTTCTATCCTATATTCCATGCATCTAAAATACATACAGTTGTTCTATCCTATATTCCATGCATCTAAAATACATACAGTTGTTCTATCCTATATTCCATGCATCTAAAATACATACAGTTGTTCTATCCTATATTCCATGCATCTAAAATACATACAGTTGTTCTATATTTCCATGCATCTAAAATACATACAGTTGTTCTATCCTATATTCCATGCATCTAAAATACATACAGTTGTTCTATCCTATATTCCATGCATCTAAAATACATACAGTTGTTCTATCCTATATTCCATGCATCTAAAATACATACATTGTTCTATCATATATCCATGCATCTAAAATACATACAGTTGTTCTATCCTATATTCCATGCATCTAAAATACATACAGTTGTTCTATCCTATATTCCATGCATCTAAAATACATACAGTTGTTCTATCCTATATTCCATGCATCTAAAATACATACAGTTGTTCTATCCTATATTCCATGCATCTAAAATACATACAGTTGTTCTATCCTATATTCCATGCATCTAAAATACATACAGTTGTTCTATCCTATATTCCATGCATCTAAAATACATACAGTTGTTCTATCCTATATTCCATGCATCTAAAATACATACAGTTGTTCTATCCTATATTCCATGCATCTAAAATACATACAGTTGTTCTATCCTATATTCCATGCATCTAAAATACATACAGTTGTTCTATCCTATATTCCATGCATCTAAAATACATACAGTTGTTCTATCTATATTCCAGTTTTGTTTTTTCCCATATTCCATGCATCTAAAATACATACAGTTGTTATCCCATATTCCATGCATCTAAAATACATACAGTTGTTATATCCTATATTCCATGCATCTAAAATACATACAGTTGTTCTATCCTATATTCCATGCATCTAAAATACATACAGTTGTTCTATGCTATATTCCACGCATCTAAGATACATACAATTGTTCTATCATATATACCATGCATCTAAAATACATACAGTTGTTCTATCCTATATTCCATGCATCTAAAATCTATACAGTTGTTCTATCATATATTCCATGCATCTAAAATCCATACAGTTGTTCTATCATATATTCCATGCATCTAAAATACATACAGTTGTACTACCTATATTCCATGCATCTAAAATACATAAAATTGTTCTATCATATAGTCCATGCACCTAAAATACATACAGTTGTACTATCCTATATTCCATGCATCTAAAATACATACAGTTGTTCAATCCTATATTCCATGCATCTAAAATACATACAGTTGTCCTATCCTATATTCCATGCATCTAAAATACATACAATTGTTCTATCATATATACCATGCATCTAAAATACATACAGTTGTTCTATCCTATATTCCATGCATCTAAAATATATACAGTTGTTCTATCATATATTCCATGCATCTAAAATCCATACAGTTGTTCTATCATATATTCCATGCACCTATAAAATACATACAGTTGTACTACCTATATTCCATTCATCTAAAATACATAAAATAGTTCTATCATATAGTCCATGCACCTAAAATACATACAGTTGTACTATCCTATATTCCATGCATCTAAAATACATACAGTCGTTCAATCCTATATTCCATGCATCTAAGATACATACAGTTGTCCTATCCTATATTCCATGCATCTAAAATACATACAGTTGTTCTATCCCATATTCCATGCATCTAAAATACATATAGTTGTTCTATCCTATATTCCATGCATCTAAAATACATACAGTTGTTCTATCCTATAGTCCATGCGTCTAAAATACATACAGTTGTTCTATTCTATAGTACATGCATCTAAAATACATACAGTTGTACTATTCTATATTCCATGCATCTAAAATACATACAATTGTTCTATCATATATACCATGCATCTAAAATACATACAGTTGTTCTATCCTATATTCCATGCATCTAAAATCTATACAGTTGTTCTATCATATATTCCATGCATCTAAAATCCATACAGTTGTTCTATCATATATTCCATGCATCTAAAATACATACAGTTGTACTACCTATATTCCATGCATCTAAAATACATAAAATTGTTCTATCATATAGTCCATGCACCTAAAATACATACAGTTGTACTATCCTATATTCCATGCATCTAAAATACATACAGTTGTTCAATCCTATATTCCATGCATCTAAAATACATACAGTTGTCCTATCCTATATTCCATGCATCTAAAATACATACAGTTGTTCTATCCCATATTCCATGCATCTAAAATACATACAGTTGTTCTATCCCATATTCCATGCATCCAAGATACATACAGTTGTTCTATGCTATATTCCACGCATCTAAAATACATACAGTTGTTCTATGCTATATTCCATGCATCTAAAATACATACAGTTGTTCTATGCTATATTCCATGCATCTAAAATACATACAGTTGTTCTATCCTATATTACATGCATCTAAAATACATATAGTTGTTCTATCCTATATTCCATGCATCTAAAATACATACAGTTGTTATATCCTATATTCCTTGCATCTAAAATACATACAGTTGTTCTATCCCATATTCCATGCATCTAAAATACATACAGTTGTTCTATCCCATATTCCATGCATCTAAAATACATACAGTTGTTATATCCTATATTCCATGCATCTAAAATACATATAGTTGTTCTATCCTATATTCCATGCATCTAAAATACATACAGTTGTTCTATCCCATATTCCATGCATCTAAAATACACACAGTTGTTCTATCCCATATTCCATGCATCTAAAATACATACAGTTGTTCTATCCCATATTCCATGCATCTAAAATACATACAGTTGTCCTATCCTATATTCCATGCATCTAAAATACATACAGTTGTTCTATCCCATATTCCATGCATCTAAAATACATACAGTTGTTCTATCCCATATTCCATGCATCTAAAATACATACAGTTGTTCTATGCTATATTCCACGCATCTAAAATACATAGAGTTATTCTATCCCATATTCCATGAATCTAAAATACATACAGTTGTTCTATCCTATATTCCATGCATCTAAAATACATACAGTTGTTCTATCCTATATTCCATGCATCTAAAATACATACAGTTGTTCTATGCTATATTCCACGCATCTAAGATACATACAATTGTTCTATCATATATACCATGCATCTAAAATACATACAGTTGTTCTATCCTATATTCCATGCATCTAAAATCTATACAGTTGTTCTATCATATATTCCATGCATCTAAAATCCTTACAGTTGTTCTATCATATATTCCATGCATCTAAAATACATACAGTTGTACTACCTATATTCCATGCATCTAAAATACATAAAATTGTTCTATCATATAGTCCATGCACCTAAAATACATACAGTTGTACTATCCTATATTCCATGCATCTAAAATACATACAGTTGTTCAATCCTATATTCCATGCATCTAAAATACATACAGTTGTCCTATCCTATATTCCATGCATCTAAAATACATACAATTGTTCTATCATATATACCATGCATCTAAAATACATACAGTTGTTCTATCCTATATTCCATGCATCTAAAATATATACAGTTGTTCTATCATATATTCCATGCATCTAAAATCCATACAGTTGTTCTATCATATATTCCATGCACCTATAAAATACATACAGTTGTACTACCTATATTCCATGCATCTAAAATACATAAAATAGTTCTATCATATAGTCCATGCACCTAAAATACATACAGTTGTACTATCCTATATTCCATGCATCTAAAATACATACAGTCGTTCAATCCTATATTCCATGCATCTAAGATACATACAGTTGTTCTATCCTATATTCCATGCATCTAAAATACATACAGTTGTTCTATCCCATATTCCATGCATCTAAAATACATATAGTTGTTCTATCCTATATTCCATGCATCTAAAATACATACAGTTGTTCTATCCTATATTCCATGCGTCTAAAATACATACAGTTGTTCTATTCTATATACATGCATCTAAAATACATACAGTTGTTCTATTCTATATTCCATGCATCTAAAATACATACAATTGTTCTATCATATATACCATGCATCTAAAATACATACAGTTGTTCTATCCTATATTCCATGCATCTAAAATCTATACAGTTGTTCTATCATATATTCCATGCATCTAAAATCCATACAGTTGTTCTATCATATATTCCATGCATCTAAAATACATACAGTTGTACTACCTATATTCCATGCATCTAAAATACATAAAATTGTTCTATCATATAGTCCATGCACCTAAAATACATACAGTTGTACTATCCTATATTCCATGCATCTAAAATACATACAGTTGTTCAATCCTATATTCCATGCATCTAAAATACATACAGTTGTCCTATCCTATATTCCATGCATCTAAAATACATACAGTTGTTCTATCCTATATTCCATGCATCTAAAATACATACAGTTGTTCTATCCCATATTCCATGCATCCAAGATACATACAGTTGTTCTATGCTATATTCCACGCATCTAAAATACATACAGTTGTTCTATGCTATATTCCATGCATCTAAAATACATACAGTTGTTCTATGCTATATTCCATGCATCTAAAATACATACAGTTGTTCTATCCTATATTACATGCATCTAAAATACATATAGTTGTTCTATCCTATATTCCATGCATCTAAAATACATACAGTTGTTATATCCTATATTCCTTGCATCTAAAATACATACAGTTGTTCTATCCCATATTCCATGCATCTAAAATACATACAGTTGTTCTATCCCATATTCCATGCATCTAAAATACATACAGTTGTTATATCCTATATTCCATGCATCTAAAATACATACAGTTGTACTACCTATATTCCATGCATCTAAAATACATAAAATTGTTCTATCATATAGTCCATGCACCTAAAATACATACAGTTGTACTATCCTATATTCCATGCATCTAAAATACATACAGTTGTTCAATCCTATATTCCATGCATCTAAAATACATACAGTTGTCCTATCCTATATTCCATGCATCTAAAATACATACAGTTGTTCTATCCCATATTCCATGCATCTAAAATACATACAGTTGTTCTATCCCATATTCCATGCATCTAAAATACATACAGTTGTTCTATGCTATATTCCACGCATCTAAAATACATACAGTTGTTTTATGCTATATTCCATGCATCTGAAATACATACAGTTGTTCTATGCTATATTCCATGCATCTAAAATACATACAGTTGTTCTATCCTATATTACATGCATCTAAAATACATATAGTTGTTCTATCCTATATTCCATGCATCTAAAATACATACAGTTGTTTATCCTATATTCTATGCATCTAAAATACATACAGTTGTTCTATCCCATATTCCATGCATCTAAAATACATACAGTTGTTCTATCCCATATTCCATGCATCTAAAATACATACAGTTGTTCTATGCTATATTCCACGCATCTAAAATACATAGAGTTATTCTATCCCATATTCCATGCATCTAAAATACATACAGTTGTCCTATCCTATATTCCATGCATCTAAAATACATACAGTTGTTCTATCCCATATTCCATGCATCTAAAATACATACAGTTGTTCTATCCCATATTCCATGCATCTAAAATACATACAGTTGTTCTATGCTATATTCCACGCATCTAAAATACATAGAGTTATTCTATCCCATATTCCATGCATCTAAAATACATACAGTTGTTCTATCCTATATTCCATGCATCTAAAATACATACAGTTGTTCTATCCTATATTCCTTGCATCTAAAATACATACAGTTGTTCTATGCTATATTCCACGCATCTAAAATACATACAGTTGTTCTATGCTATATTCCACGCATCTAAAATACATAGAGTTATTCTATCCCATATTCCATGCATCTAAAATACATACAGTTGTTCTATCCTATATTACATGCATCTAAAATACATATTGTTGTTCTATCCTATATTCCATGCATCTAAAATACATACAGTTGTTATATCCTATATTCTATGCATCTAAAATACATACAGTTGTTCTATCCCATATTCCATGCATCTAAAATACATACAGTTGTTCTATCCCATATTCCTTGCATCTAAAATACATATAGTTGTTCTATCCTATATTCCATGCATCTAAAATACATACAGTTGTTCTATCCCATATTCCATGCATCTAAAATACATACAGTTGTTCTATCCTATATTCCATACATCTAAAATACATACAGTTGTTCTATCCTATATTCCATGCATCTAAAATACATACAGTTGTTCTATCCCATATTCCATGCATCTACAATACATACAGGTGTTCTATCATATATTCCATGCATCTACAATACATACAATTGTTCTATCATATATACCATGCATCTACAATACATACAGGTGTTCTATCATATATTCCATGCATCTACAATACATACAATTGTTCTATCATATATACCATGCATCTACATGTATGATATCGCATGTGAGATACTGTCGCTCAACTAAATGTATTCATCAGTAGATCTGTTTTCCCCCTGAAAAATATGTATATTTAAAATGTGTATATATACTTCAAGCAGCATTACATCGTATGAAATAAAAGATATTTGAAAAATTCAAATTTTACGTATGGGTAGCAATGCTGCTACACATTCTAACATTATACTCTGTATGCTTATGTTCATTTGGTAAACATTGTTTTTGCGATAAAACAAACTCGAAACCGAAAGTAGGACTTGTCGAGTCGATCGGTCACGCACTTGTTTACAACCGGAACGCATCGTCCGCACTTGTTTACATTCGGAATGCATCGTCCCCATTTGTTCCACGTTGTCTTTTTTAATTAAATTACTAGATATGTTGATTCATACCTCTGTTAGCTAAGTCTTTTAGGGACATTTCTACATCCCCGCGAGGGGTTCGACATTAGAGGAAGATAGATAGTATTTCATGTTCAAAATATATACGTTGTTTTCTACATCCTCTGTTGTTTCACGCATGCGCGCTGTGCGTGTTTACAGTTCGTGTGTTGATAAACAAATTCGCGTATACGACGGTTTAAATTTATTGGAATTTTATCGTTTCTGAGCGACTATTTCGAATTTTATTAACACACACACATTAGTATTTATATTTTACCCAAAACATCCTTTTTTACGATGTAATGCTGCTGTAAGGACAAACGTGTTGCATGGCTATGTTTATATGTTTGTATTGTACAAATATGTAAGCTGATTCACAGTTGAATCGCCTGAAGCTGCGGGTTATGGATAGAGGCAGTAATCCCACAAAACAGGTGGTAGTAAACTAAAGCTGAAAAGTAGAATACTCTTCAATTGAAGATCAAATTTAACCCGAACACTAATGTCCATATTACTGCCAACTGTCTCAAGATTACTACCCATTGTATATGTCGCTACTACCTCTATCGTTAGCACAAGCTGTGCACTCCAGCTATATAAATATTATACCAACTGTTCAATTAATAGTTTCGGATGAAGGTTAACAATCACCTTAACAGTGTTCAAGTATCCATAAATAAATCCACAGTATCAAAGATATCCATTGCGAGAGCTCTCATTTCGTATAGTTTTATTCATATTTCACAAGTTGTGAATGAAACCAGCGAAAGATTGAAAGTTTATCTCCTTTTACGCACTTTTGAGATAACAAATGAACAAAAGATCGTAGAGCTTGGGTCAAATTCCTGATGGGTGCCATTGTACTGTGGACAATAGACCAGACCCTTCAGTGAACATTTACAACTGTCTTGAAGCAGAGTTGATGGTCGTTCAGACATAATAGCGACAATAGAAATTTACATTTAATGTGATAAGGTATAATACGCATATTCGGTTACAGAATCTCAATTTGACAGGTTTATTGTGCGGAGTTTAGTCTATTCTACGGTTCTTTTTTTCCAGAGTATTGTTCGCTATATAATTGATATTATGCCAAAGGAGACATTGGAGCTGTGGATTGATTTATTTTGATGAAATAAATATAAATGTTATTTTTGTTATTCATTGAGAGTAATCCGAGACTGCCATAAAATGCGGTTCGTGTCACATTAAAGGGCGCGGTGTTTGTGAAGTACATGCGTGGAGCATCTTGTTTGACAATCGCTATGGAGGCTACAAGTGCAGAGGCGTTGTCTCGGGATTTATTTTAGAGAGGTGATATCTTAGAGAGAGAGAGAACCAAACACAATCTTATTTTGGTAATGAATATAGCTCAGCCTCATTTAAGGTTGAAGCAAACTAGGTAAGGAATGTTTAAATTTATAATTTGGATTATATGTTTACGTTGATCGTGTTAAGAACTAGGGTTTATAATAATAATAATAATAATAATAAAGACTATATTTTACGTCCCTGCAATACTGCACGGAGAGGCAAATGAGGTCTTCCTCCATCAATATTGGATGGAGAGTCACCGTCGATAAGCTGTTTCTGTGACGTTAAGCTCACCAAAATAAACACAAAAATCAACGGTACCATTATAATAATAATAATAATAATAATATATTTTATTTATTTTACAACGATTGCGAAGCATGTTTTAACAACTTATATTAATCACTCTCGTTGGCTCGGATGAAAGCGTATATGTTGTCATTCATGTGGGAGGAAACCGGACCGGAGAAAACCCACCTGTCCAATCTGCCGACCATCGTACCATCTCACATATTTCCCTGTCCGAAGATCGAACCCGGGTCGCATAATAATAATAATAATAATAAATACTTTATTTTACGAGATAACACATTTAACAAAGGTTAATCTACCACGAGGTCCTCAACATAGACACAACTCGAATGCAATCAAAAGATAGGACTATAAGCCAGAACTGCACATTGGAATTATATAGTAAATTCATGCTAAAGCTGAATAGTAGAGAAACTATATTTTTGATTTATTTAACCATAGTTCAGGTTCGATCCCCCGTCAGACCCTAATACTATTAACAGTCTAGCAGATGGGACGTTAAACCGAGGTATCGTGTCGGTGTTTTAACCATGCACGTAAAAGAACCAGAGGAGACTCTGGAGTTGGTCTCTGTCTGTATCATGCACTATCCTCAAAAATCTAAAATGACTAATCTCTTCAGGAGGCGTCGCTCATATGGGCAACCGGTAGCGACGATAAATAAACGTAACACACACACACACACGATATGTTATTGCAAATCAATAGTACATATGTCATACACATACAGATACAATATAGCATGAAACTATATATATACTATGTTATGAAAAATGATGATATATAGAATTGTCTAGTAGAATAGAAAAATGAGAATGAGACAATTAATGACAATAAATAAATACATTGCATAACAATGTGCAGATATGAATTATACATGTAGGTTTATCTTGAAAATAAGTATGAAATCAGCTTAAAGACAGCCATTCTCGAAATCTAGTATCTATAGCAATTGTAATGCACAAATGTGCTAAATACTGTGTACAATATCATCAGAAGTAATAATAGTAGAAATATGTGATTAGTTTGTATTGTTATTGTACTTACATGATGTCCGATTAGCGCAGTGGTTAGCTCAGTGGTTAGCGCAGTGGTTAGCGCAGTGATTAGCGCGGTGGTTAGCGCAGTGGTTAGCGCAGTTAGCGCGGTGGTTAGCGCGGTGGTTAGCGCAGTGGTTAGCGCGGTGATTAGCGCGGTGGTTAGCGCAGTGGTTAGCGCAGTTAGCGCGGTGGTTAGCGCGGTGGTTAGCGCAGTGGTTAGCGCAGTGATTAGCGCAGTGGTTAGCGCAGTGATTAGCGCAGTGGTTAGCGCAGTGATTAGCGCGCTCGCTTCTCACCAAATGCAACCCGGGTTCGATCCTCGGACCGGGAAGCATGTGAGATGGTACGGTGGTACGCCAGATCGGACAAGTGGGTTTTCTCCGGGTACTCCGGTTTCCACCCACACGAATTACCACATTTACGCTAAAAACCATTAATATAAGTAAGTAAGTAAGTAAGTTTTTATTAAAGTGACATATGCAAACATAAACATTCAATACAAAATATTTACACAACTTTAAGATGCACCTGCACGATAGGCCTATTTGTCACCTAATGGCTGCATAACAATATGAAATGAAAGCAAGACATTATCAAAATGTCAACACAAGAATAAAGATGATTAATATAAGTTGTTAAAACCTGCTTCGCAAT
Organism: Archivesica marissinica; assembly: GCA_014843695.1. Taxonomy (NCBI): domain Eukaryota; kingdom Metazoa; phylum Mollusca; class Bivalvia; order Venerida; family Vesicomyidae; genus Archivesica; species Archivesica marissinica. Next base: position 15,640,468 of record CM026389.1, on the reverse strand, counting down.
CGCGTCGTAAAATAAATAAAGTTTTTAAAACTACCACATGTGCGTTTTGTGTCGCAAATTGCCCACGTATTATTCTACAAGTGAGGCCAATCGTTCTGTGTCATTCCTGTACTCAAAGACATATAATGAAAGCACCGAATCAACAAATCAAGACAACCAACGTAATTCCAATAAAATGATACTGAAAGCTCTTAGTAACGGCGTTGATGAAGCATGCGTAGCCATTCAAACTGTCAAAGAGTTGGACCAAGAGACAAATGTACCATTATGTGTGAGTATTTTTACAAATTGTCGGAAACATTCGAAATAATTGAAAACATTGATTCCATAGTGCTATAAGAATAGAGTATCGTATGAGATCATTGCGCTAGAAAGAGTCCTGTCCTTTCGAACGGAAATATGCAAAGATATCTGAATACGGATAATGAAGTCAAGTGCCATTACGGTAAGCGGTGGTCGGATGCTGTACATACATGTAGTGCACTCTGGGTTTCTTTATATTTCAGACAGACGGATCTGTAGTTCAGTGGTTAACACGTTGGACTGGTGGTAATCCAGGGATCGCAGGTTCGATCCCCCGTCTGACAATAATAAAATTAACAGTCTTTCAGATGGGATGTTAAACCGAGATCTCGTGTCCGTGCTTTACACCATGGAATGGGTCTATGTCTGTATCATTGCACTATCCTAAAATGACTAATCTGTTCAGGAGGCGTCGCTCATATGGGCAACCGGTAGCGACGATAAATAAACGTAAAACACATAAATTAGATTTCAGAAGCACGAATGCTTAATAATAATAATAATAATAAATATAATAATTTTTCAGTTGTGGTTCACGCGGGGTTGCTACCGTTGGTCCACATTAGCGATACCTCATGACGATAATAGTTGATATTGTTTCTTTTTGCTGTATTGAATCGAAACAAGATCTTACAGTGGAAGTCGTGATAGCGCAGTGGATGCGCGTTCGCTTCAGGTGCGAAAGGCCCGGAGTTCGCGCCCCGCTGGAACCGTTACGGTTGTTCCCTTAGGCAAGGCATTTAAATGCCACATTGCCGCTTCTCTCTCCTTCATGGCGATGGATTCCTTTAGGAATGAGGTCTCGAGAGTGATTAATATAAGTTGAAAAAACTTGTTTCGCAATCGAGCTAAAATAAATTTGTATAAACAAGATCTTACAACTTATATAAATCACTCTCGAGACCTCATGCCTGGTGGAATTCATCGCCTGATGAGATGGCACGTTCTGTGTCGTTTGATCTGGTCCTATGCTTTAGCGACTCGTTTGATCTGGTCCTATGCTTTAGCGACTCGTTTGATCTAGTCCTATGCTTTAGCGACTCGTTTGATCTGGTCCTATGCTTTAGCGACTCGTTTGATCTGGTCCTATGCTTTAGCGACTCGTTTGATCTGGTCCTATGCTTTAGCGACTCGTTTGATCTGGTCCTATGCTTTAGCGACTCGTTTGATCTGGTCCTATGCTTTAGCGACTCGTTTGATCTGGTCCTATGCTTTAGCGACTCGTTTGATCTGGTCCTATGCTTTAGCGACTCGTTTGATCTGGTCCTATGCTTTAGCGACTCGTTTGATCTGGTCCTATGCTTTAGCGACTCGTTTGATCTGGTCCTATGCTTTAGCGACTCGTTTGATCTGGTCCTATGCTTTAGCGACTCGTTTGATCTGGTCCTATGCTTTAGCGACTCGTTTGATCTGGTCCTATGCTTTAGCGACTCGTTTGATCTGGTCCTATGCTTTAGCGACTCGTTTGATCTGGTCCTATGCTTTAGCGACTCGTTTGATCTGGTCCTATGCTTTAGCGACTCGTTTGATCTGGTCCTATGCTTTAGCGACTCGTTTGATCTGGTCCTATGCTTTAGCGACTCGTTTGATCTGGTCCTATGCTTTAGCGACTCGTTTGATCTGGTCCTATGCTTTAGCGACTCGTTTGATCTGGTCCTATGCTTTAGCGACTCGTTTGATCTGGTCCTATGCTTTAGCGACTCGTTTGATCTGGTCCTATGCTTTAGCGACTCGTTTGATCTGGTCCTATGCTTTAGCGACTCGTTTGATCTGGTCCTATGCTTTAGCGACTCGTTTGATCTGGTCCTATGCTTTAGCGACTTTAGTTGTGATTGGAAGGCTTAGTGTTATGTTCGGATGGGTTGAATATTGATTGAAGCAGCTGCTGTGTGCTTAATGTCTAAATTAGATAGTTAGATAGATATCTTTTATTCCACCATATGATGAGATACATGTAGATAATAAACACACACAATTAATAACAAAATGAACAGATGAAATGGAACATAGAACTTTTTACACATATATGCACTATAATATATTATTTGTGTATACTTATACATCTACACACATAATATACACATACACACATATACACAAATACATACATACATACATGCATATACATACATAAATACATATATATACACGCATACACACACATATATACATACATATACACAGACACACAGACTACTGGATATGTCATTGACATTAATATATGAACTATATTAACCATTTTATTAGCTATGTATACATATCTTTGTAGATCTGAGATCTTGTATTCAGTATATTCATTATATTCATCAATACTTTCATGAAGTATGTGTATGTTACCAGGGCGTAGCTCCTATAAGGCCCGGGCCTGCAGATAATTTATATTGTCACAGAAAATGAAAATTGATATAGGTTAATAACGTAATACACGAACGCATAATAATAGTAAAATAAAATAAGTTTGTGGTTTTCGCTTTTTTCAATTGTGGTCCACATAGAGTTGCTACTAATTGGTCCGCATTAGCGATACCTCATGACGATAATAGCTGATTGTGTTTATTTGTGCTGTATTGAATCAAAACAAGATCTTACAACTTATATAAATCACTCTCGAGACCTCATACCTGATGGAATCCATCGCCATGAGGGGAGAGAGAAGAGGTAACATGGAATATACATGAGAAGAAGAAGAATACTTTATTAAGACTTAAACTTTACAGTTTAAACATGCATTGCCTAGTGCACAATCGTAACGGCTCCAGTGGGGCTCGAACTATTGGCACCTGAAGCAAAGGCGCTACCACTGTGCTATCACGACTTCCACACATTAAGTGTAGGTTATATGGCGACTCTCTCGATATTATTGTTGGAGGAAGACCCTGGATGCCCCTCCGAGCAGTATTTCAGGCACGGGTAGAACCACCGACCTACCGCAAACCAGCTAGATAGCTTCCTCACTTGAAATAATTCAACACCCGAGTGAGATTCGAACATACAGCGGTGAAGGGTAGCGAAGTCAATGACCATAACCACTCTGCCACGGAGTGTGTTTTACGTTTATTTATCGTCGCTATCGGTTGCCCATATGAACGACGCCTCCTGAAGAGATTAGTTATTTTAGATTTTGGAGGATAGTGCATGATACAGACAGAGACCCATTCCAGAATCTCCTCTGGTTCTTTTACTTGCATGGTGTAAAGCACCGACACGAGACCTCGGTTTAACGTCCCATCTGAAAGACTGTTAATTTTATTAGGGTCAGACGGGGGATCGAACCTGGATTACCAGTGCAGCGTGTTACCAATGGACTACAGATCCGTCTGTGCGCATGTTCTCAAATGTGCAGAGTTATTCATAACCAGGCGACATGTAACTAAATTACTTTCACACACCATTTACAATTATTACAGAATACTGAGGATGGTAGAGACGACAACGATTTGTGTAATACGGAACCGGATGTATAATTTGCACATGCCTCACCTTTGCTCAAACGGGTGACTACATTGGTCACTAAGTTATAAATAGTCATTATACAAATTTATTTTAGCTCAATTGCGAAACAAGTTCTTTCAACTTATATAAATCACTCTCGAGACCTCATGCCTGATGGAATTCATCGCCACGAGGGAGAGAAGAGGCAACGTGGAATTTAAATGCCTTGCCTAAGGACACAATCGTAACGGCTACAGCGGGGCTCGAACTCCAGACCTTTCGCACCTGAAGCGAACGCGCATCCACTGCACCATCACGACTTCCAAATAGTCATGACATTTGTATTCCATCACAGGTTCGATCCCCCGTCTGACCCTAATAAAATTAACAGTCTTACAGATGGGACGTTAAACCGAGGTCTCGTATCGGTGCTTTACACCGTGCACGTAAAATAACCAGAGGAGATTCTGGAATGGGTCTCTGTCTGTATCATTGCACTATCCTCCAAAATCTAAAATGACTAATATCTTCAGGAGGCGTCGCTCATATGGGCAACCGGTAGCGACGATAAATAAACTTAAAAAAACAAAATTGTATTCCATATTTATGCATATTGAATGTTTCAATAATACATTATCCACACGGCTACGGAATTCTCACCAAGCTGTAAGGGCACTTATATTCCACATTGCTTTTCTCTTTCCCTCACGGCGGTGTATTCCACCAGGAATGAGGTCTCCAGAGCGATATAACTAATGCTGTAAGAACTTGTTTCGCAATCGAGCTAAACTAAATTTGTATAAACGAATATGATGGGTCATTGACTAGGTATAGTACTGTTAAGAACATTTAAATACTTGTTTTAACTATTTAGCTTCTGTGTTGACTGTCGTGACATTTGTGTCATAAAATACACGTTGTTTCAATTTCAAGTACATACTTATACAGTCAAACCAGTGTAAGTGGTCACCTCCATTAAGCAGCCAACATGTATTATGCAGCCAGTTTCAAGATTCCCAATATGTTGTTTTATTATACATTTGACCTCTATTAAGCAGCCACCTGTGCTAAACAGCCACTTTCTCTGACTCCCGTGTCTGGCTGCTTAAGACAGGTTTGACTGTAAATAAGTATTGGTGATCATATGATGTAGTCCTGTGGTGGATCAGCTTGTCCAGTTGTTAAAACTGTAGTGTGCGACATGGGTAGAACACCGGTCCAGCTTGCTCAGTTGGTAGGGCTGTTGGATGTTGGATAGGCAATGGGTTCGAGCCACACATCGGGGAACTACCTCTCCCGCTTTGTCTTTGATTGGTCTTTGATGTTGTTTTGCACATACATGGCTTGTGAGTTCGATACCCAGTCCCGCCATAATAATATAACAATATGTCGGGTGGGACAATAACAGAAATCCCCTATATAGGCACTATACACTGGACATGTAACCACTGACACCGGCTCGTCTTAATGATTTGTTTTAACCCTTAACCTGGACGGAATGTGCAAACAACATAGATCCAGATCAGCCGCGGCGCAACATCGCTTCTGAAAAGGATATATGTTGTTTACTATTCAGACAAGTGGCTTAGCTCCACTATCAAAATAGCAAACAGCATAGAGCCTGATGAGCTGGCACGTTCTGTGCACGTTCTGGGACGTCTGATCTGGCTCTATGCTGTTTGCAAAAGCAACGTGTGATTGACAGGCTAAGGGTTAAGTTCGGATGCGTTGAATATTGATTGAAGCAGCTGTGTGCTTAATGTCTAAATTAGTTTGGTGAATTTTGATTTCAAATGATAATAGTTGCCAGGGCGTAGCTCCTATAAGGCACGTAAGGCAGATAGATTGTCACAGAAAATGAAAATTGAAATAGGTTAACAATGCAATAAAGAGTGGATTAGATATTGGCATATATATGTATGACATAGAATATAGACCAGCTTCAGGTGCAGAAGGCCCAGGTGTACGTGTTTCATAGCATATGCCCATATATATATACACGTGTTTCATAGCATACGCCCATATATATATATATACGTGTTTCATAACATACGCCCATATATACGTGTTTCATAACATACGCCCATATATATACGTGTTTCATAGCATACGCCCATATATACGTGTTTCATAACATACGCCCATATATACGTGTTTCATAACATACGCCCATATATATACGTGTGTCATAGCATACGCCCATATATACGTGTTTCATAACATACGCCCATATATACGTATTTCATAGCATACGCCCATATATACGTGTTTCATAGCATACGCCCATATATACGTGTTTCATAGCATACGCCCATATATACGTGTTTCATAGCATACGCCCATATATACGTGTGTATGCACATTGATGAGATTAAATACAATTTAATATTAATAGATAGATAGATATTTTATTCTGAACAAAAAACAAATGCTCATGAGTTCATTATAACATTGGCATTACAATACTTGGTCAATGGTGTATAGTTCAATCACAAATTCAACATACAGTACATGCACATTTTGAAAGCATAATATCGAATTAAACTACATGGTGGTTACAAATGATCAAATTGAATTCAAATAATTGTATAATATAGTGCAACGATCTGCAACCTGAAAGAGAAAATACATATTTATACATACACGCACATGTACATACCTACATAATATTATGTAATCATACGTACACATGTACATACATACACACAAACAGTTAATATAAACACTGAAAATATACGAAGATATTTAACAACAAATTGTATGGGATAACGCATATGTGAAAGATTTGAGTTTCTTTGCGGAGAAAAGTGACTAGTAAAAGAAGATGTTTCTTTGCTCGAATAATATACATGTATATTGTGCATGAGAGTGATTAAAATAAGTTGTAAGAACTTGCTTCGCAATCGAGCTAAAATAAATGTTATTGTGCATACATGTATGAGGCTACGATTATAATGATGAAAATGGTACCGCGAACAGCTATTGGTGGTTTCAAAACTTCGTATGACGGGTTTCGAGTTTAAAAACTGAGCTTCGAGCTAACAGACGGATATGTAGTCCAGTGGTAGCACGCTGGACTGGTAATCCAGGGATCGCAGGTTCGATCCCCCGTCTGACCCTAATAAAATTAACAGTCTTTCAGATGGGACGTTAAACCGAGGTCTCGTGTCGGTGCTTTACATCGTGCACGTAAAAGAACCAGAGGAGATTCTGGAATGGGTCTCTGTCTGTATCATTGCACTATCGTCCAAAATCTAAAATAACTAATCTCTTCAGGAGGCGTCGCTCATATGGGCAACCGGTAGCGACGATAAATAAACGTAAAACACACACAACATTTTCGAACTATCAATTTCTAGTTTATTATTATAATACTGTTAATAGTGTTTAGCTTTGAACTAACATTTCGAGTTAACAATTTCTGAATTCGAGTCAAGGGTAACATTTTCTGGTTTCGAGTTAACATTTGCAAGTTTCGCGGTAAACAATTGTTTGTGGCTAGATATACATGTATATTACGAATACAGTTATAATTATGAGTGTCACGTGTTATATTACGAATGCATAATACCTATGCACCACTGGCTGCGCAGTTATTCCATCGGTACACTAATAAAAGGAACACAAAAAAAGTGTTTATAGCAGACTGAAATTTTATAACATAATTTCATTCAACCAAGTGTCTAAATTTCATTCTTGGGTGGATTTATTATAAAAATTAATAAAACTATTCCAATAAAACAGGGGCCTTCAAAAGACACCAATTATTCTTTCAAAACTAAATTACAACCAAAGTTATAAAAGCTACAATAAATAACGAATCAATAGAACCATCTTTCTGCCCAAAAACGCTACAGAAAATATTATCATAATAAACGCTTTGTCAACTGTCAAAGGATGGGGCTGTTAAGGTTATTCAAATGATAAAACACCATTACTGGGGTACAAAAGCAATGCCTTTAAAAGCAATAAAATTGTGGTGAACTGACATGAATTTCATATACGATGCTTTTTACCAATTTCACGCATCACTGAACCGGGAAATGATTACAAAGGTAATTTACTCCTCTCTTTCACATATGCTTTATAGAGACAATCAAATCATGAATATTTTATGTGAACCTTGTATTAAATAAGATGAACATACAAATCGCTCGCACCTGTCCCGTTTGATAAACGCGCTGTTTAATTGAACATTTTTTAATGTTTTATGTGCAATTTTATCGTCAGAGGTATTGTAGTAACTTATTATTTATATGTTGATGTTCAACGTTCAACAGTACAGGAAAGGACATATAATGAGATGCACGTCATCGAAAAACAAAAACGAATATAACCATCTGATGCAAGGCATAGACAAGCATCTCCATCAAACTAGATTCGGTGAATGGCTGCCTTTTTAAGCCGAGTCCATACTTATCTTCTTCTTCTTTTTTTTTTACTTATCTTCAAAATACCCTTATGCGTCATATCTGCACATTGTTACATTGTCATTAATTGTCTCATTCCCCATTTTCTACTCTGCTAGCCATTTCCATATATCATTATATTTCATAACATATTATACATAGTTTCTCAACTTTTCAGCTTTAACATTACTATATAATTCCAATGTGCATTTTTCACGTATAATCCTATCTGTTGATTGCATTTGAGGGCCTTATCGTAGATTAACTTTTGTTAAATGAGTTCTCTCGTAATATAAAGTCTTTATTATTATTATTATTATTATAATGGTACCGTTTATTTGCTTGGTTGATTTGGGTGGGGGTACCATCGCAGAAATAGCTTATGTGCGGCGACTCTCCATCCAATATTGGTGGAGGAAGTCCACATGTGCCTCTCTGAACAGTAAGCCAGGGATCGCAGGTTCGATCCCCCGTCTGACCCTAATAAAATTAACAGTCTTTCAGATGGGACGTTAAACCGAGGTCTCGTGTCGGTGCTTTACATCGTGCACGCAAAAGAACCAGAGGAGACTCTGGAATGGGTCTCTGTCTGTATCATTGCACTATCCTCCACAAATCTAAAATGAATAATCTCTTCAGGAGGCGTCGCTCATATGGGCAACCGGTAGTGACGATAAATAAACGTAAAACACAGACAGTATTGCAAACACGGACGGTCACCCGGATAGAACCACCGACCTTCCGCATACCAGCTTGAAAGCTACATGTACCTCACAAGAAGGAATTCGAGACCCTCTGGTGGATTCGAGACCCTCTGGTGGATTCGAGACCCTCTGGTGGATTCGAACCTACAGTAGTGAGTGGCAAGTGATATGTCGGTGACAGTAACCACTCAGTCAACAGACTTTACTTAGCTGCGTCATTGAGACTACAATACAATGTGATAGTGTGTGTTTGTTGTACAAATCCAATTGAATCTATTATTAAAAAGACATTGAGAGTACTCCTGACAGTCCATAATGTGTACTCGTGACAGTCCATAATGTGTACTCGTGACAGTCCATAATGTGTACTCGTGACAATCCATAATGTGGTCTCGTGACAGTCCATAATGTGTACTCGTGACAATCCATAATGTGGTCTCGTGACAGTCCATAATGTGTACTCGTGACAATCTATAATGTGGTCTCGTGACAGTCCATAATGTGTACTCGTGACAATCCATAATGTGGTCTCGTGACAGTCCATAATGTGTACTCATGACAGTCCATAATGTGTACTCCTGACAGTCCATAATGTGTACTCGTGACAATCCATAATGTGGTCTCGTGACAGTCCATAATGTGTACTCGTGACAATCCATAATGTGGTCTCGTGACAGTCCATAATGTGTACTCGTGACAGTCCATAATGTGTACTCATGACAATCCATAATGTGGTCTCGTGACAGTCCATAATGTGTACTCGTGACAATCCATAATGTGGTCTCGTGACAGTCCATAATGTGTACTCATGACAGTCCATAATGTGTACTCGTGACAGTTCATAATGTACTCGTGTCATTAGGTCAAACTAACCATTAGGCCAAACTAACCATTAGGTCAAACTAACCATTAGGCCAAACAAACCATTAGGTCAAACTAACCATTAGGCCAATCAAACCATTAGGTCAAACTAACCATTAGGCCAATCAAACCATTAGGCCAAACTAACCATTAGGCCAAACAAACCATTAGGTCAAACTAACCATTAGGCCAATCAAACCATTAGGCCAAACTAACCATTAGGCCAATCAAACCATTAGGTCAAACTAACAATTAGGTCAAACTAACCATTAGTTAAACTAACCATTAGGTCAGACTAACCATTAGTTAAACTAACCATTAGGTCAGACTAACCATTAGGTCAAACTAACCAATAGGTCAGACTAACCATTAGGTCAAACTAACCAATATATCAGACTAACCATTAGGTCAAACTAACCATTAGGTCAGACTAACCATTAGTTAAACTAACCATTAGGTCAGACTAACCATTAGTTACACTAACCATTAGGTCAGACTAACCATTAGGTCAAACTAACCAATATATCAGACTAACCATTAGGTCAAACTAACCATTAGGTCAAACTAACCATTAGGTCAAACTAACCATTAGGCCAGAGTAATCATTATGTCAAATTAACCACCTGGTCAAACTAACCATTAGGTCAAACTAACCATTAGGTCAAACTAACCATTATGTCAAACTAACCATTAGGTCAAACTAACCATTAGGCCAAACTAACCATTAGGCCAAAGTAATCATTATGTCAAATTAACCACCTGGTCAAACTAACCATTATGCCAAACTAACCATTAGGCCAAAGTAACCATTAGGTCAAACTAACCATTAGGTCAAACTAACCATTAGGTCAAACTAACCATTATGTCAGAGTAATCATTATGTCAAATTAACCATCTGGTCAAACTAACCATTATGTCAAACTAACCATTATGTCAAACTAACCATTAGGTCAAACTAACCATTATGTCAAACTAACCATTAGGTCAAACTAACCATTAGACCAGAGTAATCATTATGTCAAACTAACCACATAGTCAAACTAACCAGTATGTCAAACTAACCATTATGCCAGAGTAATCATTATGTCAAATTAACCACCTGGTCAAACTAACCATTATGTCAAACTAACCAGTATGCCAGAGTAATCATTATGTCAAACTAACCACCTGGTCAAACTAACCATTATGTCAAACTAACCATTATGTCAGACTAACCATTAAGTCAGGTTACATCTTAAGAGTGGCGTTGCGCCGAAAAACCAAAGTTACAACCATCGCTTGGGCTCAGTTAAAACAACAGCCCGACAAATCACTGTAGAACCAACAGTGATTGTGTTGATTTGTGTGTGTTTTACGTTTATTTATCGTCGTCACCGGTTGCCCATATGAGCGACGCCTTCTGAATAGATTAGTCATTGTAGATTTTTGGAGGATTGTGCAATGATACGGACAGAGACCCATTACAGAATCTCCTCTGGTTCTTTCACGTGTACTGTGTAAAGCACCGACACGAGACCTCGGTTTAACGTCTCATCTGAAAGACCTAATTTGATTATGGTCAGACGGGGGATCGAACCTGCGATCCCTGGATTACAAGTCCAGCGTGTTAACACTGGACTACATATCCGTCTGTGATTGTGTTGCTATGAACACGCCATCTACAGTACAGCTTGATATATGAGTACACGTGTATATTTAATAAACGGGTAATTCATTGTCAAGAGGAGATCATTCGTAAACACTGCAACAAATAGTGTGCGGCCAATAGTCGCCTCCCTTAGCCGCGCGAACAAAATAGTAATTAAAATCGAATTTAAATGCTCTACCATAGATATTAACACTTTAACTGAAATATTTATTGGAAATATGTAAATAAGCAATTATACACTGAAATGCTGGTGATAGTAAGTAATTTGTTTATTATAGTGACCTGTGTACATATCAGACAATATTTACATATACATTATACAATTAAATATACCCGGCCCAATGGGCCTATAAGTCACTTACAAATATAATACTAGAAACATATCACATGATAAAACACATACAACATTATTTCTCTGACAAACAAAATAGTCGATTATAGTAGTTATATCAAAACTAGAAATGTGGCCAAGGGACATAGATGTTCCACTTCGTCTCTTCTCTGCAGAGTCTAGGACCATAACTCAGTCTTGTATAACATATCACAGTGAGATTTAAATAGAACTAAAGGGTTGAGCTACCCGTAACACAGAATACGGACGGATGTAACATTCATAAAAAGTCTATGAATGTGAAATTACAATGTTGGGGTACTCTCCCACAGGTGTCCGCGTGACATTGCTTAATGTGCGCTGAAATGACTCTCGTGGGTAGTTCATGTTTTACACACCTCATGTTGTCATGTACTTTAACTGAGTAGAATAAATTATTGATAAAAAAAGAAAGGTTGATTAACTTATTTTTTCAGCATTTCAGGAAGAAATATATCGACCCCTAACAGCCCGTTCTAGCAGCTAAGGATAATTATATACTTTGATTAATTTACCTAGCCTGGGTTCCAGTCTGTCGATTTTTCACATTTTAACTTCTGGCAAAATGACATGATATGATCAGAAACTCAATACGGCCAACAAATTAATAGTCTCGGTGTTATTTAAATATATTTATTTGACTGACCGGGCAAAATATATCGACGCCTGTTCCAAGGCTATACTTTACCGAGAACGGTCACGTAGGTACTGGCACTGATTTCAAAGCTGTGTTCTTAAAACCCAGTTGTTGTTTAAACTTTATTTATTTTTACAACGATTGCGAAGCAAGTTCTAACAACTTATATTAATCACTTTCGTTGGCGCGGATGAAAGCGTATATGTGGTCATTCGTGTGGGAGGAAACCGGAGTACCCGGAAAAACCCACCTGTCCGATTTGGCGACCACCGTACCATCTCACATTCTTCCCGGTCCGAGGATCGAACCCGGGTTGCATTGGTGAGAAGCGAAAGAGAAGAGAAGTGTTGTTGTTGTTTATTTAAAGTGCCGAGGCATTTGAGCGACTGAACATTTCTAAGTAGTTTAGTTTCCTAAGATGGTGACTGGTCTAGTTTACATTCCGAGACGTATTTCTTCTTTCCATACAAGTTCTGTCAATTGTTGCTTCTTTCGAAAGCGGTCCCTTTTAGGGCCACATCCTCCACCATTTGTCAGCTCACATCAGCACTAATGGTATGTGACGAGGCTGACATCAGCGAAGTCCTTGACCTATTGATAACGAGGCTGACATCAGCGAAGTCAGTCATTGACCCACTGATAACGAGGCTGACATCAGCGAAGTCCTTGACCCACTGATAACGAGGCTGACATCAGCGAAGTCAGCCATTGACCTACTGATAGCGAGGCTGACATCAGCGAAGTCAGTCATTGACCTATTGATAACGAGGCTGACATCAGCGAAGTCAGTCATTGACCCACTGATAACGAAGCTGACAGCAGCGAAGTCAGTCATTGACCTACTGATAACGAGGCTGACATCAACGAAGTCACTCATTGACCTACTGATAGCGAGGCTGACATCGGCGAAGTCCTTGACCCACTGATAACGAGGCTGACAGTAGCGATGTCAGTTATTGACCTACTGATAACGAGGCTGACATCAGCGAAGTCAGTCATTGACCCACTGATAGCGAGGCTGACATCAGCGAAGTCCTTGACCCACTGATAACGAGGCTGACATCAACGAAGTCAGTCATTGACCCACTGATAACTAGGCTGACATCAGCGAAGTCCTTGACCCACTGATAACGAGGCTGACATTAGCGAAGTCAGTCATTGACCTATTGATAACGAGGCTGACATCAGCGAAGTCAGTCATTGACCCACTGATAACGAGGCTGACATCAGCGAAGTCATTGACCCACTGATAACAAGGCTGACATCAGCGAAGTCATTGACCCACTGATAACAAGGCTGACATCAGCGAAATCCTTGACCCACTTTCCTGATATGAGCTGTGCCTATGTCCCGACGTGTACTTTGTGGAGACTCAATATTTATACCCTTGGCTTTGTCTGTTTGTATATCTGAGGCCGTGTTGATTTTGTATATCTGAGGCCATGTTGATTTTGTTAGCTATTTGTATTAGGACAAAACCGCTTTTATCCACAGACAAGTTTGTTTGTTTGTTTGGGTTTGACGACGCACCAACAGCTTAGGTCATATGACGACTCTCCAGCTATTATTGGTGGAGGAAGCTTAGGTCATATGGCGACTCTCCAGCTATTATTGGTGGAGGAAGCTTAGGTCATATGGCGACTCTCCAGCTATTATTGGTGGAGGAAGCTTAGGTCATATGGCGACTCTCCAGCTATTATTGGTGGAGGAAGCTTAGGTCATATGGCGACTCTCCAGCTATTATTGGTGGAGGAAGCTTAGGTCATATGGCGACTCTCCAGCTATTATTGGTGGAAGAAGACACCAGTGCTACTCCGAGCAATTTTCAGACACGAGCGGGTACACGACAAATCAGCTTGGGTAGCTTCCTCACTTGAAAGAATTCGACATTCCCAATGGGATTCGAACATACAGCGAAGAGGTGGAGGAAGATCACGGATGTCCATTCGATCAGTATTTCGGACACGGACGGGCACCAAAGAGTTGTTGTGTATATTGTTGTGACCGTAAAGTAGAATAATCTAGCAATCACTACAGACAGCCTGCCAGCGCAGCTTCAGTAATCAGTTCATGATAAGACTTTGTGCCAAAACCTGTTTTAAGATACTACAGTATAGATACTTTTACCTTTGTAAATAATGTCCTCCCTTTTTTATTCAATTCAATTCAATATATTTATTGCATTAAATATGACAACATACTAATAGCAAAAAATACATATATAAACAAAGTACAATGGAAAGACATGGATACATTTTCAGAAGAGCATAGATGGTTGTGTTGTCTAAAAAAAATTAATTTCTTACTAAATTTGGGTAATATATAAATTTGGACAGGTTTTGAACAATTTTCCTATTAGTCTGTGTAAGTAAGATAATAAACGTTTGTTCGGTAGGCCAAGTGTAATAGTAGCGTATCAGATTTGTATTGTATATCTATGAGTTTACAAACTACAAGAAGCAGCTGCTAATTAGGTCATTCGCGATCTGATCCAGGATGATAGCTGATTTTGTAAGATATTTCTTAATTGCCCATTAGTGCTTGTATTTCAAGTCAGTGGTTTGTATCATTTTTGTTTGATTTTTATTTTGTTTTTAAATTTTTATTTAAATTGAAATTAGCAACAGTTACTGTTTCTTGGCTTTAGAATGTAATACAATGTTTATAATTAATATAAGCACGTGATTTTTATAATGTGATTCGTTGTGTTGCAATATGTCTCTTATAATTATATTCAGAATGGCTATGTACTTTGGATATGATTGTATAATTTTGTCTGCCTTTTATGTATGTACATTGACTAAAGATGAAAACTGCTGTGATGCTGTGGCCTGTTGCATTGGTTTAAGCGTATTTATTTGACATTCTATAACATAATTTACTACAAATAATTATGTGCATTGGTATTGGGAAGGCGACAAGTGGTTTTATTTCTGGATATACTCTGGGTAACATATATACGGAAGTCATGATAGCGCGTTCGCTTCAGATGCGAAAGGTCCGGAGTTCGAGCACCGCTGGAACCGTTACGAGTGTGCCCTTAGGAAGGCATTTAAATTCCACATTGCCTCCTCTCTCCTTCATGGCGATGGATTCCATCAGGAATGAGGTCTCGATAGTGATTAATAAAAGCTGTAAGAACTTGTTTCGCAATCGAGCTGAAATAAATGTGTAGAATTTAAGAACAGAGTACCGTTAGATGATTAGAGACAAAACCATCCCATAAATAGCACTGTACTCAAACCGAATCCTATTACAAAATATTTCTGCAAATTAAACCGCCGAACAATTTTTCCTCGCACCTCAACACTAAATCTCCAATTAGTACCCATAACATTGGGATGTAATTAGAATAAATGTGCTATCTCTCTATTATTTAGCTTTTATAAGACTTTATCCTTCGCCTAATATGATCAGTGTTTTCCGTTTCAATGTAAGTTTGTTTAGAACACAATGGCATGTTTGTGCATCCGAGATCCAATTGTCGTAAAGCCGCTCCGATTGTCGTAAAGCCGCCTTACGGAAGTCGTACAAAGGATTTGAATAAAGGCGGTCCGTAATTAATTTCTGCGGAACTGTTAGATTATTAGATTCCTTTTGGTAATCACGGAAATTAAAATAAGGCTCACAAGAACTTATCTGTGTTCGCTTTATGAGACATTATTTACATAAATGTTTTGAAAAAGGGGGAGACTGACGCAAATAAAGAGAATTACACTCGCGCATGACAACGACCTAGATATATTTCTTTATTTATAGAGGGTGACCTGCTTAGTTTAGAACTAATCGTCCTTAGGGCCTTCTTATATTTCTTAACACTATAGCATGAATGCACATACACAATAATTATAACCAAAGTACACAGTTACGCCATGCAATATACATGTATAATAGTGTACAATGTAACTTGACAAATCAGATAATGTTATCGAAATACAAAACGAAATAAGCATATTGAATGACAATCATTATATATATAACTTTCTAGTGTCTACCGATTCCACTGGTGTGCCGAATTCCTCCTGAAGTGAGGAAGCCATCCTACTGGCTTGTGGAAGGTCGGTGGTTCTAGCTGCGTGCCCGCCCGTGTCTGAAATTTAAATAGCTAGAGAGGCGCCGTATGCCCTAAACAGACGGATATTTAGTCCAGTGGTAACACACTGGACTGGTAATCCAGGGATCGCATGTTCGATCCCCCGTCTGACCCTAATAATATTAACAGTCTTTCAGATGGGACGTTAAACCGAGGTCTCGTGTCTCTGCTTTACACCGTGCACGTAAACTAACCAGATGAGACTCAGGAATTGGTCTCTGTCTGTATCAGTGCACTATCCTCCAAAATCTAAAATGACTAATCTCTTAAGGAGGCGTCGCTCATATGGGCAACAGGTAGCGACGATAAATAAAAGTAATACATACAAAGTATGACCTGAGCTGTTGGAGCGACTCTACCCCAACACCAAGAACCCCCAGACAAACAAACAATAGTTTACAAATAAACATTATTTTAAAGGCGGATGTGGTATATCAACGTGTAAGGTTATCGTGAATGCACGCGTGCTACCATATTAACATAGCTACATGTACATGCACACGTTTGCAGAATAGTAGAAATAAACCAATCGAACTGTTATAGATTTGTTTCATTTATAGTGTGCAAATTAATATAAGTTGTTAAAACTTGCTTCGCAATCGTTGTAAAATAAATAAAGTTTAAACTTCAATGGCGTGTTATTCGTGAATACAAATGTAAAGTGTAAGCATTTTATTTATTGCGAAGCAAGTTTTAAAAATGTTTATCAAACACTCACGTTGGCGCGAATGAAAGCGTAAACGTGGTCATTCGTGGGGGAGGAAACCGGAGTACCCGGAGAAAACACACCTGTCCGATCTGGCGACCACCGTGCCGTCTCACATACCTCCCGGTCCGAGGATCGAACCCGGGTTGCATTGGTGAGAAGCGAGCGCGCTAACCGTATAAGTGACTCGGATAAACAAACTAGTGATATGTTAGTTAATGTGTTTAATTTGTGTTTACCCTGGTGTCGGTTGGTCGCTGTTGTGTACTACGTGTATTTACACGATACCATCAACACCAAAAACAGAACATAAAGACAATCTCAATCAGGTACACAATAAAATGAAAATGTGCCATAGTCATCGTTATGATAAAACAAAGTGTTCTATTCTCCAGACAAGGGCAAACAGCGCCTTTACATGCGGCGAAACAGCATTTACTCTGTAATTCTCTATTAATAGATAGTCTCGTTTCCGATCCATCCATGCTTCCGTCATTATAGTCAGCTTGATCTTTTCCTTTTCTAATTTTAGAATTTAACTGTAACTTCCTATCTTCAATTTTCTGTTCCAGTTTCTGTACTTGTTTGTCATTGATGTTCTTGGCTTTTAATTCCAATTCCGCGTTCTTATTTTCTATGGAGGATTTAAGCTTAGCGCCCTTATCTGTTACAAACGCCGCGTTTCTTCTCATTGTTTTAATAGTCGAATCAGGTTTTACTTTAACAGTTTTATGAATACCTTCATTGACCTTCTCAACAGATTCATCAGTGACTTTGTTTCCATTAGATTTACAACAAAATAAAATGCAACACCGTTTTTTATCATTAGAAATAGAACCATTTTCAATATTCGATTCCTTATCTAGTGCATTCTCCGTGCCCCCAGTTTCCATCGGTGAAGTTTGCCTTCGACACATTCCCGCCGAGCGTAACGTCCGCCTTATAACGGGCATAAATAGAATGATTTGAAACCCGATCGCTACAAGCCCAGAAAACGTACTGTCAATAAAGTCAGCCACAAGTTTCCACCAGTTTACACCAGAATCGCTGTCGTAGTTGTAATAAACAATTGTCAAGATTGATTTGGGAAGCACGGATAACGTATAGATCATGACAGTGAGACAGAAGCAGCATTTAAAGAAGTGGCGATCCATGTAGTTGTCCTCGCAAAGCTCGCGTATCAGACAATACAGTTGGAGGACTTGGAAGATCGTTGTGCAAACCTGAACAACTAAATACGGTATCCATAGTAAATCTGCGAGTGTTTGAGTATTGCCAGCATCCTTAACAGTATCAGCAATGTCGGCGAACAGTTGGTAGAATTTCATATATCCAGTCCCAATGTTCACAAGAATTAGAACAGTTACAGCAATCTTAAATAACTGATAAGCACAGCCCATTTTCACATATTACCTTGACGGTAGGAATAGTTTACTAATTCACTCTAAAACATTATATAGGGCACTAATTCACTCTAAAACACAATATAGTGCATTAATTTACTCTAAAACATGATATAGCGCACTAAGTCACTCCAAAACACGATATAGCGCACTAATTAACTCTAAAACACAATCTGGTGCACTAATTCACTCTAAAACATGATATAGCGCACTACGTCACTCTAAAACACAATCTGGTGCACCAATTCACTCTAAAACACAACCTGGTGCACTAAATCACTCTAAAAACACAATGCAGTTCATGGTATCTTTATGTCCTTATTTTTTTAATATATGTAAAAACATGTTTACACGTATATTGCTCAAGTTCATGCACATTTGTTTCAGTTCGATTGCGAAACAAGTTCTTACAGCGCTTAACTACTAGCTCTCAAGACCTCATTCCAAATCGACTCCATCGTCATGGGGACGATACAACGAGGCAATGTGGATTTAAACTGTCGTGCCTAATATACGATTCATAGCGCCTACCTCAAACAAACGAAACACAGAATGTATCATCGCTTGAAAGTACATGTCAATGTGTCCCAGACACGTCTTAAAGTACAACATTGTAATTTTATATCTCCGATTTCTAACGAAAGTATCAATACCGTTATCACTGCATAGAAAACATGTCAAGCTGTTCCCTGCAATGGCAATGTGTATATACTATGGATGATTTCCATCAATCTCATAGATCGATACTTGATTGAATTGCACAAAGAATAAGGTTCTGCAAGGCGCACATGATTCAATATTAGTGTGATGTCTTGCATTTTCGTATTCAGTATACGTAATGCGTGTATAACCTATACTCCTTAAGGGGATATGGCTTCTTAAATGTGCTAGATATTGATCCCAAAAAAATACAAAACAAAATAAAAGCACTGACACCACGCTTCGTTTGTATTCAATTAAATATTTGCTCAACTACGATACCTAGAAATAGAAACTACAGATTGAAAATATAATGTTAATTAATGAATCTCTAGAGCAATAAATTCCTTATTTACCCCATGTCCACCATAGGGGATTAACAGTTTATGTTTTTCAATAGGCCAATATCTAGTGACCAATAGGGGTATACATTTCATATCGTCTTAGAGATTTCTCAAGAGATATTGCGTCTATGGTAACTGTTTTTGCCCTCAAAATATGTCACTTAATTTCGCTAACAATTTCGCGAACAAACCAATATGAAACATGTCTTCAGTGGTGTGCTCCTTCGATGTTTTGCGTTTATTTATCGTCGCTACCGGTTGCCCATATGAGCGACGCCTCCTGAAGAGATTAGTTATTTTAGATTGTTCAAGGATATTGCAATGATATAAACAGAGACCTATTCCAGAGTCTCCTCTGGTTATTTTACATGCACGGTGTAAAGCACCGACACGAGACCTGGATTACCAGTCCAACGTCTTAACCACGTGACTATAGATCCATTTGTGTGCTCCTTCGTCATATGGTCAGACGGTGTTATTGATATAGTGGTCTGGGATTGGTTGAAAAAGTGTTGGGAAGCCCTTAAGAGTTATTGATACATGAACTGATTGGCTGAGTAGGTATTGTCAGCAATACTGAAAATGACTTCTAAATATTAAAATACAATATATGAGCTACATTTTGGAATATTTTAGAATATTTGCATACTATTTGGTGACAAATAAACAAAATATTTTAAATGCAGGTGTCAGTGCAACATTCACTACCAAATTACCTTCAGAGTGTGTCTTTAGTGGGAAATAATTAAAAAAACCGCAATCGGTCAACCCCATTGAAATTTGCCATTTTCGTGTAGCTCAAAGGCCAGTCTTTGAAAACTACTGTCTTTTGTGCCAAATTATTTTTGGGGAACAAATAATGGCACTGTGTGTTATAATGGTGACCTATGAACATGTCAATAGCGGTGTCTGACCATAGCGTATGTACGTAAAACTCTAAAGCACTAGGTAACTAACTACCCATAGTATAACTGTGCAAAATATTGATAAAAAATGTTTATGCCTTATGGTCGATATGGGGTACAATAAATAATCTTAAAAAGTTTGTTCAAGCAATTCATTAATTAACCACATTAATTCAACTCATGTATTAAAAACGAATCATCGTGACAGTGTTTTTGTTTTTTTTATTTTGAAAATATTTATTTGTGGGCAAATTCTAGCACATCCTAGAAGCCATAGCCCCTTAATACTTATGTAAATGTCGTAATGTATGCTTTTACCAGTTACATATCATGTGTTGATGTATGCCCAGTGAAAGATGTATCCGCGCATCATTACCTGTATTATACCAATTCAATAAGATGCATAATAGTGTGGTATATCATTCACAGGTGTCGTCATCGTCGTCATAATACTCATGTATGTGTAAAATACACGTTAACTGTTAGGTTAATCATATGTATCGCTTATTTATATACACTTACAAATATAAACATGATACATATATAAGCAAACTGATACAACTGCAATGTTTGAACACTGTAAGAATAAAATCTAGAAGCAAATGGGTTGGGCAACAAGTTTTACCAACATTAGCGAGTGCCCTCCCCAACTGTAACTGTTAAACAGAACAGAACATACGTGTATTCATGATGTATACATTTTTTAAAGTTTATATTTATCGTAGACAAAGAAACACAAGACAGAGTTCGCAAAGTGTATCTTTCGTATGTTCTTATTTTTTAAGTATATTTATCGTCGCTACCGGTTGTGCATATGAGCGACGGGCAGTTTACCTAACAAACCCTTTCCTGGGCAGGCTCTAGCGGTTGACCAGTAATTGGTGCACCAACATCCGTAAGAAACGGCCAACATGTTCATATAAAGAGACCGGCATACATACATGCATAGCCATAATATATACATACAATTATATACAAATGTAACCGTGGGGCACGGCACAACCTCCCAATCCAATTCCCGATCACAACGTATAACTAGACGATCCAATAATTAACCTATCACATATTCTTTACAGACGGATATGTAGTCCAGTGGTAACACGCTGGACAGATAATCCAGGGATCGCAGGTTCGATCCCCCGTCTGACACTAATAAAATTAACAGTCTTTCAGATGGAACTTTAAACCGAGGTCAGCAGTACACCGTGCACGTAAAAGAACCAGAGGAGACTCTGTAATGGGTCTATGTCTGTATCATTGCACTATCCTCCAAAAATCTAAAATGACTAATCTCTTCAGGAGGCGTCGCTCAGATGGGCAACCGGTAGCGACGATAAATAAACGTTCCCGTTGCATGCCCGGGTTGTACTACATTCCCGGTGTATAGAAATGAAACAATGTACCTCGGTTTAAAGTCCCATCTGAAAGAGTGTTGATATTATTTGGATCAGACGGTGGATCGGACGTGCGATCCGCGCATCCACAGTCCAACTTCTTAACAATAGGAGCATTTGGACCCGTCTATGTTGAATTGATCACACACATTTGCTTGTATACAGTTTAATACAGCCATCACATATTTGCGTCTGTGTACACACGTGTAATACAACCGGGAATGATTATGATTGGTCGCGGCATGACATCATACTATTGACACATTCGACATAGTGTTCGGGCTGTGTTTGTTGAAATTCAACTGTTTAAATAAAAAAGCTAAATATACATTAGCGGCATATAGTTGTTAAATATATGGTGCCGATTATTTGGAGTTGTTTGATTATCAAAGACTATTTACTATGGCGTACGGATGAACCGTGCTGATTTCCTTGAGATGCAATAACGCTCAAAAGTTTGTTGGGAAAAATAATTATCTTTATTATTTGAAAATTGATTTTATAATTTATGGTTGTTATTACTGTAGTAATGTCACCACTCATATAAGATCCTATTATATATCAATTCAAATCACACTCGAGTAGTTAACCAAACCAAAAACGTTCCCACCTAAAACATTTTATTTAAACAATGGAAGTCGTGATAGCGCTGTGATAGCACTTCATGTGTGAACTGCCTGAAGTTCGCACCCAGCTGTAGCCGTTACGATTGTCCCATTAGGCAATGCATTTAAATTCCATATTGCCTCTTCTCTCTCCCTCGTGGCTTAATTTCCATATTGCCTCTTCTCTCTCCCTCATGACGATGAATTCCATCAGGAATGAGGTCTCGCGAGTGTTTAATATAAGTTATAGGAACTTGTTTTGCAATCGAGCTAAAATATATTTGTATAAACTAAGATCACAGAATGAAGAAGAACGACGTATTGACACTCTCGTGATGTCGTTCCAACATTCCTGGTTCCAATTCTAAATTACCCGGATAAACCGCGAACCACGCACGAACACACACGTACAACACTACACTATTAACAGCTACACTGTGTCATTTATTAAGAATCCCGGTAACTTTAGTTGCAAGTCGAAATAGAGCATCAATTAAATTTTCAACTTCTTCTGAAGTTAGTTCTCAGATGAATTGCCAGCGGAGAGCTGTCCGGTAATTAGACACTGTCGGCATTTATTACAATTATCTAAACCAGACACCGAATGTCTTTTTAAGCTACAATATCAATTATTG
This sequence comes from Archivesica marissinica, assembly GCA_014843695.1. Lineage (NCBI taxonomy): Eukaryota > Metazoa > Mollusca > Bivalvia > Venerida > Vesicomyidae > Archivesica > Archivesica marissinica. The sequence goes on along the minus strand of CM026389.1, from coordinate 15,617,320 downwards.
GATGGCTTTTCGAGGAAATAACAGTTCCATTTTCTCTCTTCATTAGTCTATTACATTCCGTACAATGCGGTACCTTTTGGCTAAAGATGGTCTTAGAAAGTTTATAATTGAAGGGAAAATGCCCGTTTATTCGTCTTCAATTATATTTGACCAAACGACACCCTCATTTCCGGCGAATTGCCGCCCTTGGGGAAACAAATCGGAGCGATATGAACGCACCAATAATGGGTTATACTAAACGTAATTGAACATTTGACAAGACTACAGTGTTAATGAATTGAATATGTCTAATATGTGATGACATTCTGCTTGAATTAAATGAATTGTTCAAACGATATAAAAACACATAAGGGTCAAACGGTCCTCTTCAGACGTGGGTATTTACGAACTAACCTTCATCTGGCCAGCATTATCTCGATACTGTTACCAATGTATCATTAAACTGACATTAGTATAGTGTGTGCAGACTAACCTGTCCTTTCTATGGTTCATTGTGGTCGGTCTTCCTCCATGGTGCACCAATAATGTCTGTAGAGTCGCCAAACCAGTTGGTACTACATGTAATATAATACTAAACAAACACAGACGTTTATACAAATTTATCCCTTTCCTTCATAGAGATTTAGGTTAATATACTATTATATCGCCATACAAACGACAACCATTTAGCTAGCATGCAGTGGATAAGTAGTCACCATATCTGTCCCACCTCCATAGATATTAGTGGGACTACATAGAGATTTAGGTTAATATACTATTATATCGCCATACAAACGACAACCATTTAGCTATCATGCAGTGGATAAGTAGTCACCATATCTATCCCACCTCCATAGATATTACTGGCCTTTATTATGAACATTGGTTTGGGTAGTACATTGTCAATATATGTCCTATCGGTAATGGTGTCGAGAGGTGCTTCTATGAGGGAAAGGGGTATATTAGCTCGATTACGAAACAAGTTATTGCAACTTATGTAAATCACTCTCGGTACCTCATTCCATATGGAATCCATCGCCACGAGAGAGAAAGAAGAGGCAACGTGGAATTTAAATGCCTTGCATAAGGGCACAATCGTAACGGTTCCAGCTGGGCTCGAACTCCATGCCTTTCGCACCGGAAGCGAACGTACTAACACTGCGCTATCACGACAAACAAAATAGGCTGTCCGATTAGCGCAGTGGTTAGCACGCTCTCTTCTCACCAATGCATCCCGGGTTCAATTCTCGGGCTGGGAAGTATGTGAGATGGTACGGTGGTCGCCAGATCGGACATGTGCGTTTTCTTCAGGTAGTCCGGTTTAATCACTCACAAAAAAGCCAAACACATACGCTGTCATCCGCGCAAACGAGAGCGATTAATATAAGTTGTTACAGCTTGTTTCGCAATCGTTGTAGTGGAAGTCGTGATAGCGCAGATAGCGCTTCAGGTGCGAAAGGTCCGGAGTTCGAGCCCCGCTGGAGCCGTTACGATTGTTCCCTTAGGCAAGGCATTTACTTTTCACGTTGCCTCTTCTCTCTCCCTCGTGGCGATGGATTCCATCAGGAATGAGGTCTCGAGAGTGATTAGTATAAGTTATAAGAATTTGTTTCGCAATCGAGCTAAAATAAATGACTGTGTATAAACTAATCGTTGTAAATGAAATAAAGTTTATACTAAAACAAACAAACAAACAAACAAACAAATCTTCAAAAGGCATAGTATAATATTGAATATAAGTAACTGTGTAGTAAAGTAATTGTATCAGTCCATTCAAGTTTGGGTATATATGAAGTGTCAACTGTCCTAAGTTACGTGGACAGACGGATCTGTAGTCCAGTGGTAACACGCTGGACTGGTAATCCAGGGATCGCAGGTTCGATCCTCCGTCTGACCCTAATAAAATTAACATACTTTCAGATGGGACTTTAAACCGAGGTCGCGTGTCGGTGCTGTACACCGTGCACGTAAAAGAACCAGAAGAGACTCTATACAGTGTACATTCGTTATGTCGATTTCCGTGGGACCGATCAAAATACTTCGACCGAAGTTTGATTTAACGAAATTGGATATAAATGTAGCCAGTTATATGCACAATGATAATGTCTGAAACGGGACTTTGATCAGACTTCGAGATAACCGGATTATTCGACATAACCGACTTTGACATAACGGTTGTAGACTTATATGAATCTTTGAAATACACGAATATAGCAGAACACAATTGCAAAGTCCGTTAGAACTGGCGATATTTTATAACGACTTAAATCACTGTCGTGACGTCATACCTTTGTACGTGCAGTTCATTATTATTAATATTGGACTGATGTCAAACGGTCAGGGTATTATATTAAATCCTAGGCGTACCGGTATGAAATAAAACATTCTAGTTAGTAGAATCGTGTTATACAAGTGTGTGTTTTAAGTAAGATATAAGGCTCAAACGGATCCAATATGTAAAATATTGATACTGGCATCGGCGATACGCGCCTTACATAGTCCAATAATTTGCATATTGTATCATTTTCGGCTCATATCCTATGCATAAATCCCGCCATCTGGAATGAACAGATCGTACTAAAACACAATGCATCACAATTCAGTACAAGCAAACAGCTTTCAATTTCTTTCTTTTTGATGAAAGACCTCAAAGAGATGCCGAGACATTTGTTATGTTAGCTCATGACAACCGTTTCTATGGATTATTTCTTTGGAGGCTGAATAGACCTTTATTTCCGGCAACAGATTACTGATTACTCCGCGGTGATTTGTTTGTTCTGGGCATGTAAACAATACGAAACAAATAGCGTAAGACAAGACAACTCATCGGTGGTGTCATAAAATGTCAATTTCTCGCGGAGTAACTGTCAGCAAAGAAAAGAAGAAGATTTCTAATCAGACTGCCTTTTAAATCGCGTTTCATCACTCACAAATCCGAGATAATAGAACAAGGTTTTAATCTTCTTCTTTTCAAAGGGGCCTTTGTTGACTAAAAAGGCCACATTTGTCGAAAATGACAAAACATATTCTTGCGTGATCGAATTTAACACTGTCGTCTGCGAACTGAAAGCAAATAGAGCACAGCGCAAGGAATGATGGGAAATGTTTTATTCGGGATCTTTTGACTTTTTTGACAGCAGGGGCGAAATGAGAGGAAGTAATTATAATCCTTAAATTCCGAGGCGTAATTTATGACATAAGAAACACAATTCATCAAAATGCGTGATATGAGCGCCTAGATTGTGTTTATTCAGAATAGTTCTCTGTTTGAATTATTTGACAAATGGAAAAGTAGTGAATAACTACAGAATGAGACTTGTTCCGTAATATTTACCTCTGCATATCATGAATATTTTGAACGCTTTCTAGGAACAGTTCTAGGGAGCTTGTAATAAATCACTCGATCACTAATCAATGAATCAATTGTTAATTTTTTCTTATTACTGTTTTTATGAGAACAATTAGCACACTGGATATCATAGGAGCCTGGCTTATTTAACCTGCTGCTAATATTTGTTTGCAAACTTCAACGTCTGTCCAATCTTACGATAACAAATATCGAAATAAGCACTCGAGTATCTCTTATATTATACAGAATAATTATTTCCAAGAAAAAAAATATGCTCAGGTTTCAATTTCTTGCCATTCTCTGTTAATTGCAGACGGCAAGAACCGCCATTAGGGAGGGATACAGCCCTACAGTTCCGGCGGGAATTGCAGCCGGCAAGAAAGGTCACCAGGGAGGAATGTAGCCCTACAGTTCCGGTGGGAATTGCAGACAGCAAGAAACGTCATCAGGGAGGGATGCTACCCTACAGTTCCGGCGGGAATTGCAGCCGGAAAGAAACGCCATCAGGGAGGGGTGTAGCCCTACAGTTCCGGCTGGAATTGCAGCCGGCAAGAAACGTCATCAGGGAGGATGCAGCCCTACAGTTCCGGCTGGAATTGCAGACGACAAGAAACGCCACCAGGGAGGAATGTAGCTCGACAGGGATCATTGTTATACAGTATAAACAATTACTTACGACGGGAACCAAGACCTAGGCGGAACTCTGTATTTACAAAGCACTGTATTATTGCAGACGACAGGGACCGTTGTTAGCGACACAGTGTAAGTAGTTACTTACGACGGGAACTAAGACCTAGGCGGAACTCTGTATTTACAAAACATTGTATTATTGCAGACGACAGGGACCGTTGTTAGTAGCACAGTGTAAACTACCGTTAGGGTGCGAACCAAATCCAAGATGTCATATTATATTTGTGAAGGAAAACTAAATAAACAAACCGAGTATTGCGGTCCTTTACAGTGAGTGGTAGAATGCGCGACATCGCTGGCTTCTCTATTACCTCCATTGGCAGATAAAGTCTGATTTATCCCGAAATTTATATCTGTCCATTAAGTTGGAATCCTTTGTTTTTATTGTTGTTCCATAACCAGATGTTGCGGTTTGATAAATGTGATTTTATCAAAATCGTGTTAATTACTTCATTACAAATGTGTACGGTAAAATCTTAGCCAAATCGGGCAGTAACTGAGTTCTGCCTCTTATTGCATGGCTTGTGTATATTAGCCAAATAGGGCAGTAACTGAGTGATGCCTCTTATCGCATGGCTTGTGTATATTAGCCAAATAGGGCAGTAACTGAGTGATGCCTCTTATCGCATGGTTTGTGTATATTAGCCAAATAGGGCAGTAACTGAGTGATGCCTCTTATCGCATTGCTTGTGTATATTAGCCAAATCGGGCAGTAACTGAGTGATGCCTCTTATCGCATGGTTTGTGTATATTAGCCAAATAGGGCAGTAACTGGGTGATGCCTCTTATGGCTTGTGTATATTAGCCACATCGGGCAGTAACTGAGTGATGCCTCTTATCGCATGGCTTGTGCATATTAGCCAAATAGGGCAGTAACTGAGTGATGCCTCTTATTGCATGGCTTGTGTATATTAGCCACATCGGGCAGTAACTGAGTGCTGCCTCTTATTGCATAGCTTGTGCATATTAGCCAAATCGGGCAGTAACTGAGTGATGCCTCTTATCGCATGGCTTGTGCATATTAGCCAAATAGGGGAATAACTGAGTGATGCCTCTTATTGCATAGCTTGTGTATATTAGCCAAATCGGGCAGTAACTGAGTGCTGCCTCTTATTGCATGGCTTGTGTATATTAGCCAAATCGGGCAGTAACTGAGTGATTCCTCTTATTCCATGGCTTGTGTATATTAGCCAAATCGGACAGTAACTGAGTGATGCCTTTTATTGCATGGCTTGTGTATATTATCCAACTCGGGCAGTAACTGAGTGATGCCTCTTATTGCATGGCTTGTGCATATTAGCTATTAGCCAAATAGGGGAATAACTGAGTGATGCCTCTTATTGCATAGCTTGTGTATATTAGCCAAATCGGGCAGTAACTGAGTGCTGCCTCGTATTGCATAGCTTGTGCATATTAGCCAAATCGGGCAGTAACTGAGTGCTGCCTCTTATTGCATAGCTTGTGCATATTAGCCAAATCGGGCAGTAACTGAGTGATGCCTCTTATCGCATGGCTTGTGTATATTAGCCAAATCGGGCAGTAACTGAGTGATACCTCTTATCACATGGCTTGTGCATATTAGCCAAATCGGGCAGTAACTGAGTGCTGCCTCTTATCGCATGGCTTGTGTATATTAGCCAAATCGGGCAGTAACTGAGTACTGCCTCTTATCGCATGGCTTGTGTATATTTGCCAAATCGGGCAGTAACTGAGTACTGAGTAATGCCTGTTATTGCATGGTGACACAAGATGATCCAAGGGGGAGTACTCACTATGGTAGAATACTAAGACAATGTACAATATCTACAATTTATTTACATATAAATGAATGATGATGATGCAAGAGGTAATGACTGAAACGTCATTTGGCGGCCTGAAAAGTTCACGTGTTCCGTTGTTAGTTCTTTGCCGGTTAGACACTTGTTGATTTAATCATTCGCGGAATATTTCAATGATGTAACGTTTTTTACATATATCTGGGTTGGTTCGCTCTTAAGCGTGTCGGGCCAACCTCCTATGCCGGTTTCCTGGTTGTCCGGTCACGTGGTAACTCCGGGTCGTTCCGGTCTGCAGTTCCACTGTTAGTTGCTTAGCCTGGTGGGTCTGTCGTCGCTCATCTGGCGATTACGTGGGTGACGTCCTTTGACGGCTATCCACACATTGGCAGTTCCCCAGCTGTTAGCATCTCACACTCCATGTTGCGTGCGGGTGATCAAATCCGCATTTCGCTCTGACCAAATTCTCACAACGTTTGCTCCACTCACGGTCAGTTCGTGTTGTCTCGTTTGAAGTGAATGGTAATATGTCAGGTCTCTTACTGTGTTAAATAGTTGTTCAGCCCATGCTAATCTCACAATTCACTAAATCCCTGTGCTACCGTTATCAGGTGATATGTAAAATAAACTAGTTTATAGAGGCCCTGGTATATGGATTTATTACAATCGGTTACACAGAAATAAACCTTATTATGCTATCTCTGTCCGATATTATCCAGGAAACGCTTTAAATAGTTCCCCTATAACATCCAAGAAGATTGGATCCTCTTAGATCACTATACCTCCCCTTATACCTGGATCTTTGAAGATGTGTTTACCTTTATTGGAAAACCCCTTCTATAAAATGGGAAAATGAGGCCCCGATTTAGGGTTATAATAATGTGTTCATTAATACAAGAGTCATTTTGTGACACATGGCTTGTGTATATTAGCCAAATCGGGCAGTAACTGAGTGCTGCCTCTTATTGCATGGCTTGTGTATATTAGCCACATCGGGCAGTAACTGAGAGATGCCTCTTATTGTATGTCTTGTGTATATTAGCCACATCGGGCAGTAACAGTGATGCCACTTACCGCATGGCTTGTGTATATTAGCCAAATCGGGCAGTAGCTGAGTGATGGCTCTTATAGCATGGCTTGTGTATATTAGCCAAATCGGGCAGTAACTGAGCGATGCCTCTTATTGCATGGCTTGTGTATATTAGCCAAATCGGGCACTGAGTAACTGAGTGATGCCTCTTATTGCATGGCTTGTGTATATTAGCCAAATCTGGCAGTAACTGAGTGCTGCCTCTTATCGCATGGCTTGTGTATATTAGCCAAATCGGGCAGTAACTGAGTGATGCCTCTTATCGCATGGCTTGTGTATATTAGCCAAATCGGGCAATAACTGAGTGATGCCTCTTATCGCATGGCTTGTGTATATTAGCCAAATCGGGCAGTAGCTGAGTGATGCCTCTTATCGCATGGCTTGTGTATATTAGCCACATCGGGCAGTAACTGAGAGATGCCTCTTATTGCATGTCTTGTGTATATTAGCCAAATCGGGCAGTAACTGAGCGATGCCTCTTATTGCATGGCTTGTGTATATTAGCCAAATCGGGCACTGCGTAACTGAGTGATGCCTCTTATTGCATGGCTTGTGTATATTAGCCAAATCTGGCAGTAACTGAGTGCTGCCTCTTATCGCATGGCTTGTGTATATTAGCCAAATCGGGCAGTAACTGAGTGATGCCTCTTATCGCATGGCTTGTGCATATTAGCCACATCGGGCAGTAACTGAGTGATGCCTCTTATTGCATGGCTTGTGCATATTAGCCAAATCGGGCAGTAACAGTGATGCCACTTACCGCATGGCTTGTGTATATTAGCCAAATCGGGCAGTAGCTGAGTGATGCCTCTTATAGCATGGCTTGTGTATATTAGCCAAATCGGGCAGTAACTGAGCGATGCCTCTTATTGCATGGCTTGTGTATATTAGCCAAATCGGGCACTGAGTAACTGAGTGATGCCTCTTATTGCATGGCTTGTGTATATTAGCCAAATCTGGCAGTAACTGAGTGCTGCCTCTTATCGCATGGCTTGTGTATATTAGCCAAATCGGGCAGTAACTGAGTGATGCCTCTTATCGCATGGCTTGTGCATATTAGCCACATCGGGCAGTAACTGAGTGATGCCTCTTATTGCATGGCTTGTGCATATTAGCCAAATCGGGCAGTAACTGAGTGATGCCTCTTATTGCATGGCTTGTGTATATTAGCCAAATCGGGCAGTAACTGAGTGATGCCTCTTATCGCATGGCTTGTGTATATTAGCCAAATCGGGCAGTAACTGAGTGATGCCTCTTATCGCATGGCTTGTGTATATTAGCCAAAGCGGGTAGTAACTGAGTGATGCCACTTATTCCATGGCTTGTGCATATTATCCAACAAAATTCGGTATGATTACAGAGCAACACTTCTGTAAAAACAAGGTTCGCCGTTTTCTCGTTGAAAAACGAAATTCAATTTTTTCGCATTTTTCTTTAGGATACATGTAATTTATGAGCGCCTTCGGATTAATGACGGCATCATGTTTCGTGTACAGTTTTTGTACGACGTGACATTAGTGTGCCTGTAGTGTGTCATGTCGAAATTGGTTGGCCACTATATTGACAAAATAACTCCATGGCGTACACAAACAATAATAGATGAAACAGTTTACCATGGTCTAGGAAATATTATGATGCCTTGTATAAATGTATTTTAGCTCGATTGCGAAACATGTTCTTACAACATTAGTTTAATCGCTTTCGAGACATTATTCCTGATGGAATCCATCGCCATGTGTGTGTGAGAGAGAGAGAGAGAGAGAGAGAGAGAGAGAAGAGGAAATGTGGAATTTAACAGCCCTGCCTAAGGGCACACTAGTATTGCCTATAACTTGGTGCGACATATGGGCCGCTCACACCTGATGCAAAAGGTTAGTTAGTTTATACAAATTTATTTTAGCTCGATTGCGAAACAAGTTCTTTCAACTTATATTAATCACTCCCGATACCTCATTCCTAATGGAATCCATCGCAACGAGGTAGAGAGGAGGCAACGTGGAATTTAAATGCCTTGTTTACCTAAGGGCACACTCGTAACGGTTCCAGCGGGGCTCGAACCCCGGATCTTTCGCATCTGACTTCCACCAAAAGGTTAGTTGTATACATGGACACGAATAATAGGGCTGCAACGAGTCACCCAAGGCTCGATTCGATTTCGATTCGATTAATTTCAATTGTATTCATATTTAATTTATTGTTTCCATGTTGAAGTTTGAGAAAGTTCATTTCCAAGGTTATACATAGCCAATTATGTTTTATGTACTAATTAACTAACTAGTAAACAGTGTGTGTGTTTTACGTTTATTTATCGTCGCTACCGGCTGCCCATACGAGCGACGCCTCCTGAAGAGATTAGTCATTTGAGGTGTTTGGAGGATAGTGCAATGATACAGACAGAGACCCATTCCAGAATTTCCTCTGGTTCTTTTACGTACACGGTGTACAGCACTGACACGAGACCTCGGTTTAAAGTCCCAACTGAAAGTCTGTAAACAGTGTTCCAGGTAGGTGTTTTATACCCTCCTTGAAACCAAATTGCTTCAATAGACATATATACAGTTTGTAGGTGTATGATATAAGCCGAAAACGATCCAATATGTAAAATATTGGACTGTGTGAGGCGGTTAGCACGGAACACTGTCCCGATAGTTTACATATTTGATCTGTTTGATGCCTATATCTTACTTAAAACACACATTTATAAAACAAGATCTTACTAATTGATATTGTTAATTTCGTACGTTTACGCGTATGATTTAATATAATACTCTGGCCTTTTGACAGCAGTCCAATATTATTAATAATGGGCTGCTAGTACAAATGTATGACTTCACAAGTGTTTTAATTTCGGAACTGCGTCAGCTGTCATTTTGGCAGCTTTAATGAATGGAAATGAAATAGTGATTACCGACTTGTTCTTGGCAAATCATATGTCACAATTTACAATTGGAGAAATGCATGTTTAAAACGCGGACTCAAATTGAATCGACACTGATATTGAGAAGCAAATCAATGCATATGAATCCAGATTTCGATGATTTGGAGCAAAACTTTGTTCTTCTAAAGTATAACACAAGGACTTTGGAAGCAGCAGTGTTTATAACACAAGGACTTTGGAAGAAACAGTGTTTATAACACAAGGACTTTGGAAGAAACAGTGTTTATAACACAAGGACTTTGGAAGAAACAGTGTTTATAACACAAGGACTTTGGAAGAAACAGTGTTTATAACACAAGGACTTTGGAAGAAGCAGTGTTTATAACACAAGGACTTTGGAAGAAACGGTGTTTATAACACAAGGACTTTGGCAGCAGCAGTGTTTATAACACAAGGACTTTGGAAGAAACAGCGTTTATAACACAAGGACTTTGGAAGAAGCAGTGTTTTAAACACAAGGACTTTGGAAGCAGCAATGTTTATAACACAAGGACTTTGGAAGCAGCATTTATAACACAAGGACTTTGGAAGCAGCAGTGTTTTATTTACAATATCACAGTGTTTTCTGGCACATCTACTTACAAAACATCCAACTATCTTAAATACATGTGTATGATAAACAGATGAAGATAACTACTTCAGGTGGAGGGTGACACCCTTACCCCTTTAAATGCGACACAATAACCAGACAAACTGGTGACACCCTTGCCCCTTTAAATGGGACACAATAACCAGACAAACTGGTGACACCCTTGCCCCTTTAAATGGAGCACAATAACCAGACAAACTGGTGACACGCTGTTACATGGGGTCACAATAACCAGACATACTGGTGTATTAAGGTAGAGGGTAACACCCTGTCACATGGGTTTACTATAACCTGACATACTGGTGTATTAAGGTAGATGATGATACCCTGTCACATGGGTTTACAATAACCTGACATACTGGTGTATTAAGGTATTAAGGTAGAGGGTGACACCCTGTCACATGGGTTTACAATAACCTGACATACTGGTATATTAAGGTAGAGGGTGACACCCTGTCACATGGGTTTACAATAACCTGACATACTGGTGTATTAAGGTAGATGATGATACCCTGTCACATGGGTTTACAATAACCTGACATACTGGTGTATTAAGGTAGAGGGTAACACCCTGTCACATGGGTTTACAATAACCTGGCATACTGGTGTATTAAGGTAGAGGGTAACACCCTGTCACATGGGTTTACTATAACCTGACATACTGGTGTATTAAGGTAGAGGGTAACACCCTGTCACATGGGTTTACTATAACCTGACATACTGGTGTATTAAGGTAGATATTGATACCCTGTCACATGGGTTTACAATAACCTGACATACTGGTGTATTAAGGTAGAGGGTAACACCCTGTCACATGGGTTTACTATAACCTGACATACTGGTGTATTAAGGTAGATAATGATACCCTGTCACATGGGTTTACAATAACCTGACATACTGGTGTATTAAGGTAGATAATGATACCCTGTTACATGGGTTTACAATAACCTGACATACTGGTGTATTAAGGTAGATGGTAGATGATGATACCCTGTCACATGGGTTTACAATAACCCGACATACTGGTGTATTAAGGTAGATGGTAACACCCTGTCACATGGGTTTACTATAACCTGACATACTGGTGTATTAAGGTAGATAATGATACCCTGTCACATGGGTTTACAATAACCTGACATACTGGTGTATTAAGGTAGATAATGATACCCTGTTACATGGGTTTACAATAACCTGACATACTGGTGTATTAAGGTAGATGGTAGATGATGATACCCTGTCACATGGGTTTACAATAACCCGACATACTGGTGTATTAAGGTAGATGGTAACACCCTGTCACATGGGTTTACTATAACCTGACATACTGGTGTATTAAGGTAGATAATGATACCCTGTCACATGGGTTTACAATAACCTGACATACTGGTGTATTAAGGTAGATAATGATACCCTGTCACATGGGTTTACTATAACCTGACATACTGGTGTATTAAGGTATTAAGGTAGAGGGTGACACCCTGTCACATGGGTTTACAGTAACCTGACATACTGGTGTATTAAGGTAGAGGGTAACACCCTGTCACATGGGTTTACTATAACCTGACATACTGGTGTATTAAGGTAGATAATGATACCCTGTCACATGGGTTTACTATAACCTGACATACTGGTGTATTAAGGTAGATGGTAACACCCTGTCACATGGGTTTACTATAACCTGACATACTGGTGTATTAAGGTAGAGGGTAACACCCTGTCACATGGGTTTACTATAACCTGACATACTGGTGTATTAAGGTAGATGATGATACCCTGTCACATGGGTTTACTATAACCTGACATACTGGTGTATTAAGGTATTAAGGTAGAGGGTGACACCCTGTCACATGGGTTTACAGTAACCTGACATACTGGTGTATTAAGGTAGAGGGTAACACCCTGTCACATGGGTTTACTATAACCTGACATACTGGTGTATTAAGGTAGAGGGTAACACCCTGTCACATGGGTTTACTATAACCTGACATACTGGTGTATTAAGGTAGAGGGTAACACCCTGTCACATGGGTTTACAATAACCTGACATACTGGTGTATTAAGGTAGATGATGATACCCTGTCACATGGGTTTACTATAACCTGACATACTGGTGTATTAAGGTAGATGGTAACACCCTGTCACATGGGTTTACTATAACCGGACATACTGGTGTATTAAGGTAGATGGTAACACCCTGTCACATGGGTTTACAATAACCTGACATACTGGTGTATTAAGGTAGATGATGATACCCTGTCACATGGGTTTACTATAACCTGACATACTGGTGTATTAAGGTATTAAGGTAGAGGGTGACACCCTGTCACATGGGTTTACAATAACCTGACATACTGGTGTATTAAGGTAGAGGGTGACACCCTGTCACATGGGTTTACTATAACCTGACATACTGGTGTATTAAGGTAGATGATGATACCCTGTCACATGGGTTTACAATAACCTGACATACTGGTGTATTAAGGTAGAGGGTGACACACCCTGTCACATGGGTTTACTATAACCTGACATACTGGTGTATTAAGGTAGAGGGTAACACCCTGTCACATGGGTTTACAATAACCTGACATACTGGTGTATTAAGGTAGATGATGATACCCTGTCACATGGGTTTACTATAACCTGACATACTGGTGTATTAAGGTATTAAGGTAGAGGGTGACACCCTGTCACATGGGTTTACAATAACCTGACATACTGGTGTATTAAGGTAGAGGGTGACACCCTGTCACATGGGTTTACTATAACCTGACATACTGGTGTATTAAGGTAGATGATGATACCCTGTCACATGGGTTTACAATAACCTGACATACTGGTGTATTAAGGTAGAGGGTGACACACCCTGTCACATGGGTTTACTATAACCTGACATACTGGTGTATTAAGGTAGAGGGTAACACCCTGTCACATGGGTTTACAATAACCTGACATACTGGTGTATTAAGGTAGATGATGATACCCTGTCACATGGGTTTACTATAACCTGACATACTGGTGTATTAAGGTATTAAGGTAGAGGGTGACACCCTGTCACATGGGTTTACAATAACCTGACATACTGGTGTATTAAGGTAGAGGGTGACACCCTGTCACATGGGTTTACTATAACCTGACATACTGGTGTATTAAGGTAGAGGGTAACACCCTGTCACATGGGTTTACTATAACCTGACATACTGGTGTATTAAGGTAGATGATGATACCCTGTCACATGGGTTTACAATAACCTGACATACTGGTGTATTAAGGTAGATGGTAACACCCTGTCACATGGGTTTACTATAACCTGACATACTGGTGTATTAAGGTAGATGGTAACACCCTGTCACATGGGTTTACAATAACCTGACATACTGGTGTATTAAGGTAGATGATGATACCCTGTCACATGGGTTTACTATAACCTGACATACTGGTGTATTAAGGTAGAGGGTGACACCCTGTCACATGGGTTTACAATAACCTGACATACTGGTGTATTAAGGTAGAGGGTGACACCCTGTCACATGGGTTTACTATAACCTGACATACTGGTGTATTAAGGTAGAGGGTAACACCCTGTCACATGGGTTTACTATAACCTGACATACTGGTGTATTAAGGTAGATGATGATACCCTGTCACATGGGTTTACAATAACCTGACATACTGGTGTATTAAGGTAGATGGTAACACCCTGTTGCATGGGTTTACAATAACCTGACATACTGACGTTGACTTCAAACACAGCTACGTGTATTAATATTGCATATCAACAGATTTGTCTTGGAACACAGTTTGTGACGTCATCCATCTTCAAATACAACAAGGGTGGATTTTTAGTGCTTTGCCTAAGGGCACAATTGTAACGGCTACAGTTGGGCACAAACTCCGGGAATCTCACGACTGAAGCGAGTGCGCTACCACTGCGCTACTACTGCGCTATCACGACTTGCATCAGAACAGGGTGTAACCACCTACCTTATGTCTAAATATGTCATTGTGAAATATATTATGTTAGTTTCTCTGCGATACAGTCAAACCTGTGTTAGTGGTCACCTTTATTAGGCAGCCAACTTGCATTGAGCAGCCAGTTTAACCATATGCTACTTTAAATTTAACCTCTATTAAACAGCCACATGTGCTAAGCAGTCACTTTCTGTGGTTCCCTTAGCTGGCTGCTTAGGACAGGTTTGACTGTAGCTACACAATTATTTAAATGTTCATTAATTTTGTATGTCCCATGATGCCCGCCTAATTCATCCAAGCGTAACATTCAATTATATTAATATAATAGAATTTTATAGCAACTTTGTCTAAACAGTGCAGGTGTTTTGAACAAATTAAAAACCTCACGGACAGATGATCAATAACAGAACCATAAACCTTTCATCTCACAAAATCAATCAAATCTATATATATTAACGATACAGACTAACACACAGAAATATGGTTTGCAGGGTTCCCGCTGTCGGTCGTCAAAGGCGCCAATTGCAAGAAAAAATAAATATTGACGCTAAATTTTGTGAATTGGCGAAAATATTTGGCGCAACCTTTTTAAAAAAAAATATTTTGTTTTGTCCAAATACATGGCTTCAAATATTTATTTGTGAACTATATGGCTCTTAGTTGGCTCCAAGTTTTTTTAATTGGCTCCAGTGTTTTTCAATTGGCGACAGAAGTGGCGTAGACAAACATTGAGACAGAGGGAACCCTGGGTTTGTGTCAGTGGTATATGACCTGGAGATAACGGATACATTATCGGTACATCACTGTAATAGCTACTGTAAACTAACATACAGACATTGTACTGTGTACCTGAATTGGCGCAGACAAACATTGAGACAGAGGGAACCCTGGGTTTGTGTCAGTGTTATACGACCTAGCGATAGAGGATACATTATGGGTACATCACTGTAATAGCTACTGTAAACTAACATACAGACATTGTACTGTGTACCTGAATTCAATCCTCATTTAGCTTCATCCTAGGACATCTTCACTTTAATTTTTTGTTCGGGTTTTACGCACCATTTTGGGCTATATCGCCTTTCCTGGGCAGACTCCAGCAGTTACCAAGTACTAGGTGCACCAATCTCCATAAGAAACTGCCAACTTTTTCACATAAATGAGACATTGTCTGAGTGGGGCTCGAACCCTGCCCATCAGTGATGATAGGTTACAGTGGTATACACATCAGCGACCATAACCACGTGAACGACTGTGTAAGTCACTTCACGTACAGACACACAGAAGAAACACTATTGGGACACCTTTGTGTTTTTCCACCATCTTGTCAACAGTAAAGTAAAAATCACTTCCGGTTATACCGCGGAAAATGGTCTAGGACCTGATTTAGGTATTTATACAAAAGTAGTCATAATAAAATGATCTTGCTATTTGGCATAGAACTTATTCTCTATAATAGGAAAGTATGCACAAGTAAATATGTCATTTTAACATAAAATCCTTTTAATCTGCCACGAGAGAACAACAAACAGTTTTAGGCCCACAATGGGTCTACTCTTTCTACTGTAAATAATACAATACAGGTACCTCAATATATAACTATGTGTCAAGACACTTGCATCATAGCAAAAACTCTTCTCATCAATGCAACACGGGTTCAATCCTCGGACAGGGAAGTATGCAAGATGGTACGGTGGTCGCCAGATCGGACATGTGGGTTTTCTCCAGTTTCCCCCCACCCCCACACAAATGACCATATATACGCTTTCATATGTGCCAACGAGCGTGATTAATATAAATTATTACAACTTGCTTCGCAACTGTTGTAAAATAAATAAAGTTTAAACTTTAAAGACACGTACACCATGGCAGAAAGTTCCAAAGATATGGACATCAACTAGTTTGTAAACAAACAACAACAATTGTTTAAGATTAGCACAGAAAACTAATCCTCAAATGACTAAGTATGTGAGATGGTACGGTGGTCGCTAGATTGGACAGGTATGTTTTATCCACGTACTCTGGTATCTTCCCACACAAATTACCACATCCGCACCTGCGCCAACAAGAGTGATTAATATGAGTTGCTAAAGCTTGTTGTTTGGAAGTCGTGATAGCGCAGTGGATGCGCGCGTTCGCTTCAGGTGTGAACGGCCCGGAGTTCGAGCCCAGCTGGAGCCGTTACGATTGTGCCCTTAGGCAAGGCATTTAAATTCCACATTGCCTCTTCTCTCTCCCATCGTGACGATGGATTCCATCAGGAATGAGGTCTGGAGAGTGATTAATATAAGTTGTAAGAACGTGTTTCGCAATCGAGCTAAAATAAATTTGCATAAATTGGAAAGCTTGTTTTGACAATCATTATGAAATAAATAGTTTATACTTTAGGTCTTACATTAGAGGAGTTGATCTCGAGACCTCATTACTTTAGGTCTTACATTAGAGGAGTTGATCTCGAGACCTCATTCCTGATGGAATCCATTGCTATGAGGGAGAGAGAAGAGGAAATGTGGAATTACATGCCTTGCCTTAGGGCACCACCAGTCTAAACCGATCTGTGCACGCTGGTTATAAAAAGATTTGATGAAATATCAAGGAAAAACAAAGACCTACTTAGTTTAGTTTATACAAATTTATTTTAGCTCGATTGCGAAACAAGTTTGTTATCTCCGAATAACAGGGCTATGAACTACGGAAATTGTGAAAAAAAAGGATATCGGCCAAAATACTGAACAACAGACGATCGCCCAACCTAAAAAGTGAGAGCAAAATATTTCTTTTGAACAGCTTAGACCAAACATGACAATATTTAAGTTTAAGTTTCAAGATTTTGACGAAAACAAGAGGAAATCTTCTAAACAAATGAAGCTTCACAACCCTGGACTAAATACCATCATTATTCATATCTCTTCAATCAATGAGACACATCTATTACCTCCCTTGGCAGGTAAAGTCTGCTTTATTCCAAAATGTGAATAGGTCCTCATAGTTGGACTCCTTTGTTTTTACTGTTGTTCCGTAACCAGATGTTAGGGTATGATACATGTGATTTTATCAAAATCGTGTTTATTAACTGATAACATTGTTTTACAAATAAGTACCAATTGCATATACTGTAGGAGATCTGTCGAAATATAGAAATTTAATAATCATATTAAGCGAAAGTGTAATAAATTGCTAGCATGTTGCGCAAAGGAAACAACGATAAAAACAGAGGAAAATACTTAATAGGACCTATCTACTTTTAGGTGCAGTAACTGACCGATTTCTCTCATTATCAATGCATTTTAATATTTGAATACCAGGGTTCATTCTAGGTCAGAATTTTTGGGAGAAGTGAGAAAGCGCGTGATCGCTTCCTTAAATGGTGTTCTTTAATATACTTCTGCAAAATATGGTTAAAATACAACATTTGAATAGAAGGAGTGCTTTATAATGGGCCAGTGTATCTTACTAGACAAAATTTTGTTCGAAAATCGTAAAAACCAAAAATATTTTTAGGGAGAAGTGGGGCCCCAGAGGGTGAAGTCAGGTCCCTAGGGCGACAATTTCGCCCACATCGCCCTCTAGAATGATCCCTGGAATACAGACAATAAAGTCCAGTCAACACTGACCACTTGTTCTGATTTCTATCATTCTTGCATATGTATGCAAAGTGTATGCAACACATTCATTTATCCTACTCTCTTCATTCCAAGGGAGTTCTTATTAACCCATTTCATTCTGGATACATTTAAAGGCTTTTGCAAACAACATAGATCCAGAACAGCCACATCGTAATGCTGCATGCTGATCAGGATCAATGTTATTTGCTACATAGCCAAGTGTCTTAGCAAGATCATCTGAATAGCAAACAGCATAGAGCCTGATCAGACGACACGTTCCATGGCGGCTGATCTGGCTCTATGTTATTTGCAAATAGAATCAAATGGGTTAATCCCAGAATTCCACAGCAAAGTTCTAATCCTCTATATTATGATCCTTGTCCTTCCTTTACTTCCTGTTTCATTTACTTCCTGTTTCATTTACTTCCTGTTTCCTTCACTTCCTGTTTCATTTACTTCCTGTTTCATTTACTTCCTGTTTCATTTACTTCCTGTTTCATTTACTTCCTGTTTCATTTACTTCCTGTTTCATTTACCTCCCGTTTCCTTTACTTTGCTTGTTTCCCCAAATCTGTGTTGTCACGCCAACGTCGCTTTCATTTTGAAATGTTCATCTTCCATGTACCCTGTATCAAAGTGTCCTCCTCGAGACGAGACAAAGTTCTCATATCTGTACAGTAGAATGAAAGCAGACAGATAGATCTCTTGTTTGTTTATCCCAGGGTTTATTTTGGGGATTAACATCACACCAACAGCGTAGGTCATATACCGACATTGCAGCTATTATTGGTGGAGGAACAACCCTGGTGCCCCTCCCAACAGTATCTCACGCACTGACACTTGGTAGAACCACCGACCTATGTCAAGCCAGCTGGATAGCTTTCTCACGTGAATGAATTCGACACCCCCTGTGGGGATTCGAACGTACAGCAGCGAGGGGCAAGTGTTTTGAAATCAACGGCCTTAACCACTCGTCCACAGAAGCCCCTCTGAGCTAGGTATTCTATGCATGTACTAACAGGGACACAACAACCCGACCCACCTGTACATGAAATTCAAATCTACGCAAGTCTATCAAAGTCTACAATTCTAGTCAAATATACAATTCTACCCAAATATACAATTCTACCCAAATATACAATTCTACCCAAATATACAATTCTACCCAAATATACAATTCTATCCAAATATACAATTCTACCCAAGTATACAATTCTACCCAAATATACAATTCTACCCAAATATACAATTCTACCAAAGTATACAATTCTACCCAAGTATACAATTCTACCCAAGTATACAATTCTACCCAAATATACAATTCTACCCAAATATACAATTCTACCCAAGTATACAATTCGACCCAAGTCTACAATTCTACCCAAATATACAATTCTACTCAAATATACAATTCTACCCAAGTATACAATTCTACCCAAGTATACAATTCTATCCAAATATACAATTCTACCCAAATATACAATTCTACCCAAGTATACAATAGACCCAAGTCTACAATTCTATCCAAATATACAATTCTACCCAAATATACAATTCTACCCAAGTATACAATTCTACCCAAGTATACAATTCTACCCAAGTATACAATTCTACCCAAGTATACAATTCTACCTAAGTATACAATTCGACCCAAATATACAATTCTACCCAAGTATACAATTCTACCCAAATATACAATTCTACCCAAGTATACAATTCGACCTAAGTATACAATTCTACACATGCATACAATTCTACCCAAGTATACAATTCTACCCAAGTATACAATTCTACCCAAATATACAATTCTACCCAAATATACAATTCTACCCAAATATACAATTCTACCCAAGTATACAATTCTACCCAAGTATACAATTCTACCCAAGTATACAATTCTACCCAAATATACAATTCTACCCAATTATACAATTCTACCCAAAGTATACAATTCTACCCAAATATACAATTCTACCCAAATATACAATTCTATCCAAATATACAATTCTACCCAAGTATACAATTCTACCCAAGTATACAATTCTACCCAAGTATACAATTCAACCCAAGTATACAATTCTACCCAAGTATACAATTCTACCCAAATATACAATTCTATCCAAATATACAATTCTACCCAAGTATACAATTCGATCCAAATATACAATTTGACCCAAGTATACAATTCTACCCAAATATACAATTCAAGCAACGTATACAATTCTACCCAAGTATACAATTCTACCCAAGTATACAATTATACACAAGTATACAATTCTACCCAAGTATACAATTCTACCCAAGTATACAATTCTACCCAAATATACAATTCTATCCAAATATACAATTCTACTCAAGTATACAATTCGATCCAAATATACAATTTTACACATGCATACAATTCTACCCAAGTATACAATTCTACCCAAATATACAATTCTATCCAAATATACAATTCAACCCAAGTATACAATTCTACCCAAGTATACAATTCTACCCAAATATACAATTCTATCCAAATATACAATTCTACCCAAGTATACAATTCGATCCAAATATACAATTCTACACATGCATACAATTCTACCCAAGTATACAATTCTACCCAAATATACAATTCTACCCAAGTATACAATTCGACCTAAGTATACAATTCTACACATGCATACAATTCTACCCAAGTATACAATTCTACCCAAGTATACAATTCTACCCAAATATACAATTCTACCCAAATATACAATTCTACCCAAATATACAATTCTACCCAAGTATACAATTCTACCCAAGTATACAATTCTACCCAAATATACAATTCTACCCAATTATACAATTCTACCCAAAGTATACAATTCTACCCAAATATACAATTCTACCCAAATATACAATTCTATCCAAATATACAATTCTACCCAAGTATACAATTCTACCCAAGTATACAATTCTACCCAAGTATACAATTCAACCCAAGTATACAATTCTACCCAAGTATACAATTCTACCCAAATATACAATTCTATCCAAATATACAATTCTACCCAAGTATACAATTCGATCCAAATATACAATTTGACCCAAGTATACAATTCTACCCAAATATACAATTCAAGCAAAGTATACAATTCTACCCAAGTATACAATTCTACCCAAGTATACAATTCTACACAAGTATACAATTCTACCAAAGTATACAATTCTACCCAAATATACAATTCTATCCAAATATACATTTCAACCCAAGTATACAATTCTACCCAAGTATACAATTCTACCCAAATATACAATTCTATCCAAATATACAATTCTACCCAATTATACAATTCTACCCAAAGTATACAATTCTACCCAAATATACAATTCTACCCAAATATACAATTCTATCCAAATATACAATTCTACCCAAGTATACAATTCTACCCAAGTATACAATTCTACCCAAGTATACAATTCAACCCAAGTATACAATTCTACCCAAGTATACAATTCTACCCAAATATACAATTCTATCCAAATATACAATTCTACCCAAGTATACAATTCGATCCAAATATACAATTTGACCCAAGTATACAATTCTACCCAAATATACAATTCAAGCAAAGTATACAATTCTACCCAAGTATACAATTCTACCCAAGTATACAATTCTACACAAGTATACAATTCTACCCAAGTATACAATTCTACCCAAATATACAATTCTATCCAAATATACATTTCAACCCAAGTATACAATTCTACCCAAGTATACAATTCTACCCAAATATACAATTCTATCCAAATATACAATTCTACTCAAGTATACAATTCGATCCAAATATACAATTTTACACATGCATACAATTCTACCCAAGTATACAATTCTACCCAAATATACAATTCTATCCAAATATACAATTCAACCCAAGTATACAATTCTACCCAAGTATACAATTCTACCCAAATATACAATTCTATCCAAATATACAATTCTACCCAAGTATACAATTCGATCCAAATATACAATTCTACACATGCATACAATTCTACCCAAGTATACAATTCTACCCAAATATACAATTCTACCCAAATATACAATTCTACCCAAGTATACAATAGACCCAAGTCTACAATTCTATCCAAATATACAATTCTACCCAAATATACAATTCTACCCAAGTATACAATTCTACCCAAGTATACAATTCTACCCAAGTATACAATTCTACCCAAGTATACAATTCTACCTAAGTATACAATTCGACCCAAATATACAATTCTACCCAAGTATACAATTCTACCCAAATATACAATTCTACCCAAGTATACAATTCGACCTAAGTATACAATTCTACACATGCATACAATTCTACCCAAGTATACAATTCTACCCAAGTATACAATTCTACCCAAATATACAATTCTACCCAAATATACAATTCTACCCAAATATACAATTCTACCCAAATATACAATTCTACCCAAGTATACAATTCTACCCAAGTATACAATTCTACCCAAGTATACAATTCTACCCAAATATACAATTCTACCCAATTATACAATTCTACCCAAAGTATACAATTCTACCCAAATATACAATTCTACCCAAATATACAATTCTATCCAAATATACAATTCTACCCAAGTATACAATTCTACCCAAGTATACAATTCTACCCAAGTATACAATTCAACCCAAGTATACAATTCTACCCAAGTATACAATTCTACCCAAATATACAATTCTATCCAAATATACAATTCTACCCAAGTATACAATTCGATCCAAATATACAATTTGACCCAAGTATACAATTCTACCCAAATATACAATTCAAGCAAAGTATACAATTCTACCCAAGTATACAATTCTACCCAAGTATACAATTCTACACAAGTATACAATTCTACCCAAGTATACAATTCTACCCAAATATACAATTCTATCCAAATATACATTTCAACCCAAGTATACAATTCTACCCAAGTATACAATTCTACCCAAATATACAATTCTATCCAAATATACAATTCTACTCAAGTATACAATTCGATCCAAATATACAATTTTACACATGCATACAATTCTACCCAAGTATACAATTCTACCCAAATATACAATTCTATCCAAATATACAATTCAACCCAAGTATACAATTCTACCCAAGTATACAATTCTACCCAAATATACAATTCTACCCAAATATACAATTCTACCCAAGTATACAATTCGATCCAAATATACAATTCTACACATGCATACAATTCTACCCAAGTATACAATTCTACCCAAATATACAATTCTACCCAAGTATACAATTCTACCCAAATATACAATTCTATCCAAATATACAATTCTACCCAAATATACAATTCTACCCAAATATACAATTCTACCCAAATATACAATTCTACCCAAATATACAATTCGACCCAAATATACAATTCTACCCAAATATACAATTCTACCCAAGTATACAAATCGACCCAAATATACAATTCTACCCAAATATACAATTCTACCCAAATATACAATTCAAGCAATGTATACAATTCTATCCAAATATACAATTCTACCCAAGTATACAATTCAATCCAAATATACAATTCGACCCAAGTATACAATTCTACCCAAGTATACAATTCTACCCAAGTATACAATTCTACACAAGTATACAATTCTACCCAAATATACAATTCTACCCAAGTATACAATTCTACCCAAATATACAATTCTACCCAAGTATACAATTCGACCTAAGTATACAATTCTACACATGCATACAATTCTACCCAAGTATACAATTCTACCCAAGTATACAATTCTACCCAAATATACAATTCTACCCAAATATACAATTCTACCCAAGTATACAATTCTACCCAAGTATACAATTCTACCCAAGTATACAATTCTACCCAAATATACAATTCTACCCAATTATACAATTCTACCCAAAGTATACAATTCTACCCAAATATACAATTCTACCCAAATATACAATTCTATCCAAATATACAATTCTACCCAAGTATACAATTCTACCCAAGTATACAATTCTACCCAAGTATACAATTCAACCCAAGTATACAATTCTACCCAAGTATACAATTCTACCCAAATATACAATTCTATCCAAATATACAATTCTACCCAAGTATACAATTCGATCCAAATATACAATTTGACCCAAGTATACAATTCTACCCAAATATACAATTCAAGCAAAGTATACAATTCTACCCAAGTATACAATTCTACCCAAGTATACAATTCTACACAAGTATACAATTCTACCCAAGTATACAATTCTACCCAAATATACAATTCTATCCAAATATACATTTCAACCCAAGTATACAATTCTACCCAAGTATACAATTCTACCCAAATATACAATTCTATCCAAATATACAATTCTACTCAAGTATACAATTCGATCCAAATATACAATTTTACACATGCATACAATTCTACCCAAGTATACAATTCTACCCAAATATACAATTCTATCCAAATATACAATTCTACCCAAGTATACAATTCGATCCAAATATACAATTCTACACATGCATACAATTCTACCCAAGTATACAATTCTACCCAAATATACAATTCTACCCAAGTATACAATTCTACCCAAGTATACAATTCTACCAATATACAATTCTACCCAATATACAATTCTACCCAAATATACAATTCTACCAAATATACATTCACCCAATATACAATTCTACCCAAGTATACAATTCTACCCAAATATACAATTCTACCCAAATATACAATTCTACCCAAATATACAATTCTACCCAAATATACAATTCTACCCAAATATACAATTCTACCCAAATATACAATTCTACCCAAATATACAATTCTACCCAAGTATACAATTCTACCCAAATATACAATTCTACCCAAATATACAATTCTACCCAAGTATACAATTCTACCCAAATATACAATTCTACCCAAATATACAATTCTACCCAAATATACAATTCGACCCAAATATACAATTCTACCCAAATATACAATTCTACCCAAGTATACAATTCGACCCAAATATACAATTCTACCCAAATATACAATTCTACCCAAATATACAATTCAAGCAATGTATACAATTCTATCCAAATATACAATTCTACCCAAGTATACAATTCAATCCAAATATACAATTCTACCCAAATATACAATTCTACCCAAATATACAATTCTACCCAAATATACAATTCTACCCAAGTATACAATTCTACCCAAATATACAATTCTACCCAAATATACAATTCTACCCAAATATACAATTCTACAGTATACAATTCTACCCAAATATACAATTCTACCCAAATATACAATTCTACCCAAGTATACAATTCTACCCAAATATACAATTCTACCCAAATATACAATTCTACCCAAATATACAATTCTACCCAAGTATACAATTCTACCCAAATATACAATTCTACCCAAATATACAATTCTACCCAAGTATACAATTCTACCCAAATATACAATTCTACCCAAATATACAATTCTACCCAAATATACAATTCGACCCAAATATACAATTCTACCCAAATATACAATTCTACCCAAGTATACAAATCGACCCAAATATACAATTCTACCCAAATATACAATTCTACCCAAATATACAATTCAAGCAATGTATACAATTCTATCCAAATATACAATTCTACCCAAGTATACAATTCAATCCAAATATACAATTCGACCCAAGTATACAATTCTACCCAAGTATACAATTCTACCCAAGTATACAATTCTACACAAGTATACAATTCTACCCAAGTATACAATTCTACCCAAGTATACAATTCTACCCAAATATATAATTCTACACATGCATACAATTCTAGTGTACCAAACGTTTCCAGTTCAACCCAAACTATGCAGCATTGATACAAATCCTACAAAGAAGAGATAGCACTACAGTCACACCTGTATTAAGCAGCCAGCCAAGGGAATCTCAGAAAGTGGCTGCTTAGCACATGTGGCTGCTTAAATTGAGGTCAAATGTATAATAAAACAAAATATTGGGAATCTGGAAAATGGCTGCTTAACACAGGTTGGCTGCTTAATAGAGGTGACCACTAACACAGGTTGGCTGCTTAATAGAGGTGACCACTAACACAGGTTGGCTGCTTAATAAAGGTGACCACTAACACAGGTTGGCTGCTTAATAGAGGTGACCACTAACACAGGTTGGCTGCTTAATAGAGGTGACCACTAACACAGGTTGGCTGCTTAATAGAGGTGACCACTAACACAGGTTGGCTGCTTAATAGAGGTGACCACTAACACAGGTTGGCTGCTTAATAGAGGTGACCACTAACACAGGTTGGCTGCTTAATAGAGGTGACCACTAACACAGGTTGGTTGCTTAATAGAGGTGACCACTAACACAGGTTGGTTGCTTAATAGAGGTGACCACTAACACAGGTTGGCTGCTTAATAGAGGTGACCACTAACACAGGTTGGCTGCTTAATAGAGGTGACCACTAACACAGGTTGGTTGCTTAATAGAGGTGACCACTAACACAGGTTGGTTGCTTAATAGAGGTGACCACTAACACAGGTTGGCTGTATAATAGAGGTGACCACTAACACAGGTTGGTTGCTTAATAGAGGTGACCACTAACACAGGTTGGCTGTATAATAGAGGTGACCACTAACACAGGTTTGACTGTACATGTATATATACTCACATTCTCTGATATTTAAGTCTTTCCTCCCCAGACACTGACGGTCTCATTTTGCCGAAAGCTGACATCATGTGCTGCTGCGTTACCGTCAGGACGTTCTTCATTTGGAACGGCGAGTCCGGAACATTATCCACGACAAAATGATCAGACGTCCTTCGTTCTCGTAGCCTTATATGTGAAACCTACAAAGCACATTCTAAAACATGAAATGCTGAGCCAAGAAAATTATCCATGACAAATACATTACAAATGTATGACAAATACATTACAAATATATGACAAATACATTACAAATATATGACAAAATATATGACAAATACATTACAAATATATGACAAATACATTACAAATATATGACACAATATATGACAAATACATTACAAATATATGACAAATACATGACAAATATAAGACAAATATATGAAAATACATGACAAATATAAGACAAATACATGACAAATATAAGACAAATACATGACAAATACATGACAAATATATGACAAATACATGACAAATACATGACAAATATATGACAAATATAAGACAAATACATTACAAATATATGACAAATACATTACAAATATATGACAAATACATTACAAATATATGACAAATACATTACAAATATATGACAAATACATGACAAATATAAGACAAATACATTACAAATATATGACAAATACATTACAAATATATGACAAATACATTACAACTATATGAAGATTATATATTTGCAGAAAGAGTCACCATTATGTACAATTCCAAGTACCATTCATACTTGCATATAAGACGATCTCGCCTACTTTGGTTCTAAATTCTGTGGGTTTTTGGCATTGCACTTGCAAATAAGACGGGTTGATAAAATGGACACCACATACAGACAGATCTGTAGTCCAGTGGTAACACGCTGGACTGGTAATCACTCTCGAGACCTCATTCCTCATGGAATCCATCGCCTCGAGGGAGAGAGAAGAGGCCACGTGGAATTTAAATGCCTTGTCTAAGGGCATAATCGTAATGGCTCCAGCAGCCCTCGAACTCCGGACCTTTCGCACCTGAATTGAACGCACATCCAGGTGCGAATATATATATTGGTTAAGTAATAGAAGGAGCAAACATGTCAGCCAAACTCTTGACTGGGATTTGAACCACAGACCATTGGGTGACTGTTCCAGTGCTCTACCAATTGAGCTACTGACTGGGATTTGAACCACAGACCATTGGGCGACTGTTCCAGTGCTCTACCAATTGAGCTACTGACTGGGATTTGAACCACAGACCATTGGGTGACTGTTCCAGTGCCCTACCAATTGAGCTACTGACTGGGATTTAAACCACAGACCATTGGGTGACGGTTCCAGTGCTCTACCAATGGAGCTACTGACTGAGATTTGAACCTCGGACCATTGGGTGACTGTTCCAGTGCTCTACCAATGGAGCTACTGAGGTAACCACACGATCATTGCATTTACCTGTGACGTCAGCCTCTCTTCCATTTCTGCTGAAACTTGCATGACACCTTCCTCTAAACTTGGTATGTAGGCCAAAGTTCCGGAGGAAAACGATTTACGCCTCTCCCTCTGAAACAGTAGTTGATGAATCTATTAATAGATTGTTTATTGGGACAATTATATGTTATATGTTATATTTCGGGTTTAACGCCTGCATCAGCACCATTTTGGGCTATATCGCCGGCGGGCAGTTTACCTAACAACAACTTTCCTGGGCAGGCTCCAGCGGTTAACCAGTACTTGGGTGCACCAACCTCCGTAAGAAACTGCCAACTTTTTCATATAAATGAGACACGGCCTGAGCGGGGCTCGAACCCGTGACCATCAGTGATGATAGGTTACAGTGGTATACAAGTCAGCGACCTTAACCACTCGACCACGGAGGCGGACTATTGGGACAATTAGCACGATTAGTGAATTTGCAGCTTTGTTTTGTGTGGTATGACACCCTAGGTACCGTTTCAAACACCCACTGGGGACAACCACAATGTACCCAACAACAACCTAGACATGGCAGCATTCTCATAATGCTTCAAATTTTCAAAATAAAGAAATTTAAATCTTTGCACGTTAGTGCCGAAAATAACCAGCATGCAATTTCATTAGAACTGTTTCGTAATGACGCAATTCGAATGAAATTCCACGACATATTTCCACAGTATTCAGTTACAAATAAGAAAAACACATTAAATGAATTGTCGTCTGCTACAATTATTTGAACTATTTATAGCCTTATTTTACCCAGCATGCAAAGTGTATATAAGTATGGACAAACTAGAGACGGATCTGTAGCCCAGTGGTAACACGCTGGACTGGTAATCCAGGGATCGCAGGTTCGATCCCCCGTCTGACACTAATAAAATTAACAGTCTTTCAGATGGGACATTAAACCGAGGTCTCGTGTCGGTGCTGTACACCGTGCACGTAAAACAACAAGAGGATACTCTGGAATGGGTCTCTTTCTGTATCATTGCACTATTCTCCAAATATCTAAAATGACTAATCTCTTCAGGAGGCGTCGCTCATATGGGCAACCGGTAGCGACGATAAATAAACGTAAAACACACACACAGATTTGTCAAGGACAGAGATCCTGTCCTAGCCTGGGAACATACGTTGATATGTGTTGCCTTGTCCGTCATATATACATATTTATTGAACACCCAAAGCGTTAATTGAGATGTGTTGAGTTTCTGATCATGTCATTTTGTCAGAAGTTAAAAAGTAAAAAATCGACAGACTGAAACCCAGTCTAATGCTAGCCATCCTGCTGTATAGCTTATTCTAATGGAAGTATACAGTCAAAGGGAAATTACTCTTGCAAAGTTATTTCAGTCTCATTGAAATCGTTTTCTATTTTTAGTAGCAATGACCTTGAGTGAAGCAAGGAATCAGGCAGTTTAATTTGAAACATTTAACAACGTATGCAGACATAGTTTATACAAATTTATTTTAGCTCGATTGAGAAACAAGTTTTTACAACATTAGATTAATCACTCACGAGGCCTCACTCCTGATGGAGTCCATCGCCATGCTGTTAGAGAGAGAAGAGGCAATGTGGAAAATAAGTGCCTTGCCTAAGGGCACAATTTTAACAGCTACAGCAGGGCGCACACTCTGGGCCTTTCGCACCTGCAGTGAACATACTACCACTGTGCTATCACGAAAGGTGTGAAGTCGTGATGCTGCCAATCACATACAGCTTAATTTCAAACTTGTCAGCACTCATTGTATATTATTATCCAATAGTGACCTTGAACATGCTGACAATTTATCATGTTGTGGGTATCAATAGTGAAGAGTGTTTGTCTATTATTATCAAACAGCGACCTTGAACTTGCTGACAATATTTATCCAACAGTGACCTTGAACTTGCTGACAATTTAATATGTTGTGGGTATCAACAGTGAAGAGTGTTTGTCTATTATTATCAAACAGCGACCTTGAACTTGCTGACAATATTTATCCAACAGTGACCTTGAACTTGCTGACAATTTAATATGTTGTGGGTATCAACAGTGAAGAGTGTTTGTCTATTATTATCAAACAGCGACCTTGAACTTGCTGACAATATTTATCCAACAGTGACCTTGAACTTGCTGACAATTTAATATGTTGTGGGTATCAACAGTGAAGAGTGTTTGTCTATTATTATCAAACAGCGACCTTGAACTTGCTGACAATTTATCATGTTGTGGGTATCAATAGTGAAGAGCATTTGTCTATTATTATCAAACAGCGACCTTGAACTTGCTGACAATTTAACATGTTGTGGGTATCAATAGTGAAGAGCGTTTGTCTATTATTATCTAACAGTGACCTTGAACGTGCTGACAATTTAACATGTTGTGGCTATCAATAGTGAAGAGATTTTCAAAATGGCTCTACAGTCAAACCTGTACAAGAGGTTACCTGTATTAAGCAGCCAACCTGCCTTAAGCAGCCAGTTAGCTAACACCTCAACTGTATTTTATTACATATTTGACCTCTGTTAAGCAGCCACTATTTGTTCTTCCGTTGACTGGCTGATTAACACAGGTTTGGCTTGTATGTATGACATAGCTAATCCACAGAAACTGTTTTTTCTACTAAGGAATAAAATCAACCTGTATTGCATTTCCTGGGGTATACAATACACTTGTGGTATGGGGAGGGCCAATCACTAATGTTGTTAGAACTTGTGGCCCAACCCATTTGCTAATTATGTATTTTGTAATTTGTTTGTAATTGTAACATACATGTATATACAGTAATAAAATATCATCAAATTAAACTTGTGGTGTTTTAAAGTGTGTGGGGCCCAAGTACGCTCGGAATGCTGAGCACCTTCCAGTCTACTGAGCTTACATTCTGGTAAATGCTGAGCACCTTCCAGTCTACTGAGCTTACATTCCAGTAAATGATGAGCACCTTCCAGTCTACTGAGCTTACATTCCGGTAAATGCTGAGCACCTTCCAGTCTACTGAGCTTACATTCCAGTAAATGCTGAGCACCTTCCAGTCTACTGAGCTTACATTCCAGTAAATGATGAGCACCTTCCAGTCTACTGAGCTTACATTCCGGTAAATGCTGAGCACCTTCCAGTCTACTGAGCTTACATTCCAGTAAATGCTGAGCACCTTCCAGTCTACTGAGCTTACATTCCAGTAAATGATGAGCACCTTCCAGTCTACTGAGCTTACATTCCGGTAAATGCTGAGCACCTTCCAGTCTACTGAGCTTACATTCCAGTAAATGCTGAGCACCTTCCAGTCTACTGAGCTTACATTCCAGTAAATGATGAGCACCTTCCAGTCTACTGAGCTTACATTCCGGTAAATGCTGAGCACCTTCCAGTCTACTGAGCTTACATTCGGTAAATGCTGAGCACCTCCCTGTCTACTGAGCTTACATTCCGGTAAATGCTGAGCACCTTCAGGTCTACTGAACTTACATTCCGGTAAATGCTGAGCACCTTCCAGTCTACTGAGCTTACATTCCAGTAAATGATGAGCACCTTCCAGTCTACTGAGCTTACATTCCGGTAAATGCTGAGCACCTTCCAGTCTACTGAGCTTACATTCTGGTAAATGCTGAGCACCTTCCAGTCTACTGAGCTTACATTCCAGTAAATGCTGAGCACCTTCCAGTCTACTGAGCTTACATTCCAGTAAATGCTGAGCACCTTCCA
Source organism: Archivesica marissinica (assembly GCA_014843695.1). Taxonomy (NCBI): domain Eukaryota; kingdom Metazoa; phylum Mollusca; class Bivalvia; order Venerida; family Vesicomyidae; genus Archivesica; species Archivesica marissinica. The sequence goes on along the minus strand of CM026389.1, from coordinate 15,585,436 downwards.
GTCTACTGAGCTTACATTCCAGTAAATGCTGAGCACCTTCCAGTCTACTGAGCTTACATTCCAGTAAATGCTGAGCACCTTCCAGTCTACTGAGCTTACATTCCGGTAAATGCTGAGCACCTTCCAGTCTACTGAGCTTACATTCCAGTAAATGATGAGCACCTTCCAGTCTACTGAGCTTACATTCTGGTAAATGCTGAGCACCTTCCAGTCTACTGAGCTTACATTCCGGTAAATGCTGAGCACCTCCCTGTCTACTGAGCTTACATTCCAGTAAATGCTGAGCACCTTCCAGTCTACTGAGCTTACATTCCGGTAAATGCTGAGCACCTTCCAGTCTACTGAGCTTACATTCCAGTAAATGCTGAGCACCTTCCAGTCTACTGAGCTTACATTCCGGTAAATGCTGAGCACCTTCCAGTCTACTGAGCTTACATTCCGGTAAATGCTGAGCACCTTCCAGTCTACTGAGCTTACATTCCAGTAAATGCTGAGCACCTTCCAGTCTACTGAGCTTACATTACGGTAAATGCTGAGCACCTTCCAGTCTACTGAGCTTACATTCCGGTAAATGCTGAGCACCTTCCAGTCTACTGAGCTTACATTCCAGTAAATACTGAGCACCTTCCAGTCTACTGAGCTTACATTCCAGTAAATACTGAGCACCTTCCAGTCTACTGAGCTTACATTCCAGTAAATGCTGAGCACCTCCCTGTCTACTGAGCTTACATTCCAGTAAATGCTGAGCACCTTCCAGTCTACTTAGCTTACATTCCGGTAAATGCTGAGCACCTCCCTGTCTACTGAGCTTACATTCCGGTAAATGCTGAGCACCTTCAGGTCTACTGAACTTACATTCCGGTAAATGCTGAGCACCTTCCAGTCTACTGAGCTTACAATCCGGTAAATGCTGAGCACCTTCCAGTCTACTTAGCTTACATTCCGGTAAATGCTGAGCACCTTCCAGTCTACTGAGCTTACATTCCGGTAAATGCTGAGCACCTTCCAAGCTACTGAGCTTACATTCCGGTAAATGCTGAGCACCTTCCAGTCTACTGAGCTTACATTCCGGTAAATGCTGAGCACCTTCAGGTCTACTGAGCTTACATTCCGGTAAATGCTGAGCACCTTCAGGTCTACTGAGCTTACATTCCGGTAAATGCTGAGCACCTTCCAGTCTACTGAGCTTACATTCCGGTAAATGCTGAGCACCTTCCAGTCTACTGAGCTTACATTCCGGTAAATGCTGAGTACCTTCCAGTCTACTGAGCTTACATTCCGGTAAATGCTGAGCACCTTCCAGTCTACTGAGCTTACATTCCAGTAAATGCTGAGCATCTTCCAGTCTACTGAGCTTACATTCCGGTAAATGCTGAGCACCTTCCAGTCTACTGAGCTTACATTCCAGTAAATGCTGAGCACCTTCCAGTCTACTGAGCTTACATTCCAGTAAATACTGGGCATCTTCCAGTCTACTGAGCTTACATTCCAGTAAATGCTGAGCACCTTCCAATCTACTGAGCTTACATTCCGGTAAATGCTGAGCACCTTCAGGTCTACTGAGCTTACATTCCGGTAAATGCTGAGCACCTTCAGGTCTACTGAGCTTACATTCCGGTAAATGCTGAGCACCTTCCAGTCTACTGAGCTTACAATCCGGTAAATGCTGAGCACCTTCAGGTCTACTGAGCTTACATTCCGGTAAATGCTGAGCATCTTCCAGTCTACTGAGCTTACATTCCGGTAAATGCAGTTGCCCTCGAGAAATGGTTGGTTAAAGTTGTCGCAACTCACACGCGTTTCTATACCATTGTTAATAATACAGAACAGTGCATTAGTAAAGTCGGTATCCAATTACAAGAAACGGAACGACGTAAATACAGGTCAGGGATCATTCGAGGGCGATGTGGGCGAAATTGTCGCCCTAGGGACCCTGACTTCGCCCTCTGGGGCCCCCACTTTTCCCTAAAAAAAAAATATTTTAAATTAAAAAAAAATAATTGTGTCTAGTAAGATACACTGGCCCATTATAAAGCACTCCTTCTATTCAAATGTTGTATTTAATGGTTGTACTGTACATTTTAACCCTATTTTGCAGAAGTATATTAAAGAACACCATTTAAGGAAGCGATCACGCGCTTTCTCACTTCTCCCAAAAATTCTGACCTAGAATGAACCCTGCAGGTTTAACACAACGTTTGTACCATTTATGGTCACAAGTGTTGAAATGTTCAGAAAATGCAATGCAAATATTCAATTCAATATATTTATTGCATTAAATATGATAACATATTCATCAGCAAGACAGCTTAAGACAGGTTTGATTTTATTACTTTAAAATGACCAAACCTTTATGTCAATCTTCAATTTGGCACTTCTGGTTTTCAATTTTGATGCCCATCCCTTCTTTGTCTTCATGCCAAATCTTCCGGTGTCCGAGTCTGTCCCACCATCAGTGGATGATGTAAACTCGTGGATCGCTTCGAGTTGGGCGTTATACAACAAAGCTTTGAAATCAGCACCAGTAAAGTCGTGACAGTTCTCGGCGAAGTAATCAAAGTCTATATCCTTAGCTACAGACAATTTACTAGAAAGAGCTGTTAGGATTAGAAGTCTTCCTTCCTGTAACAAGTAACAAGGACAAACATCTGTAATCAGGGATCATTTTAGAGGGCGATGTGGGCGAAATTGTCGCCCTAGGGACCCTGACATCGCCCTCTGGGGGCCCCACTTCTCCCTAAAAAAAAAAAAAAAAAAAAAAAAAAAAAAAAAAAAAAAAAAATGGTTTTGCTTTTTACGATTTTCAAACAAAATTGTGTCTAGTAAGATACACTGGCCCATTATAAAGCACTCCTTCAATTCAAATGTTGTATTTAATGGTTGTACTGTGCATTTAACCCTATTTTGCAGAAGTATATTAAAGAACACCATTTAAGGAAGTGATCACGCGCTTTCTCACTTCTCCCAAAAATTCTGACCTAGAATGAACCCTGTGTAATGTGCAATAAATATCAATGTGGAATACAGTCTACATCTGTTATGTCGAAATCCGTCGGACCGAACAAAGTACTTTGATATAACCAAAGTTTTACATAACGGATTATTTTCAAAGATGTTTTTCGTACTAGTAGATCACAGCTTTACCCATCATACATTTGTCCCATAAATCATGTTCCATGTTGTCATTGTTATAACCGTGACATGGGCACACTTGATAATATAACACTGTAATATCGTATATAATATAAATGCAGCACAATGATGATTGCGAACAGTGTGGATGAGCAAAAATGCAGCACATAAATGTAAATAGCATTTATATACAAAATGTGATAGAAAAATTGCTGATGTAATAACGGTGCAATAACGTGTAGTAATAAACTGATACTCGATTAAAGCGACATTACATCGCAAAAAGCCCCAAAAATGCATTGCTACTATAAATTCTTCACAAATAATTCGAACACTAACTTTCTACACATGTTTTTGTGGTATACAAACTCTCAAGAGTGAAAGTAGGATTTCATATAACGGTCAACTACTCTCCTGAATTGATGTATGTTTATTATTGGAGTCTATACTAAGCGCGTGCTACTGTTGTTTAGAAATATTTTAAATCATATTAGTTTAAAAAATAAATATACACAGGCACAAAGGGTGAGATATAACGGTAAATCTGTACCATAAATCGTATAAATTACGAATGGATGTTGACCCTATTTACATTATTTTGTTATGTCAACAAACGTCGTATACGACGGTTGTTTATTAGTTGAAATACTCAGCTTTTGATGTAAATATTAGTAAAACAATTATACCTTATAATAGGAAAATACATTCTGTAGAAATTTGCGTTTTCACCGATGTAGTGTCGCTTTAAATAATCTGCTGTATTCTTAGGAATTTAAACATGTCTCTTTTACACTCTGTCCGATTCGATCATGTCCACATTTCTGAAGAATTTGGTTTGCCTAAATATGTTAATTGAATCAAAATAATCTGATTATTACGAGGAGCAATTTATCCAATGATCGGTTAATTGCTGATAAGTGCCGACACGTTTCTACCTGCTGACGTGAAACATACTGTCACGGTAAACACCTTCAACAAGTATTGTGGAATACTTTTATTGCGGAATACTTATTATTGTGGAATATTTATTATTGTGGAATATTTATTATTGTGGAATATTTATTATTGCGGAATATTTATTATTGTGGAATACTTTTATTGTGGAATATTTATTATTGTGGAATATTTATTATTATGGAATATTTATTATTGTGGAATATTTATTATTATGGAATATTTATTATTGTGGAATATTTATTATTATGGAATATTTATTATTGTGGAATATTTATTATTATGGAATATTTATTATTATGGAATATTTATTATTGTGGAATATTTATTATTATGGAATATTTATTATTGTGGAATATTTATTATTGTGGAATATTTATTATTATGGAATATTTATTATTGTGGAATATTTATTATTATGGAATATTTATTATTGTGGAATATTTATTATTATGGAATACTTATTATTGTGTGGAATATTTATTATTGTGGAATACATATTTATATATACAGGTATTCCTTTGTTTGTTTTTGGTGTTTCTAGTGGCACCATACTTTAGGTCATATGGCGACTCTCCCGCTATTATTTGTGGCAGAAGACCCCGGGTACCCTCTGAGCAGTATCTGAGCAGACCTGCCACAGGCCAGCTGGATAGCTTCTCCCTTGAAGGGATTCAACACCACCTGCGGGGTTCGAACCTACAGCGATGCAGTACAAGTGATTGGAAGTCAATGATCGGCCACACAGCTATAGAAGCCCCCGTAATCACTCAGCCATGGAAGCCCCCTCCTGCCCCCCCACCCCACCGGAACTAGTACAAACCTTGTTAGGCAGTTCACAGTGTAGACATTTGTCTAGTCGGCCAGGTCTCAGCAGAGCTGGATCTATTAAATCTGGTCTACTGGTTGCTGCTAACACATATACTCCTGGAAATAATATCATTAGGATGGCAATGAATATTCGCTCGAACGTCCGAATATCCGAATACTGTTCCAGTATTCGAATATTCGGAAACAAATATTATATTGTTATCAAAATTGCCACCCGCTCAGGCACACGTTTGGAAATGCTTGAATGGCTCTGAGAATAAGAATACTGCTAGGTGTAATCTATGCAAATTGGATCTAAGATATTCGGGTACAATATCAATCTGAATAATCATTTGAAGATGACATTTACGCGTAACACAGAAATTAGGTTAGTTTGGCAATTTTTATAAGAGTTTGAGTGATTTTGAGTTTGTGATAGAATTCTATCGAATATTCGAATACCTTCCTGACCAAATATTCGAATAGTATAATCGCTATTCGTTGCCATCCCTAAACAGCTATAGTGACTGCATAAAAAAAACAAGTATGAACTTTATTTGTAATATAACGGTCGTGAAATTAAGCTATGCCAACTTATATTAATCACCCTCGTTGGTGCGGATGAAAGATTATATGTGGTCATGGGTGTGAGGAGTACCCGGAGAAAACACTGGCAACCACCGTACCATCTACTTCCCGGTCCGAGGTGAGAAGCTAACAACTGCGCTAATCGGACAGTCAAGAACATATGACTGCATAGAACATGTGACTGCATAGAACATGTGACTGCATAGAACATGTGACTGCATAGAACACATGACCGCATAGACCATGTGACTACATAGAACATGTGACTGCATAGAACATATGACTGCATAGAACACGTGACTGCATAGACCATGTGACTACATAGAACATATGACTGCATAGACCATGTGACTGCATAGACCATGTGACTGCATAGAACATGTGACTGAATAGAACATGTGACTGCATAGACCATGTGACTGCATAGAACATGTGACTGCATAGACCATGTGACTGCATAGAACACATGACTGCATAGAACATGTGACTGCATAGAACACATGACTGCATAGAACATGTGACTGCATAGACCATGTGACTGCATAGAACATATGACTGCATAGACCATGTGACTGCATAGACCACGTGACTGCATAGACCATGTGACTGCATAGAACATGTGACTGCATAGACCATGTGACTGCATAGAACATGTGACTGCATAGACCATATGACTGCATAGAACATGTGACTGCATAGAACATGTGACTGCTTAGACCATGTGACTGCATAGAACATGTGACTGCATAGAACATGTGACTGCATAGAACATGTGACTGCATAGAACATGTGACTGCATAGAACATGTGACTGCATAGAACATGTGACTGCATAGAACATGTGACTGCATAGAACATGTGACTGCATAGAACATGTGACTGCATAGAACATAGATTAGCATACTAAACTACACTTGACTTTCAGCATGAGGCAACACCTACCATCCAGTCCCTCCACGCCATCTAGCTGAGTCAGCAACTGGTTCACAACTCTATCAGTAACACCTGTATTGTCATGACCTCTCCTGTAATTACAAATTGTGTCATTATTCATTCTTGTCTCCATAGAAGTGCAGCTATCAATATCATTATCCAATCCCCTATGGAAGTGCATCTCGACGCTATTGTCCATGGCATTACACAAGCCCCCATAGAACTGCCTCTTGACACTGTCATCCATGTCACTATCTAATCTCTCCCATCCATAGAGGTGCAGCTATCAATATCATTATCCAATCCCCGTGAGGTGTTTGACAATAGTTTTTAAACTTTATTTATTTTACAACGATTGCGAAACAAGTCTTCACAACTCTTAATCAATCTCGTTGAAGTGGATGGAAGCGTAAATGTGGTCATTCGTGTGGGAGGAAACTGGAGTACCCGGAGAAAACCCACATGTCCGATCTGGCGACGACCGGGTTGCATTGGTGAGAAGCGAACGCGTTAACCACTGCGCTAATCGGACAGCCCACTTATAGGCCTATGATTATATGAGGGATACATGACTCATTCTACAGTGCAACATGGGTGAAGTAGTCACCCTTGGGACCCTGACTTCGCCCACTCACTTCTCCCTAAAGAAATAAAATCTTTTTTTTTACAATTTTCAAACAAAATAAATATTGTCCAGTAAGATACACTGGGCATTGTAAAACACTCCTTCTATTCAAATATTATATTTAACAGTCATATTGTGTATTTTAACCCTATTATGTTGAAATTTATTAAATAATACCATTAGATGACGCATTCCCGCTTTTTCTCACTTCTCCCATATATTTGGCTCTAGGTTGAGCCCTGGGATAGGGTATTAGGGGCAGCAGTCAGGTAGTTAACATCTTTTCTTGCTCAATTGATTAAGCGGACCTCCAAATTCAAAATCATTAGCTATGCCCCTGGTTGTTATACACGCCTGAGTAATGTCTGTTAACAAGCACATTGCAACTAGAACATTACCACTTCAAAATTTTAAGAAATAAAGACAAGATTCTGCATTATAAATTGTCCTATTATCCAACAATTTCATTTGTGCACTACTTACTGTATTATGAACAGGATTAATAAAATAAACTTCCTCAATGAATGGAAATTCCATTCTCTAAATATAGATTTGAAATGTCATGACTGTGTTATATATATATACATGTATATAGTTCTATAAATATAGCATTATCATGTATATATACAGCAATTCTATAAATAGAGCATTATCATCGATAGTGAAACACCAGTTTACATTTGTACAGGTGCATGATTGGATAATCCAATTACAGCCCTACTGAACTTCGGGAAGGGCCGTAACTAATGTTGCTAGAACTTGTGGCCCGACCGTTTGCTTTTCTATAATTTGTCATGTTTGTATTCACATGTATATATGTAAAAATACTAATCGAGCAATAAAATATGATTAAACTAAACCCTACTGAACCTGCAACGGGTTTCCTTGTTTGGAAGATGAAAATCTTTTACCTGTTTGCAATCATAAGATAGATATTGCATTTCATATTATGTACATGGTGGAATTTCACAGGTTAATTTTGAAATACATGATTGGTTTACCTTCATACAAACAATTTGTGGTATTCATTAACGGTGAACCCATGATGTAATGATCTCAATAAACATGTGACCAAATTCTGACATGTCCATAAAAAAAGACCATTTTACGGATATTTTGAGGTAAAGAAACATTTGACAACACAGGATAAAAACCTATGGTATATTTAAAAGTGGGGACATGTGTCCCACTGGTTAGTGTGACGTAGACTTCTTGATGGCGTGAGGACCCCAGTGAAGAAACCGGAACCATTATTGCTGCTGTGAGCTGACAAATCGTGGAGGTGTGGCCCTACAAGCGACCCCTTCGAAAGATGATACAGGACTTGTCACCCTGAGAAGAACGGAGATGTCTTTCCAGTTGTCTACATAAGTAACTTAAATGACAACGTAAACTACTTAGAGAAACCAGTCGCCCAAATAAAGAAAATTATATCGTTCGTCCAACTGGTTATAAAAAGTAGGAGATATTTTCAAAATTTAGGGGAAACAAATTTATTGAGTATCAAAACACGACATAATTTAGGCGTTCTATTGTAGCCCTTCTACCATTTGTGGAAGTCGTGATAGCGCAGTGGATGCGCATTCGCTTCAGGTGCGAAAGGTCCGGAGTTTGAGCCCCGCTGGAGCCTTTACGACTGTGCCCTTAGGCAAGGCATTTAATTTCCACGTTACCTCTTCTCTCTCCCTCGTGGCGATGGATTCCATTAGGAATGAGATCTCAAGAGTGATCAATATAAGTTGTAAAAACTTGTTTCGCAATCAAGCTAAAATAAATTTGTATAAACCATTTGTGCTTTCAATGCCTGCTTGCAATTTCTTTTTCTATGACACATGACCAGTTTCATTTGATTGATTGGACTGTGAATGTGGAGTATGAACGACATTTAGTGAGTTTAATGTGAGAACACGGCTCATACTAAGTGTCAGAATGTTTGGGAGTGAGAAAGTGGGTGATTGCGCACATAAAATGGTATTATTTAATAAATTATAAACACTATAGGGTAGAATTACACACGACCATTAAATACATACATCATACCAATAGAAAGAATGCTTTACAATGGCCAGTGTATCTTAGTGAGCAAAATTTTGTATGAAAATTGTAAAATAATTTTAAAAAATATATATATAAAAAATAATGATAAAAAATTATTTAGGGAGAAGTGGGGCCCAAAGGGGGGGGGCGAAGTAAATTTCGCCAAGACGCCTAGAATGAGCTTTGGAGAATATCGTAAAATCCCGGTCTCTGCAGAATTCTGGTTTATGTCCACATATTGATTTGACATCCTTGTTTAGCTGTACAAATTTATTTTAGTTCTGTTTGCAAAACAAATTCTTACAAAACAAATAATTACAACATTAGTTTAAATCGCTCAAGAAACATCATTCCTGATGGCATCCATCGTAGTGAGTGAGAATGGAGGCAATGTGGAATTTAAATCCCTTGCTTAAGGGCACAATCGTAACGACTACAGCTGGGAGTGAACTCCGATCCTTTCACACCTGAAGCAAACGAGCTATGACTGTGCTATGACGACTTCCACATCACCTAGGCTGGCTAAACCTGCCCAGGAAAACATGTTTAGGTCCCTGCAATACCATTAGATAAAATACTTGAATGGAAAGAGTGCTTTATAATGGGCAAATGTTTCTTACTGGACAAAATTGTGATTTTTTAGGGAGAAGTGGGGGCCCACAAGGGGCGAAGTCAGAGCCCTTAGTGCGAAATAGCCTATGGCGACTATTTCGCCCAAATCGCCCTCTAGATTGAGCCCTGGGCCCCGAGGTTATAAAACTTTTCTCAGATTTCAAACTCGAGCTCAAGAAATTTGATTGGTTATTTGCCCTTGGCTGAACCAATCAGAAACTCCAGACTGAGTTTTGAGATTGGAGAAAAGTTTTATAACCTCCAGGCCAGGTTTGACATAACTGGAAATGGAATAAAGTAGAGAGTTTCTCAACACTTGTTCTTACCTAGGAGCTATAGAGTCAAATTCATCAAAGAAGAGAATGCATGGCTTTGCACTTTGAGCTCTGAAAAATAGGAAGTGTTCAATTATTCAAGTTTTCATGACAATAAAATGGGAGAAGAATTATATTGGTTGTCTTTCAGTCTACTGGTGTTAAAGCAGCATTACATCGTATGAAATAAAAGATATATTTTATACCATATTGTATGAAACTAATTTTGGAATGTTGCTATAAAGCGAGCCTTTTGGCGATCATTATAGCAAAATTCTAAAACTAGTTTCACAAAGTATGATATGAAACCATAGCCTGGTGCCAGTCTGTCGATTTTTCACTTTTTATCTTCTGGCAAAATGACATGATCAGAAACTCAATACCGCCCAATTAATAGTCTCGGTTTTAATATAAAATATATTTATTTGACTGTCCAGGCAAAATATATCGACGCCTGTTCACAGGCTAATGAAAGCACCACGAGTGTTAGATCCTTTTTAAGCATTACAGGAAAAACAAGTTACCATTCGCCAGTGTATTTTTGAGCCTTATGGCATTATACGGTGCATCCATACGCCGAAGTAAATAGTCCCTGATAATGAAACATCTTCACGCAAATAATCCACACAATACTTTTAAAGCAGCATTACATCGTATGAAATAAAAGATATTTGAAAAATTCAATTTTTACGTATGGGTAGCAATGCTGCTACACATTCTAACATTATACTTTGTATGCTTATGTTCATTTGGTAAACAGTGTTTTTTTGCAATAAAACAAACACGAAACTGAAAGTAGGACTTTCTGAGTCGATCGGTCACGCACTTGTTTACAACCAGAACGCATCATCCGCACTTGTTTACATTCGGAATGCATCGTCCCCATTTGTCCCACGTTGTATTTTTTAATTAAATTACTTGATATGTTGATTCATACCTCTGTTAGCTAAGTCTTTAGGGACATTTCTACATCCCCGCGAGGGGTTCGACATTAAAGGAAGATAGATAGATACCGGTAGTCCTTCATGTTCAAAATATATACGTTGTCTACATTCTCTGTTGTTTCACGCATGCGCGCTGTGCGTGTTTACATTTCGTGTGTTGATAAACAAATTCGCGTATACGACGGTTTAAATTTATTGGAATTTTTATCGTTTCTGAGCGACTATTTCGATTTTTGTAAACACACAAACATTAGTATTTATATTTTACCCAAAACATCCTTTATTACGATGTACTGCTGCTTTAAATTGTATGTAAAATGTTTTGAATTTCTTCATTACACATAAAAATACTGAAATAAATAATGCTTAAACTAAATGAAAGAGTTTGTTTATTATAGTTGTCACCCCCTATTGAAAGGGCCAGCCATTTCTGACTTATGATGAGACACATCTTAAGCTTCGTTTGTTTTTGGGGTTTAAAGTCGCAACAACAGTTTAAGCCATAGGGTGGCTCTCCAGCTTTTACTGGTGGAGGACGACCCCGGGTGCCCCTCTGAGCTGTAATTAATGGACAGGTGGGTACCAGGTAGAACCACTGACCTTCCACAAGCCAACTGGATAGCTTCCTCACTTGAAAGAAATCGACAACGGGGCAAGTGATTTGCAGTATATATGGGGGGAAATCTGAATACAATAACCCAAAACATTTATTGAATAATCCGATTAATATAAACAACTTATTTCACTTATAAAACCACAATCAACTTGGAACTATTAATGGTAGATTTTAATTGACAAATGTGTCCCTGATGGCTTGTTCACTAGCTCCATTGTATTTACCTGACAAACGTGTCCCTGATGGCTTGTTCACTAACACCATTGTATTTAGCTGACAAACGTGTTCCTGATGGCTTGTTCACTAACACCACTGTATTTACCTGACAAACATGTCCCTGATGGCTTATTCACTAACACCATTGTATTTACCTGACAAACGTGTTCCTGATGGCTTGTTCACTAACACCATTGTATTTACCTGACAAACGTGTTCCTGATGGCTTGTTCACTAGCTCCATTGTATTTACCTGACAAACGTGTTCCTCATGGCTTGTTCACTAGCTCCGATGTATTTACCTGACAAACATGTCCTGATGGCTTGTTCACTAGCTCCGATGTATTTACCTGACAAACATGTCCTGATGGCTTGTTCACTAACACCATTGTATTTACCTGACAAACGTGTTCCTGATGGCTTGTTCACTAGCTCCATTGTATTTACCTGACAAACGTGTTCCTGATGGCTTGTTCACTAGCTCCGATGTATTTACCTGACAAACATGTCCTGATGGCTTGTTCACTAGCTCCGATGTATTTACCTGACAAACATGTCCTGATGGCTTGTTCACTAGCTCCATTGTATTTACCTGACAAACGTGTTCCTGATGGCTTGTTCACTAGCTCCGATGTATTTACCTGACAAACATGTTCCTGATGGCTTGTTCACTAGCTCCGATGTATTTACCTGACAAACATGTCCCTGATGGCTTATTCACTAACACCATTGTATTTACCTGACAAACGTGTTCCTGATGGCTTGTTCACTAGCTCCATTGTATTTACCTGACAAACGTGTTCCTGATGGCTTGTTCACTAGCTCCGATGTATTTACCTGACAAACATGTCCTGATGGCTTGTTCACTAGCTCCATTGTATTTACCTGACAAACGTGTTCCTGATGGCTTGTTCACTAACACCATTGTATTTACCTGACAAACGTATTCCTGATGGCTTGTTCACTAGCTCCGATGTATTTACCTGACAAAAGTGTTCCTGATGGCTTGTTCACTAGCTCCAATGTATTTACCTGACAAATGTGTCCCTGATGGCTTGTTCACTAACACCATTGTATTTAGCTGACAAATGTGTCCCTGATGGCTTGTTCACTAACACCATTGTATTTAGCTGACAAACGTGTCCCTGATGGCTTGTTCACTAGCTCCGATGTATTCACCTGACAAACGTGTCCGTGATGGCTTGTTCACTAACGCCATTGTATTTACCTGACAAACGTGTCCCTGATGGCTTGTTCACTAACGCCATTGTATTTACCTGACAAACGTGTCCCTGATGGCTTGTTCACTAGCTCCATTGTATTTACCTGACAAACGTGTCCCTGATGGCTTGTTCACCAACGCCATTGTATTTACCTGACAAACGTGTCGCTGATGGCTTGTTCACTAACATCATTGTATTTAGCTGGCAAACGTGTCCCTGATGGCTTGTTCACTAACGCCATTGTATTTACCTGACAAACGTGTCCCTGATGGCTTGTTCACTAACGCCTTTGTATTTACCTGACAAACGTGTCCCTGATGGCTTGTTCACTAGCTCCAATGTATTTACTCAGCAATTCTGGTCCTTTAATGCTGATGAAATTGAGCCCACACTCCTTTGCAACCACTCCTGCTAAAAGGGTTTTGCCTGTTCCTGGTGCCCCATAGAGCAACAGCCCCGATCTTAGACGTAACGGACAATTTGAGAACAAAGTCGGATACTGGAAAAGATAATTGATACGAAGGAGTAATTTATGGTTCCGGTTATGCAATTTTGATTAAATAAAATACAATTATAATCAGGACTATCGACAACACTCCAAACGAAGACCACCCATTGGTCTAAACAAATTTGTTCGTTTATATGTTATAGTTCGGGTTTTACGCCTGCATCAGCACCATTTTGGGCTATATCGCCGGCGAGCAGTTTACCTAACAACACCTTTCCTGGGCAGGCTCCAGCGGTTAACCAGTACTTGGGTGCACCAACATCCGTAAGAAACTGCCAACTTTTCATATAAATGATACACAGCCTGAGCGGGGCTCGAACCCATGACCATCAGTGATGATAGGTTACAGTGGTATACAAGTCAGCGACCTTAACCACTCGACCACGGAGGCAGATTATTCGTTTATAATGTACTGTACATAATTATATATATTATGTACAACACAAAAAAATGGATTTAATGGAAAGCTTAAATCTTGGTTATGGAGGAGCATATGTTTGAACGAGTTGACGGATGACGATGGACGGACAGAAACATTGCGGTAACACCCCCAAGAAACAGTATGGTAGTTATCAAAGCACTATATTTGACAGTTTTCTAGTTATATGCAAATACAGGTGACTGCTGGCTAAAATGGGCAAGACAATTAAAGTGAATAAAAAAATAATAGAAGTTACTTTTGTCGGCCACTGCAGTGTTTCCACTAGTATTTGTTTCACATCTGTCAGGCCTCCTATATCGGACCAACCCAGCTCCCCTGCCTGGTGAAGCGGGACATTCCGGATTGATGCCGGCGTGAACCCTTCCAACGCTACCTCAAAATCATTCTGGGTGAGAGCAAGCTCCAAATCGTCCTGTACAGCTGAAAATAGTTTATACAAATTTAATTTAGCTCGATTGCGAAACAAGTTATTACAAATTAAAGCCCCATCCTGTCAGGACTGGGGTGCAGACATATAATACCATTAAAGCACCCAATTGTAATGACGGTTGCATGCATAATTATATTCTAATATGATTGCTTATTTTGGGGTATAGAGTCGTATTGACTTCCTAGATCATATGGCAGCTAACCAGTTATTGTTGGAGGAATACGCCAGGTATTCCGACCTGTATTTCAGGCACGGATGGACACCAGACGGAACCACTCACCTTCCACTAGTCAGCAGGATAGCTTTCTCCCATGAAACAATTACGCACCCCTAGTGGGTTTCAGATTTACAGCAGTGAGGGACAAGAGTTTTAAGTGAAATTCAGTGAAATTTGGAGAGGAATTAATATAAGTTTTCTGAAAACTTGTTTTCCAATCCAAACCATTCACAATTTATATAATTTGTAACATTTTTTGTGTTATACATGTAAATTTATTGGAATAAATACTGTTTAAACCAAGTGAAATTCAATTTGGCTCACCAACATACAATACTAATGCCCCATATGATGGTTTGTTAGTTTTTTAGGTTAATTGTGGCATCAACAGCTTACATCATATGGTGACTATCCTGCTATTATTGATGTAGTAGGAAGACCCCATGTGCACAGATAGAACCACCAACCTACCGCAAACCAGCTGGATAGCTTCCTCACTGGAAATAACCCCATATGTTAAGATTTAGGTGATCTACAGTAGTTGTTTTAGCTTGATTGCGAAACAAGGTCTTACAACATTTGAATAATCACTCTCTCGACAGAGACAACATTCCTGATGGAATCAATCGCCATGAGAGAGAGAAGAGGCAATGTGGATTTAAGAGTCTTACATAACGACATCAACACCATGGTTAGATGTACCTTATGTCCCTTTATCGATATTTATTAACAGAATAATCAATACTGTTTGCTTTAAAGTGACATTACATCGCAAACAGCAACCGAAATTTCGATTTTTTAACTTATAAATAGCATTGCTTCTACAAATTCTTTCGAAAGAATTAGAACACTAACTTTCAATCAATAAACAGTAGTCAGAAGTCTACAAACTCTCAAATGTGAAAGTACAATTTCACATTTCAAACGTGAAAGTAGGATTTCACATCTCAAACGTGAAAGTACGATTTCACATTTCAAACGTGAAAGTACGATTTCACATCTCAAATGTGAAAGTACGATTTCGCATAATGGTCAGCCATGTTCATGAATTCCTGTTTGTTTATTATTGGACTCATAAATGTTGTTATTCAGGATATACCCGTTGTATTACGCATGAATGTTCAAGGTTTCCTTTGTCTGAATGTTTGTCTGCGCCACATCTGTCGCCAATTGCAAAACACTGGAGCCAATTTAAAAAACTTGGAGCCAACTAAGAGCCATATAGTTCACAAATAAATATTTGAAGCCATGTATTTGACAAAACACAAAACATGTGCCAAAAATAAATATTGTGCCAAATATGTTCGCCAATTCACAAAATTTAGCGCAAATATTTGTGTTTTGTCAGCAGGAACCCTGGATGTTGATCATATTTATATTATTTTGCTACCAACATATGTTTCATTACCAGTTGAAATACTCTGTGGCAAATATTTAGAACAAATATGTACAATATACACGTAATCACAAATTCCATTCTATAGAAATTTTCTTTTTCACCAAATTCCCAATTTGAAGGTCATTGGGTTCTATTTTCCCAAAACAGAAATAAGTATCCCTAGTTTCCTACCACATCGACCCTTTGTTAGTATATGAGCATGCACAGCCCGGTTGATGATGTGTTCCAAGTCTCTGGCCACAAAGCCCTCTGTCCGCTGACCAAGGAGGTCCAGATCTAAGTCAGCCAAGACCGTTACAATGGATTTGCACTTCAGAATGGTTTGAAGAATTTCTTTTCTTTGAGTCTAAAATGTATACCAAACATAATTATATACGAGAGTAAAGTCAACTTGTGGAAGTCGTCATAGCGCAATGGTAGCGCGTTCGCTTCAAGTGCAAAAGGCCCAGAGTTCGAGCCCAACTGGAGACGTTACGATTGTGCCCTTAGGCAAGGCATTTAAATTAAACACTGCCTCTTCTCTCTCCCTTGTGTTGATGGATTCCATCAGGAATGAGGTCTCGAGATTGATTAATATAAGTTATAAGAACTTGTTTCACAAACAAACTAAAACAAATTTGTATAAACTAATGTATCATATTGAAATGAAATACTGCTTAACCCATTCAACACCAAGTAACTGACATGGACTGGTACACCCATTCAACACCAAGTAACTGACATGGACTGGTACACCCATTCAACACCAAGTAACTGACATGGACTGGTACACCCATTCAACACCAAGTAACTGACATGGACTGGTCCATGATATTAACCCATTCAACACCAAGTAACTGACACGTTTATTTATCATCGCTACCGGTTGCCCATATGAGCGACGCCTCCTGAAGAGATTAGTCATTTTAGATTTTTGGAGGATAGTGCAATGATACAGACATAGACCCATTCCAGAGTCTCATATGGTTCTTTTACGTGCACGGTGTACAGCACCGACACGAGACCTCGGTTTAATGTCCCATCTGAAAGACTGTTAATTTTATTAGGGTCAGACGGGAAACGAACCTGCGATCCCTGGATTACCAGTCCAGCGTGTGACCACTGGACTACAGATCCGTCTGTTGTGTGCATGATATTCTTAGACCAATAAATTAATAAAAAAATTACATTTGGACCAGTTCATTTATCAAAATGGGTCATGTTGTCTAAAAATATTAATATTACTGACAAAAAGTGCAGATTCTGCTGAGACGGCTTGTTACCAGCCAGCTCATCTGGATCTACACTTTTTGCAAGCCTATTTAGAGGTGTGTGATGTTGTAAGAGTTAAACTAAACCTGATTTGGTGGCTTAACTATCATCACTTCCTGCACGAGGTGTGTTCCTCTTGATGACACTAGGATAGGATGTAACGAGGAACGTGATTGGCTGGTTGCCAGCACAGCGATATTGGTCATGTTTCGCACATCTTTCCGGAATAGATCTTTCAAAACTGAATAATGAGACAACACCAATATTGCATATCCTTCAGAGTACAGTATTACTTCCCCTAATGTTCAACGTGGAAGTCGTGATAGCACAGTGGATGCGTGTTCGCGTCAGGTGCGAAAGGTCCGGAGTTCGAGCCACGCTGAAGCCGTTACGATTGTGCCCTTAGGCAAGGCATTTAAATTCCACGTTGCCTCTTCTCTCTCCCTCGTGGCGATGGATTCCATCAGGAATGAGGTCTCGAGAGTGATAAATATAAGTTGTAAGAACTTGTTTCACAATCGAGCTAAAATAAATTTGTATAAAATAAAAAATAAAATGTTCAACTCTTAATAAACGGTCACCTCAAATAAACAAGCCAGTTCATTTCCTCCCAAGAGATGTTCCTATATATTTGACCTCTATTTGATGGTCACCTCTCTTACCTGGTCAACGGTCAGTCTAAACGGCCAGAATACGATCAATATATCTCCGAGAAACAGTTTCCACTTGAAACAGTTAGTTTAAACTTTATTTATTTTACAACAATTGCGAAGCAAGTTTTAACAACTTATATTAATCACTTTCGTCGGCTCGGATGACAAGGTATTTGTGATCATTGGGTGGGAGGAAATAGGAGTACCCGGAGAAAACCCACATGTCCGATCTGATGACCAACGTACCATCTCACATACTTCCCGTTCCGAGGATCGAACCCGGGTTGCATTGGTGAGAAGCTAGCGCTAACCACTGCGCTAATCGGACACCCAATACATAATTTGAAAAGGATCGAAGCTTCATTTCCTTCGTTTCTATTAATTATTAACTACAGCGAATCAAGAAATGATAAAATATTGGTTGTTATTGCACGCATGTCTTCAAAAATACGATCAGGTAAAGTAATATAGAGCATCGATTCTGGTAAAAGCTCCAGGAAAGTGGCAAACAAGATTGGCCCCGGACACAGTCAGGAGACATTAAACTGTTAAAGAGGAAACATGAGATCACGGAGGATCATGACAATAACCTGTCAATAAACTATAAATAAGCCACTCCAATTTAACATAAATATTAGGAAATATTCTTACCTTCAGCAACTCTGGCAGAATACAGAGCCTCCCCAGTCATTTCAAACTCTGGTCCTGCCGGAGCTCCGCACAGATGGTCAAGATCATCTAGACAAATGAGCGATGGTTGGCGCCAGGCTGCCTCGTCAAACATTAACTCAAATACCTTCTGAATAGTGTCCACCTTCTTCCCTGAAACAGGATTGTGAAAATGATAGCAGTTCGCTTCAGGTGTGAAATGCCAGGAGTTCGAGCCCCGCTGGAGCCGTTACGATTGTGCCCACAGGCAAGGCATTTAAATTCACATTGCCTCTTCTCTCCCTCATGGCGATAGATTCCATCAGGAATGAGGTCTCGAGAGTGATTAATATAAGTTGTAAGAACTTGTTTCTCAATCGAGCTAAAATAAATTTTAGTAGCCGTTCGCTTCAGGTGCCAAAGGCCAGGAGTTCGAGCCCTGCTGGAGCCTTTACAATTGTGCTCATCGGCAAGGCAAGGCATTTAAATTCCACTTTTTCTCTTCTCTCCCTCATGGCGATGGATTCCATCAGGAATAAGTCTCAAGAGTGATTAATATAAGTTGTAAGAACTTGTTTCTCAATCGAGCTAAAGTAAATTTGTATATAAACTAAACATTATTTTTCATTAATACATAAATACATTATAATGAGGTGTACAAGGCTTGTCGGTGAATAACTTATAGTCATTACAAGCCTCACTTGTAGCAGATGAAATAAATATTACTATTTAAAGCGATCATTCTTGCATATAATTGCACTTGAATAAACGCAGATTACATGTAGAACTGTACATAATATCTTTTGAAATAAAACTACAATTTCAACAATAAAATGTGACAGATATGTGTTTTCACATAACTGGCATGCGACCTTGCACAGTAAACAACCAGCGTTCATCTGTTAAAAAAACAGACAAATTCGTCTTAATATATATAGGCACCTCTGCCTTTATCAACATTTGCAGACGGATCTGTAGTCCAGTGATTGGACTGGTAATCCAGGGATCACAGGTTCGATCCCCCGTCTGACCCTAATAAAATTAACAGTCTTTCAGATGAGACGTTAAACCGAGGTCTAGTGTCGGTGCTTTACACCGTGCACGTAAAAGAACCAGAGGAGACTCTGGAATGGGTCTGTATCATTGCACTATATAAAAAGCTCATATGGGCAACCGGTAGCGACGATAAATAAACGTAAAACACACACACAACATTTGCATATTTTAATCATATTCTAGTTTGACTGTTCTAGCGTGTACAGTACATTATAAAGCAAGCAGCTGTTACTGACGTCATTTGCAAACAAATTCGAAAACAGGTGGGGAACAAAAACAGGCCGATTGACGATAATTTTGTTGGTGTCCACTAGCCGGATTTCTATATTTTCTTAGATGTCTTCGGGGCTTATTCTAGGTCATAATTTTTGGGAGAAGTGAGAAAGTGCGAGATTGCACCTTTAAATTGTGTTATTTAATAAATTTCAACAAAAATATGGTTAAAAACAATATTTGAATAGAATGAGTGCATTATATATTTTGTATGAAAATTATAAAAAAAATTAGGGAGAAATGGGGTCCCGAGAGGTGAAGTCAGGGTCCCTAGTCCTATTACGATAAAATGTAGGCAATGGCTCACATACAAAACATGGAGATAATCAGTGAGGTGAACTGTTTGCATGGTAACTGTATGATATTATGTTATATTTTGGGTTTTACGCCTGCATCAGCACCATTTTGGGCTATATCGCCGGCGGGCAGTTTACCTAACAACACCATTCCTGGGCAGGCTCCAGCGGTTAACCAGTACTTGGGTGCGCCAACCTCCGTAAAAAACTGCCAACTTTTTCATATAGATGAGACACGGCCTGAGCGGGGCTCGAACCCGTGACCATCAGTGATGATAGGTTACAGTGGTATACAAGTCAGCGACCTTAACCACTCGACCACGGAGGCGCACCTAACTGTATGACAATATAATATTATAGTAACTGCTACAATATAGCAATATTTTAAATGTGAGTAATTACTGTAAATTTATGCATACTATATGTAAAATATGATCATGAATACGTATAACCTTCTCCAAATTTGAACAACTATATATTTCTTTATGTTTGATATCTATGTACATTGTACAAGTATTTATATAGTTTATGCTATGTTTGCCATAAAGTATGCATGTATATGTCCTCATGGGCTTTTGAGCCTATTGGAATTCAGAAATAAAATATCAAAATATCATATCAACCATGTCAGAAAATGACTACTATTTACATGAAACTGACCTCGCAATGGCTTGCAATCTATCACATTTGTATACGCCAAGTTAGGTAACTCTGTCATCTTCTTGCACAGAGCTTTAGCCAGAGTTGTCTTCCCACTTCCCTTGGGCCCAGTCAGCAGGAGCATTCCGTTGAGCAGACCGGGAGTGGTGAGGAACATGTCCCTGTAGAGTCGCCGGGAACAAAGGCAAATCTCTATGTTTGATATCGCTGTGTCTATGAGGTCAGACATTCCCCTGAAATTAAGACATTTTACTCTTTGTACGATAGCAGTGAATATAACAGTTAGTCTAAACTTGATTTACTTAACAACTTATATTAATCACTCTCATTGACGCGGATGAAAGCGTAAATGTGGTCATTCGTGGTGTGGGACAACGGAGTACCCGGAGAAAACCCACCTTTCCGATCTGGCGACCATCGTACCATCTCACATACAATGAACTTCCCGATGAATATAGCAGTTAAACATGTCATGAAATTTCTTTACAATTGTGTCATACATACATGTGATGTGGAAGTCGTGATGGCGCAGTGGATGCTGTTCGCTTCAGGTGTGAATGGTCCGGAGTTCGAGCCCCACTGGAGCCGTTACGATTGTGCCCTTACAAATTGTATAAACTATACATACATGTAATGACATATTTCCACAGTTTTCAGTTACAAATATGAAAAACACATTGATGAATTGTCGGCTGCTACAATTATTTGAACTATTTATAGCCTTTATTTTTTTTACCCAGCATGCAAAGAGTTTTAATAAATGGTCAACCTATACAACATTGATACAACAAATCATATTACAATATTACAATGTAACACTGAAACCAAGTTATGAGATGCTTCAATAGATGTTTGATATTTATGAAACCCCTCAAAACCGGAACCCCACTAAATCTGGAATTCCCTCCAAACCGAACAAATGTTTTGGTCCAGAATTTACAAAAATGTATCTCTTTTTTGTTCAGTGTATAAAACCTCTCTGTAAACCAGACCCCCATTTCCGAATACCAAACAGATTTTTTTTTAAAAACTGTCTTAAGCAGCCAGCCAACGGAATCACAGAAAGTGGCTGCTTAGCGCATCTGGCTGCTTAATAGGGGTCATATGTATAATAAAACAACATATTGGAAATCTGGAGATTTGATCGAGTAGAACATTTGTATAAAACCAAAATAACACTATCTATTTATTTGTCTACTTTACTATACATGTAGATACATGTAGATTCCGGGAGAATCATCGGATACAGATACTTTACTATACATGTAGATTCCGGGTGAATCATCGGATACAGATACTTTACTATACATGTAGATTCCGGGAGAATCATCGGATACAGATACTTTACTATACATGTAGATTCCGGGAGAATCATCGGATACAGATACTTTACTATACATGTAGATTCCGGGAGAATCATCGGATACAGATACTTTACTATACATGTAGATTCCGGGTGAATCATCGGATACAGATACTTTACTATACATGTAGATTCCGGGAGAATCATCGGATACAGATACTTTACTATACATGTAGATTCCGGGAGAATCATCGGATACAGATACTTTACTATACATGTAGATTCCGGGAGAATCATCGGATACAGATACTTTACTATACATGTAGATTCCGGGTGAATCATCGGATACAGATACTTTACTATACATGTAGATTCCGGGAGAATCATCGGATACAGATACTTTACTATACATGTAGATTCCGGGAGAATCATCGGATACAGATACTTTACTATACATGTAGATTCCGGGAGAATCATCGGATACAGATACTTTACTATACATGTAGATTCCGGGAGAATCATCGGATACAGATACACTTGAGATACATGTACACCGAGATCGGAAAATGTCCACGAAATGCTGAAAGTCATTCTTAATCAACCTCACCCAACATCTTCCAGGTCAGTGTTTGGTACTGGTGGATCAATGCTGGTTATGCTGGTGTAGGCCAGCATGGGTTGAACCACAGGGTGTGTCAGGTCGGTTGCGCGACCTCCACTCACAATGGTCAAGGTAGCATTGCGTAACACCCCCGGGTGCAGCAAGGTGTGGCAGTTTTTGCTATGGGGTTCTGTCTCTCGATATGTGAGCTGTGTCTCTACGTACATGTCTGAAAACATACATAACAATGCCATTATTGATTTCAACTTTACTGAGCTTATCTCTTTACGTTTAAACTTTATTTATTTACAACGATTGCGAAGCAAGTTTTAACAACTTATATTAATAACTCTCGTTGGCGCGGATGAAAGCGTAAAATGCCGTCATTTCTGTGGGAGGAAACCCGAGTACCCGGAGAAAACCCACCCGTCCGATCTGGCGACCATCATTTATCTCTTTGCAGTGAAAATAACAGTCCAATATATCATAGTTTCGTAACAACATAATTCTATGAAATTCCATAACATAATTCCAGGTACAAATAAGAAAACTCGTTAATGTATTGTTGTCTGCTACAATTATTTGAACTATTTATAGACTTTATTTTACCCAGCATGCAAACATCCTGCTTTGGGAAACTAGAAACTATTAGTTTAAGCAATATTGATTTCTTTGAATAAACATAGTCAATTATAAATAATATATACATACATTTGTACATGTAGGATTGTGGAAAAAGCAACCTGCTTGTATGGTTACCTCTTTCCTATAGAAACAATTAGTAATAGCAGGCGTGGGGGGGGGGGTGAAAAATAGGCAGTGAGCAGGGCATCAAAGGTCATACAGGAACTGTTTGTTGCTGAAACAGGGGCAGTGTGCAGGACATCAACGGTCATATAGGAACTGCTGAGGGTCATGGAACAGGGGCAGTCTGTCGGGAATCAAAGGTCATACAGGAACTGTTTGTTGCATGAAACAGGGACAGTGTGCAGGACACCAAAGGTCATACAGGAACTGTTCGAGTGCAATAAACAGGGGCAGTGTGCAGGACATCAAAGGTCATACAGGAACTGTTGAGTGCAATAAACAGGGGCAGTGTGCAGGACATCAACGGTCATACAGGAACTGTTGAGTGCAATAAACAGGGACAGTGTGCAGGACATCAAAGGTCATATAGGAACTGCTGGGTGCATGAAACAGGGGCAGTGTGCAGGACATCAACGGTCATACAGGAACTGCTGGGTGCATGAAACAGGGGCAGTGTGCAGGACATCAACGGTCATACAGGAACTGCTGGGTGCATGAAACAGGCAGTGTGCAGGACATCAAAGGTCATACAGGAACTGCTGGGTGCATGAAACAGGGGCAGTGTGCAGGGCATCAAAGGTCATACAGGAACTGCTGGGTGCATGAAACAGGGGCAGTGTGCAGGACATCAAAGGTCATACAGGAACTGCTGGGTGCATGAAACAGGGGCAGTGTGCAGGACATCAAAGGTCTACAGGAACTGCGGGTGCATGAAACAGGAGCAGACTGCCAGGAATCAAAAGGTCATACAGGAACTGCTGGGTGCATGAAACAGGGGCAGTGTGCAGGGCATCAAAGGTCATACAGGAACTGCTGGGTGCATGAAACAGGAGCAGACTGCCAGGAATCAAAAGGTCATACAGGAACTGCTGGGTGCATGAAACAGGGGCAGTGTGCAGGGCATCAACGGTCATACAGGAACTGCTGGGTGCATGAAACAGGGGCAGTGTGCAGGACATCAAAGGTCATTCAGGAACTGCTGGGTGCATGAAACAGGGGCAGTGTGCAGGACATCAAAGGTCATACAGGAACTGCTGGGTGCATGAAACAGGGGCAGTGTGCAGGACATCAAAGGTCATACAGGAACTGCTGGGTGCATGAAACAGGGACAGTGTGCAGGACATCAAAGGTCATACAGGAACTGCTGGGTGCATGAAACAGGGGCAGTGTGCAGGGCATCAACGGTCATACAGGAACTGCTGGGTGCATGAAACAGGAGCAGACTGCCAGGAATCAAAAGGTCATACAGGAACTGCTGGGTGCATGAAACAGGAGCAGTGTGCAGGGCATCAACGGTCATACAGGAACTGCTGGGTGCATGAAACAGGAGCAGACTGCCAGGAATCAAAAGGTCATACAGGAACTGCTGGGTGCATGAAACAGGGGCAGACTGCCAGGAATCAAATGGTCAAAAGACAAAATCTGAGGAACCTACGCTGGAACACTAGCATAAAGGGACAGGTGGAATCTGGGAATATTTCCCGGAACATAAGCAGTATAGGGCGTTCATTTGTTCATCTATTAGCACTTACCTGGAAAAACCTCAAATCGGCGGAAGATACGCTGGAACACTAGCATAAAGGGACAGGTGGAATCTGGGAATATTTCCCGGAACATAAGCAGTATAGGGCGTTCATTTGTTCATCTATTAGCACTTACCTGGAAAAACCTCAAATCGGCGGAAGATACGCTGGAACACTAGCATAAAGGGACAGGTGGAATCTGGGAATATTTCCCGGAACATAAGCAGTATAGGGCGTTCATTTGTTCATCTATTAGCACTTACCTGGAAAAACCTCAAATCGGCGGAAGATACGCTGGAACACTAGCATAAAGGGACAGGTGGAATCTGGGAATATTTCCCGGAACATAAGCAGTATAGGGCGTTCATTTGTTCATCTATTAGCACTTACCTGGAAAAACCTCAAATCGGAGGAAGATTCCCTGGAAGACAACCAATGGATAATCTTCTACGGACACTTGATTCAACCAGGCCCGAAATGCTATGCCAAGCATATCACTTGTAGCTTTCTTTGGCTGAGAATATATTTTATGACATACATAATTACCCGGTAATATGTACACCAAACATACCAAGATTATGTCAAAACCTGAAATTTGCCTGGCCGGAAAAGCGGTTATATCAGCACTTCTACAGATATCAGGATTTGTAGCGGGATTCCCAGGTTTTCAAACCGCCAAGACAAAAAAACCAGGCTATAAACTTTTGTCAAATGTCCAAATGTTTGTTCTGACTGGCAATAGATTCCCTTTGCGCAGTTTATTGTATCCAAGTTAGGCCGAAAACAAGATCATAGTGCAAGTTTATTAATTTAATGAAGCTTTCTAATTGGTCTAGAAAATGTTGTTAAATTCGCACCTTCATCATAGCTTTTTAACCATCATTACCTTGTTCAAACGAGCTTAATTGTTAAAACAACTAATACATTTGCGCACTTTTATTTATGTTTTTTGTGTGGAAAATTTCAGGTTTTTAATGAAAACATTTTCACAGCCGTGTCGATATGTCATGACATTTAGGAAATAATATTTGTATTTCAGTTATCTATTGGCGAATGAAACATGGTTTGGAGTTATGACGCATATGAATTAACCATGCAGAATGTAGGCATAAGTGGTTAAATCCGCTGCTCAGAACGACAAACCATGTTTATTCAACTATAAATAACAAAATACAAATATTATTTTGATTCTAACATTACCAAAATATTTAAAAACCGCAAAAACAGTAGGTTTGACATCACTCGCTAAACAATGTTTTATTGCAGATTTAAATGCGGTAAATTCCTTCTTTGTGTATACAGACAAAATGCCGTGCCAAACAATGTTTTATTGCAGATTTAAACGCGGTAAATTCCTTCTTTGTGTATACAGACAAAATGCTGTGCCAAACAATGTTTTATTGCAGATTTAAACACGGTAAATTCCTTCTTTGTATATACAGACAAAATGCCGAGCCAAACAATGTTTTATTGCAGATTTAAACGCGGTAAATTCCTTCTTTAAGTATACAGACAATATGCCGAGCCAAACAATGTTTTAGGGCAGATTTAAACGCAGTAAATTCCTTCTTTAAGTATACAGACAATATGCCGAGCCAAACAATGTTTTATTGCAAATTTAAACGCGGTAAATTCCTTCTTTGAGTATACAGACAAAATGCCGAGCCACGTGTGTTTAATCCTCTGATGAAGCTAAACATGGTGAAACACGAGAGATCAAGCATCAGAGTGAATCTGATTTGAGAAATATACAGTCAAACCTGTCAAAAGTTAAGCTTGATTTATTTTAAGTTTGGCCTGATCACATTAAAGTCAAACGATGTTGCTGTGTGTTAGCGAATGTCCTGGTTATTATGCCAGTAAAGTTTAAACTTTATATCTATTTTACAACGATTGCGATGCAAGTTTTAACAACTTATATTAATCACTCTCGTTGGTGCGGATGAAAGCGTATATGTGGTCATTCGTGTGGGAGGAAACCGGAGTACCCGGAGAAAACACACATGTCCGATCTGGCAACCATTCCAGCTCACATACTTCCCAGTCCGAGGATCGAACCCAGGTTGCATTGGTGAGAAGTGAGTGCGCTAACCACTGCGCTAATCAGACAACATGTCTTAAGCAGCCAGCCAAGGGAATCACAGAAAGTGGCTGCTTAGCACAGGTGGCTGCTTAATAGAGGTCAAATGTATAATATAAACAACATATTGGGAATCTGGAAACTGGCTGCTTAATGCAGGTTGGCTGCTTAATGCAGTTCGGTAGCTTAATGGAGGTGACCACACATGTTTGACCGTAGTCTCTCTAATCTTAGAAATAAAATAATAAGCTATCGACTGTCTGCTAGAATTAAACAAAGTAAAAAATTAAAAAACCTACCACGTTTCCCAGAGGGTACAAAGAAAATGCAGTTGTCGGTGAAACCAGGCCCCTTATTGTCTGTATCCACACTCGACTTGTAACGTCTAACTTTAGAAACCGTCTAAGCATATCTGGTATGATCACGTGACCTTTAAGCAAAGGTTGCTCTTCTAAAATCCTTCTAACAATTCCCGTATAACGATCCGAACACAGCTGTCGTCTTCGGTCGAGCACAATTACTCGGACAATACAAGCAAATGCATTTTGTTCTTCCATTTCTGAACAGATTGGAGGCGACTCGGGGATTTCTGAATGCGGCGAAATCTTCTCTTTAGATTCCCCGCTACTTTTACTCGTCGTACGTGGGTTGTTTTGTTTTCCACTTCCTGAACTTAAGTTTAGTTTCTCTTGTTGCTGATCTTTCGGCGACGATAATTTTCGAATTCTGGCGAAAAAAATGTGAGGAATTTCGGAACGATTACATTTGAACTGTTTTTCTACATCGGACATGTCCATGTAGATCGTGCTAGGCTGTTGGTGAAAATAATTTAACCGGAATTCCGATTTCGGCTGACTTCTACTCGACTCTCCGCTGTGTTTCCGTGGTGATGCGCTACTGCCTTTTCTCGGAGACTGGCTTCCTTTTCTCGGTGACTCACTACCTCGTCTATGTTCGATCGTAACTTCTTTAGCATTGTGATCATCGTCTTTAATCGTGAATTTTAAATATTGCACTCGTAAAACTAAGCTCAGCCCAGTTTGTAACACAGGCTCTGATTGGTCGATGGAATCATCCTCGTCGTTGTCGTAATCCTCATCATCATCATCGGAGCCGATCGCGCGACTTTCAATTCGTGGTCTGAACCAGGTTAATACGTTCCTCCACTGACTAGCTATATCGTACGGAGACTTTTCTCTTGACCTCCTTTTGTTATTTACATTCAGATAATCTGGAAATATACAAAATTATTTCGCCAAATTGCGATACAAATTCTTACAATATTAGTTTAATCACCCTACAATATTAGTTTAATCACCCTACAATATTAGTTTAATCACCCTACAATATTAGTTTAATCACCCTACAATATTAGCTTAATCACCTTACAATATTAGTTTAATCACCCTACAATATTAGTTTAATCACCCTACAATAGTAGTTTAATCACCCTACAATAGTAGTTTAATCACCCTACAATATTAGTTTAATCACCCTACAATATTAGTTTAAATAACCCTACAATATTAGTTTAAATCACCCTACAATATTATTTTAAATCACCCTACAATATTAGTTTAAATCACCCTACAATATTAGTTTTAATCACCCTACAATATTAGTTTTAATCACCCTACAATATTAGTTTAATCACCCTACAATATTAGTTTAATCACCCTGACTACAAGTTATTCACCAACAAAATGAAGAGGTCCGAAAATCATGCTTACCGGTAGTTTATACAAATTAATTTTAGCTCGATTGCGAAACAAGTTCTTACAACTAATATTAATCACTCTCGAGTCCTCATTCCTGATGGAATCCATCGCCATGAGGGAGAGAGAAGACATGGAATTTAAATGCCTTGCCTAACACCTGAAGCGAACACACTACCACTGCGCTATTACGACTCCCATGTTGTATAAACTATATATCTCACCAACAGGTTATGTCATATAGTGACTGCAGCTTTTTATTAAGTTTGTATACCAAGGTGGTCATTTGAGATTTTTTTACGCATAAATAATTTTTGAAAGCAAACAAACAGATTTTCAAAAAAAATATCACTCGCTTATAAGACGAGCCTGACGAGGAGGCGCCACTTTGAGACCAAGATCTGGTGAGAAAAATGCCCGTCTTATAAGCGAGTATGTATGGTATACGTTAAATTTGATATTCAAGGTCACTGGTAGGCTGGGGACTTACAATTAGTCCTTGGATGTGTACAATTAGTCCTTGGATGTGTACGCGAAGTTTCAAAGCAATAGCGTTGATGTGTTTTGAGAAATGATTAATGTTTGAATATTTTTTGACAGGTCAAATAATTCTGAAATCATACTACTATATAGAGCTGTCACGATACGCCTGAAGAGTACCACGATATATTGCAATACAGTGAACATGTAGTGTGATACGCACCACGATTTATTGCAATACAGTATATGTGGTGATTCGTGTGGGAGAAAACCGGAGTACCCAGAGAAAACCCAACTGTCCGATTTGGCAACCACCGTACCATCTCACATTCTTCCCAGTCCGAGGATCGAAGCCGGGTTGAATTGCTGAGAAATGAGGGTGCTAACCACTGTGCTAATCGGACACCTACTATTTCTGATAAGTATTGCAATATACCGGTATATCGTGACTGCCTTACTACTATCTGATAAGTATTGCAATATACCGGTATATCGTGACTGCCTTACTACTATGCATAGAGTATGATTATATTTCAGAACCATGCACTTCTCCACGATTTCTTCTTATTTTATTGAAATTATATAAACACTAGAGCGTGATTATATCGTATCTTGAGAAATTTTGGCTTGTGAAATGATATTTTACGGTGCGCGGTATACACCAGAACTACGTTTTTTTCACCGATTTTCGTGCCAAAAAGTGGGTGCACGTTATACATGATAGCGCGGTATACATAGTAAATTACGGTATGCATGTATCATCTACTTACCTTTTATACCATATTCAGAATCTAACGATCTGAATTTAGTATCAAAAGTATCATCATCGTATGAACCAGAGTTTGATAGATATGGCACTTGAAGGTTGCTTGCAACAGACTTCCTAATTGGTTCATCTCCAATAGACTGACCAATGGCAGAGCTCCTCACTTTTGGTGTTACGATAACCTCAGTTTCATTCACCAATAGTACACAGTCTGTGTCCGGAATAGTAGCACCTGGAAATGTATTACAAAAAGTTCCAATAAAATAGTATATTTAACCCTTTCCTTCATAGAGGTTTAGGTTATTAACTTATTATACTGTTATATCTCCATACAAACGACAGCCATTTAACCCTTTCCTTCATAGAGGTTTAGGTTAATATACTGTTATATCTCCATACAAACGACAGCCATTTAACCCTTTCCTTCATAGAGATTTAGGTTAATATACTATTATATCTCCATACAAATGACAGCCATTTAACCCTTTCCTTCATAGAGATTTAGGTTAATATACTATTATATCTCCATACAAACGACAGCCATTTAACCCTTTCCTTCATAGAGGTTTAGGTTAATATACTATTATATCTCCATACAAACGACAGCCATTTAACCCTTTCCTTCATAGAGATTTAGGTTATTATACTATTATATTTCCATACAAACGACAGTCATTTAGCTATCATGCAGTGGATAAGTAGTCGCCATATCTATCCCACCTCCATAGATATTACTGGGACTACATAGAGATTTAGATTAATATACTATTATATCTTCATACAAACGACAGCCATTTAGCTATCATGCGGTGGACAAGTAGTCGCCATATCTATCCCACCTCCGTAGATATTACTGGGACTGCATAGAGCTTTAGGTTAATATGTTATTATATCTCCATACAAACGACAGCCATTTAGCTATCATGCAGTGGATAAGTAGTCGCCATATCTATCTCACCTCCATAGATATTACAGGGACTACATGAGATTCTGGCCTTTATTATGAGCATTGGTTTGGCTACTACATTGTCAATGTATGTCATATTGGTAATGGCGTCAAGAGGTGCTTCTATGAGGGAAAGGGTTAAGAACCACTATTTGCCTTTCCGTTGTTTATTGGCGAATCAACTATGGTACAGAGTTCTGATGCGTAGGAATTAATCATGCAGGCCCTACTTTGATCATGAAACATGTGGGGTTTGGCATGCACTAGCATACATGTACATTGTATAAGACGGGTTGATAAAATGGACACCAGACCATGTATAAATTACTTGTTTGGCCGGTGCAAGTTGAAGAAATGTCCACTGTCAGAGTGGTTTCTTTTCTAAAATGAAATTATGGGTACCATTAAACACACAGCTGTCCGATTAGCACAGTGGTTAGCACACTCGCTTCTCACCAAGCAACCCATGTTCGATCATTGGACCGGGAAGTATGTGAGATAGTACGGTGGTCGCAAGATCGGACAGGTGGGTTTTCTCCAGATACTCCGGTTTCCTCCCACACGAATGACCACATGTACGCTTTCATCCGCGCCAACGAGAGTGATTAATATAAGTTGTTAGAACTTGCTTCGCAATCGTTTTTCAGAACTTACCAATCTTAATGAAGACACATACAGACTTCTCAACCCATATTGGATAAACTTGGTCTTTCTGTATAACTCGAACAATGTCTAGCAAATGCGACTCTATAAACGCTGTGTGCCTATCCTACGAAGACAAAATCATATGTTTCATATCAATATCAAATAACTACTGACTCAAAATGGAAAGCAAATACAATATTAGGGTGTAATAGCAATATTGGCGCGAGTCTCCAGATTTAACCCCAACTCCCACAATCGGGAGAACAAAAAAGGACATCAAAAAAATTATTTTTAAAAAACAACATTTAAACAATAATAAATTTTTAAACTTTATTTTACAACAATTGCGAAGCAAGTTTTAACAACTTATATTAATCACTCTCATTGGCTCGGATGAAAGCGTATATGTGGTCTTAAGCTTAGGAGGAAACCGGAGTAACCGGAGAAAACCCACTGTCCGATCTGGCGACCACCGTACCATCTCACATACCTCTGGTTCGAGGATCGAACCCGGGTTGCATTGGTGAGAAGCGAGCGCTCTAACCACTGCTATCCACTGCGCAAATCGGATAGCTGTAGTAAGATACAACATGGAATATGAGTTCTATATACATTTATTAGTTTATACAAATTTATTTTAGCTCGATTGCGAAACAAGTTTGTACAACTTATATTAATCACTCTCGAGACCTCATTCCTAATGGAATCCATCGCCACGAGGGAGAGAGAAGAGGCAACGTGGAAATTAAATGCCTTGCCTAAGGGCACAATTGTAACGGCTACAGCGGGGCTCGAACTCCGGACATTTATTAATGCAACATACCAGAATTTCCCAGTCATCGTAGGATACCGGTTCAATGGAGCATCTAGCACATTCTGGTACCGTGGATACAGGTCGCATAATCACCTAAAACAAATTCACAATGACGTTAACAAGTTTACATTCATATTGAGGGCTTGGGCTAGAGGGTGATTTGGGAGCACTAGTCTCCATGATATGTCTCATATCTCCCTCATTTCAACCTCGGGGAGAATTTTGTACATATAGAGGATCATCGACGCACCAGTCCACTGGTAATCCCTTGAACACCTTAGACTTTGCTGTATTATTAACCCATTCAACCTCAAGTAACTGATATGGACTGGTCCATGATATTTTCAGACCAATAAATTAATAAGAAAATTACCTTTGGACCAGTTCATTTATCAAAATGGGTAATTATGTCTAAAAATAGTCATATCACTGGCAAAAAAGTGCAGATCCTGATGAGACGGCTCGTCACGAGCCGGCTCATCTGGATCTACACTTTTCATAAGCCTATTTAGAGGCCTGTGGGGTTGAAAGGGTTAAAGTCTAGCTTATGCCCTGAAATCTCCAATTTTATGAATCCTGACCTATTTTTAAAGCAACACTACACATTTTCATGGTTCCCTCTGTCTGAATGTTTGTCTGCGCCACTTATGTCGCCAATTGAAAAACACTGGAGCCAACTAAGAGCCATATAGTTCACATATAAATATTTGAAGCCATGTATTTGACAAAACATGCGCAAACATATTTTTTTTAAAAGTTGTGCCAAATATGTTCACCAATTCACAAAATTTAGTGCCAATATTTGATTTTTATCGCAATTGGCGCCATTGGCGACCGACAGCAGGTCAGTGCGACAGTAGTGGTGCAAACAAACATTCAGACAGAGGGAACCCTGATAAAAATGATGTAGTTTCAGTCAAAAGGGTGGACACATTTGAGTTTATAACGGTCTACCGACCTGAAGGCACTTGTAAAATACTGCAAAAGGGCGGACATAACGTGCGAGGCTTACAAAGGGCATGGTCATTCTGCTCTTGAAAAAAACCCTAATCTAGAAAACCCTATCTGTCCCTTTAGACTCCAAACCTACCTGATCCCCATCCTTAAGACCCAGCTTGTCCCCAAACAGCCCATTTATCTGCAGCACACCATCTGTCCCTGTAGAGTCCCTAACTGTCTCTCCAGACCAACTCAAGTATGCCTTCCCACCTTTCAGATCCTCAACCTCAACTTCAAATGTCTGGATGCTTTCCTGGAAAGTGAAACACAATCACCAGTCACTACTACAGAATAATGGACACACCTTGGGGCCTAAGACAAACATTCCGAGAAACAAAATTACTGTGCACAATAGAAAATGGTATAATTTTGCATTGTAAGGTAATATGGATAATCCAGATATATATTCGATGACTGTGAAAAGGCAATTTGTCCTGCGAAGAAATGTAATCACTGATTGTGGTCCAGGAATAAAAGGTCCAAATTTGAAGAAGATGTCTCAATTTAATAACTAGTACACAAGTGATAAGTAAATAATTGCAATTATTATTTCATCGAAATATTTCGAACAGTTTTACGTGTATGTACTGTTTTATTTTGTAATAAATGTGTCTATTTCATCTGCAAAACAAGCACATCATTAGAATGAACAGGGATGGTCCAACATTGGGCATGTTATCTTAATGAATGAGCAGGGATAGCTCTCTATAAATGGTCCAACGTTGAGCATGTTATCTTAATGAATGAGCAGGGATAACTCTATAAATGGTCCAACGTTGAGCATGTTATCTTAATGAATGAGCAGGGATAACTCTATAAATGGTCCAACATTGAGCATGTTATCTTAATGAATGAGCAGGGATAGCTCTCTATAAATGGTCCAACGTTGAACATGTTATCTTAATGAATGAGCAGGGATAACTCTATAAATGGTCCAACATTGAGCATGTTATCTTAACCCTTTCCCTCATAGCAGCACTTACTGACGCCATTACCAATATGACATACATTGACAATGTAGTAGCCAAACCAATGTTCATAACAAAGACCAGAATCTCATGTAGTCCCAGTAATATCTATGGGGGTGGGATAGATATGGCGGCTACTTATCCACTGCATGATAGCTAAATGGCTGTCGTTTGTATGGAGATATAATAGTATATTAACCTAAATATCTATGAAGGAAAGGGTTAATGAATGAGCAGAGATAACTCTATAAATGGTCCAACATTGAGCAGGTTATCTTAATGAATGAAAAGGTTATGAAGAAATAAAGCGTGAATGTCGTGATTGGCTAAAGAATATTGGCTACACACAAATAAGAGTCCGGGCAGGCCCTGGGATTGACCTTGATCTACATGTATATCACTGTAACATATGCCTACCGGAAGTCGCAGTTTTCTCTCTCACTGTCTTAAGCAGCCAGCCATGGGAATTGCAGAAAGTGGCTGCTTAATAGAGGTCAAATATATACTAAAACAACATATTGGGAATATGGAAACTGGATACTTAAAGACAGGTTGGCTCCTTAATAGAGGTGACCACTAACACAGGTTTGACTGTATTTAAAAAATGAAATGTTTGTAAAATTGTATGTCAACAAACGAATGGCATGACATATTTGGACAACTTGTTGCAGCTACAGCTGGGCGCTAACATCACATCACGACTTCCAGCTAAACTGGTTCATACCCAGTATATGTAGGTGGTCTCTTCTCTCCGCAACAACAGATTGACTTCCCAATAATAATCAGACAATGATTGGTGGGTAGTATATGTAACGAAGGAAGAGGAAATTCCAATAGATCATGGCCCAGATAGGATTTCCATGTGCTACATTTGTACATAATCTGATAATCTACTAGATTGGAATTTGAGGGGTAATGTCTAAAAAATATACACAAACAGTCACAAATTATGAATGAAACTTGTGTGTAAAATATAATAATTATGGAGCTGTCAACATAGCATTACTAATTGGGTTACGCATGACCATTTTTCTCTAAATGTTACAGAATACTGTGGTTAGTGAAGTGTTTTATTATCGAAGAGGAAACTATTATGATCTAAAACCTTGCATAGAACACATGTCAGTGAGATAGGCCTGGGGGGGGGTTGACTTGTCCCATTTTTTGTAACTGTGAGTAACATTTGCTGACCTCCACTGAGCAGGCAGTGATCCAAGGGAGCTGTCAACCTATGATGGCAACGGTACAGAATTGTGGTTATGTTTATCACAATCATTATTGAAATATGAAGTATGTATTGCGTTTTCAGTTTCAATAGACAATAATAAAGAAAACCGAAAGTTGTGTAAACAAAAGTCAAAACGCCTACCTGATTTTCCCTTGATCGAACAATACGGGAAGACAGAGCAACGAAGCACAATTTTTCGCTAGTAAACTTAACAGTTACAAGGTAAAAAGTCATGACTATATCAAATAGTAGAGCACATTACGGAATTAATTAACAAATTCATGATAAACTCTAAAAATTTCTAAACCGGAAGTAAAACAGCACCACCAGATCGGTGAAGTCGTGAGAACAATGTATGTATGGTGTTTACTGAAACAGGCTCTTGGTGTAATTGTGTATTTTGTAATCCCCCCACACCCACCCCCACCCACCCACCCACCCATCTTGTTGCACATTAACGGTATTTTCAGTTTACATTTCTTACTGACTAACTATGCCTATGTTTCGTATGTCATTCCGAAAAAGAAACCAAC
Organism: Archivesica marissinica; assembly: GCA_014843695.1. Classification (NCBI taxonomy): domain Eukaryota; kingdom Metazoa; phylum Mollusca; class Bivalvia; order Venerida; family Vesicomyidae; genus Archivesica; species Archivesica marissinica. The sequence goes on along the minus strand of CM026389.1, from coordinate 15,549,192 downwards.
ATACATAGGATAAGCCTTCTATAGGCATAGACAGTCATAGGGAATCCCAAAATGGTTGTGTGTTTCTTGTGTTCGACTGACTATCCAATCAGCCGATCAGATTAATCGAACTCACTGTATTTCCAGATTCGTATATATAGACAGAAATTTCTAGTAAATATCTATTAATTCACAGCTGGACGAACACAACATTAGATATTCGTTAACGCTTTTGACCACGCACAGTTTACTAGATCAAGCTACTAAGAAACTGTTTTAAGTTAATTTCAAATAACAATAGGCTTACAATTAACAAAACATTCATACATTTATTTTGAAACAGGAACGTTAAAGTATCATATTATATTAATTTCTGTGATATTAAAGATAAATAAAACACGTAATTCAAAGTCGAGTTATAGGCCTATATATGCCTACCTGTATTTAAAACAGGAAAATTCAAATATATCAAAACATTTTCAGCTTGATTTAAAATAGGGCCTATAGTTCTATTTATTCATTCCCAACATAGAAGACGGTGAGCAATCGGTCAGTTCAATGGCTGGTAGTGTGGAAAGCAGCGGCTATGGTGACTATGGAGATTATTCTGTAGTGACGATCAAAGAATTAGACGAAGACGAGTCCACGTGTAAACAATGTTACACACTGCGCGAGACAAGTGTGCACGAGAAAGGAGCGAGTTGTAGACTTATTACATCAACTAATTCTGAACTTATAGTGGATAGTCAAACAGACATATTACAAAATAGGCCAGCCGATGCTGGTTTGCCAAATGCAGATCGGACTGAGGCGACGAGAAATGTTGAGGGGCGATGTGCTATGCGTGGGGTACAGACTGAACATGTGAGTACCCTTCCAGCACGTGCACAAGATAATCACGTTGTAGAAATGAATCAAAACTCAACTAGTCAATATGTACAGCCTGATGTACAATTATGCATTGAATACGGGTGTGCGCGATTCGGAGCACACCCATCACAAACTAATGATGTACGCTATACATATTCACAAGGGAGGTCAAACATTATCCAGAGCCCGCACTCAATCCCGTCAACCAGAACTCAGTCGTCTGACATTGAGAAAAGAAAAAAGAAAAACTCATGCAGTTCGAGGTCATGGTTAAACTGTTTGTGCCATACGATTTCCATCATGTTGTCGGTGTCTGCAGTGTTTGCTGCGTATGTCATATACTACAATGTGAGTACACTATTCATTCATTCTTCTTCTTCTTCTTCTTCTCCTTACTTCCTTCCTTCCTTCGCCTTCCTCTAGTGAAATGTAGCTATTCGATTAGCGCAGTGGTTAGCGCGCTCGCTTATCACCAATGCAACCCGGGTTCGATCCTCGGACCGGGAAGTATGTGAGATGGTACGGTGGTCGCCAGATCGGACAGGTGGGTTTCCACCGGGTACTCCGGTTTCCCCCCATACGAATGACCACATATCCGCTTTCACCAGCGTCAACGAGGAGTGATTAATATAAGTTGTTAAAACTTGCTTCGCAATCGTTGTAAAAGAAATAAAGTTTAAAAAATGTACGTTGATACAGGGCACATATATTATCGTACACATATCAGACTGTTGTTGAAACCACCCAACTGTCCTGACCACTAACACAGGTTTGACTGTATACCAGTACTCAATTCTTCAGCCTACTCAAGCGACTGCCTAGTTTCTCAAATGTCATCATGTTATCACTTGTCCCAGATAGGGAACGAACTCGCTGCCATGACGATAGCGGCGAAAAGCGAGTTCTAACGACGTGCTAGACAACCCAATATGTTACCACATTTAAAATGTGCAAACACAGCCACATCTGAATTAGTGGTCACTTCTATTAAGGAGCCAATCTATATTAAGTAGCCACTTTCCAGAGTCCCACTATGTTGTTTTATTATACATTCCACCTCTATTGAGCAGTCACCTGTGCTAAGCAGCCACTTTCTGTGATTACATTGGTTGGCTGCTTAAGACAGGGTTGACTGTATTGTGTCGATGATATTCCATGAGACAAGTAGACCGTTAACCTGTATTGACAACTTTAGTTACCAAGATTCGATCGAAATGTTATACTAGTTTCCTGAAATTAAGACTATAATACATGCATTCTAATTGTATTGCACTATTATGAAGTTATCATTTCCAAATACTCATTATCTAGTAGCGGATCCACGAACTCATATGTTTAAATTCTTCGAAATACTTTCATTAGTCCATTCATAAACAAAAAACATCATTATCTAGTAGCGGATCCACGAACTCATATATTTAAATTCTTCGAACTAGTTTCATTAGGCCATTCATAAACAAAAACAATATGCATTCGTTTCATATATTTTAAATCAGCTTAGGTTCATAAAGCCGGCCTCCGTGGCCGAGTGGTTACGGTTGCTTACTGCAACTCACGTAACCATCACCGCTGTAGGATTGAATCCCACTAGTGGAGGTTGTGATAGCACCGTGGTAGCGCGTTCATTTCAGGTGCGAAAGGCCCGGAGGTCGTGCCCAGCTGTAGCCGTTACGAGTGTGCCCTTAGGCAAAGCATTTAAATTCCACTCTCCCTCGTGGCGATGGATCCGATACGATTTTGCCGTTAGTCAATGAATTTAAATTCTACATTGCCTCTTTTCTCTCTCTCTCCCTCGTGGCGATGTATTCTGTCAGGAATGATGTCTCAATAGCGATTACTATAAGTTGTAGGAGCTTGTTTCGCAATCGAGCTAAAATAAATTGGTATAAAATAGCCTCACTGGGGGTGTCGACTTCTTTCAATTGAGGAAGCTATATATCAAGTTACTTGTGGAAGGTCGGTGTTTCTACCCGGGTGCCCACCCATGCCTGAAATACTGCTTGTTGTGACTTTAAGCTCCAAATACAACAAAAAACAAGTTTATAAAATTTCATGATTATAATAATTAGGTATTAAAATATATACATGTAGATAATGAAAACGTTAAAGTGTAACTTATATACATGAAGGTTATGCTAATGAGAAATACGTAACTTCCAAAATCACCATAAAGAATAATGCATTTTGAAATTACACAAAGTTATAGTTTCAGTTTTGGTTTCGTTGATTTAAATTTAGTTTTGGTTTCTTCGCAGCCATTAACCACTCGGCCACGGATGCCCCAATATTACTTTGTGTGTTTATTTATCGTCGCTACAGGTTGCCCATATGAGCGACGCCTCCTGAACTGAAGAGTCAGTTTAGATTTTGGAGGTATAGTACTTTAATTAGTGCTGATATAGTACTTTAATTAGTGCTGATATAGTCCTTCCATTAGTGCTGATATAGTACTTTAATTAGTGCTAGTACTTTAATTAGTGCTGATATAGTACTTTAATTAGTGCTGCTATAGTACTTTAATTAGTGCTGATATAGTACTTTAATTAGTGCTGGCATAGTACTTTAATTAGTGCTGCTGTAGTACTTTAATTAGTGCTGATATAGTACTTTTAGTGTTTTTAGTGCTGATATAGTACTTTAATTAGTGCTGTATAGTACTTTAATTAGTGCTGATATAGTACTTTAATTAGTGCTGATATAGTACTTTAATTAGTGCTGATATAGTACTTTAATTAGTGCTGATATAGTACTTTAATTAGTGCTGCTGTAGTACTTTAATTAGTGCTGATATAGTACTTTAATTAGTGCTGATATAGTACTTTAATTAGTGCTGATATAGTCCTTCCATTAGTGCTGATATAATACTTTAATTAGTGCTAGTACTTTAATTAGTGCTGATATAGTACTTTAATTAGTGCTGCTATAGTACTTTAATTAGTGCTGATATAGTACTTTAATTAGTGCTGATATAGTCCTTCCATTAGTGCTGATATAATACTTTAATTAGTGCTAGTACTTTAATTAGTGCTGATATAGTACTTTAATTAGTGCTGCTATAGTACTTTAATTAGTGCTGATATAGTACTTTAATTAGTGCTGCTATATTACTTTAATTAGTGCTGATATAGTACTTTAATTAGTGCTGCTATAGTACTTTAATTAGTGCTGCTATAGTACTTTAATTAGTGCTGCTATAGTACTTTAATTAGTGCTGCTATAGTACTTTAATTAGTGCTGATAGAGTATATTAAGTAGTGCTCTACATACATGTATATTCGAATCAACATTAATTCCTTCGTCTTTCTTTCTTTTTGTTTTCATTCTCTAATTTCTAATTTATTCGCTCTTTTGATATTTTATAATTGTAATAAGTTTACTTGTATAATATAACAATGATGTTACTATATACACGTAGATCCGAGCATCCTTGAGTTGTATATTAATTTGTATTTGCTGTTTCAGGTACAGCATGTATCTATTGGGTCATCTTCCGAATCACCACTCTCATCAGCAGGGTCTCCATCAGTACATGGGCATACGTTAGCTTTGCAAGGTACATACAGTTTTAAAACTAGTTTATAGTTTAACCCTCAACCTGTCAATCACGACTAAAGTCGCTTTTAAAAACAGCATAGGTCAGACGGTACAAAACGTGGCCCTGTGCTGTTTGCTATTGGGATAGTGGAGCTAAACCACTTGTCTGAATAGCAAACGACATATATTCTTTTCAGACAAGGCGTTACGCCGCGACTGATCTGGATTTATGTTGTTTGCACATTCCGTCCAATTTATTCGGCAGGTTAAGGGTTAATCATAGTTTAGTGCTTTTTATATAGAATACAATTACAAATATAACAATGATACATGTACGAACACAATTATATAAACTATATAGTCCTGTGTTTATACTTAGCCTATGCAAATTTATTTTAGCTCGATTGCGAAACAAGTTCTTACAACTTATATTAATCACTCGAGACACCTCATTCCTGATGGAATCCATCGCCACGAGGAATACAATATGGAAGGAATATGGATGGATGGACGGATGGGTGGGCGGGTGATGGATGGATATACATACTTCCTAATGCTAAAATAATAATTGCATATTTGCAGGAAATGTAATCAAGAAAATTACAGGAAGGTTCAAACTGGACCAGAAGGAATTTAGCCGAACAGAAAAGCAGGTCATCCGCTGGATAGCTACTACCGACACACCTAATGCAATCTTCGCTAGCTCATCTAACTCCTGTCTGACGGTCCGTGATAGAGGAACATATGGCGTCATCTCTCTGTTCACATACTCCATAATGAAGGAAGACAATGTGGCAAATCTGGGTCACTATCTAATACTCCACGGCTACCAGCCGGGCGAACTGCGCTTTCAGAGGAAGATATTTGCCGTACCGTTACCGGAATATAGACACAACCCTGAGATGATATCGAGTCAATTGATAAGCTTCGTAGAGATGGAAGCCAACGGTCAGATCTGTTTTTCTGCATCAAACAATAAGTATATCTTCACTTCTCCACTGGATAATACGGTTAATATATATAAAATACAATAGGGTTATCCAGCACAGCTGTTTATTACATAAATGTTTATTACAAAATAAAAACAAGTCGCGCTGTAGGAAATGAAACATAGTAAACAAGAACATAATAAACAAAAGAGTTGTTTGTTGATAGGTATGCACTTGCAAGTAACTGCATACTATATGTGTTTGTCATTTGCAACTTGGTTGCATTGTGGAATTAAGACTATACCTTTGAGTTTGAAACCATGGCTAGCATTCTGTGTTTACCAGTTCAACAGTTATGCGCGCCCGTGTGTGTTTTACGTTTATTTATCGTCGCTACCGGTTGCCCATATGAGCGACGCCTCCTGAAGAGATTAGTTATTTTAGATTTTTGGAGGATAGTGCAATGATACAGACAGAGACCCATTCCAGAATCTCCTCTGGTTCTTTTACGTGCATGGTGTACAGCACCTACACGAGACCTCGGTTTAACGTCCCATCTGAAAGACTGTTAATTTTATTCGGGTCAGACGGGGGTGTTATGTTGGTTTGCCTACAGCGCGGCTTAAATGTGAATCTAGTCAAACATATTAAAGGTATATTCCTGTTCCGAACAGATTGTCACACATTCTAAATATAGATTGCTATCGTACAATTGTATTCCTTACTAAATCACCATTACAGTGTCGCAGTAAAAACGTTCATCCGTTGTAGCGTGTTTGGTATACTCACTTCTCACAAATGCAACCCGGGATCAAAAATGGGCGTTGCCCGAGATGTGTTAAATGGGGGTACAATTTAATTGTTCGGATTTTTTTATGTCCAAGATGGCCGCCGTCTACAAATAACACAAATTCTTCAAATATCATCTCACGTACGGTCCGATTTTGGCAATATTTTGGTAGGAATTATCGATGTACAATGGTCTTTCAAAGTGGTGACCCAAGGGGTAACACATGGAGTCAGGTGAGCGACACAGGGCCTTACTAGCCCTCTTGATTTTCATTAGACTATTTTCGTATCTCTTTTTCTCCGTTACAACTCATATATCAGCTGTCCGATTAGCGCAGTGGTTAGCGCGCTCGCTTCTCATCAATGCAACCCGGGTTCGATCCTCGGACCGGGAAGTATATGAGATGGTACGGTGGTCGCCAGATCGGACAGGTGGGTTTTCTCCGGGACCATGTATGTCGCATGTTTAATAAGTTGGTTTATTATGCTCCACATTACATACTTTGAATAATTTGATGCAGGGATTGGTACCAAATTAGCACTGTCCTATTAGCGCAGTGGTTAGCGCGCTGGCTTCTCACCAATGCAAACCGGTTTCGATCCTCAGACCGGGATGTATGTGAGATGTTACAGTTGTCACCAGGTGGGTTTACTCTGGGTTCTCCGGTTTCCTCCCACACGTATGACCACATTTACGCTTTCATCCGCGTCAACGAGAGTGGTTAATATAAGTTGTTAAAACTTGCTTCAGAATCGTTGTAAAATAAATAACGTTTTAAAAAAATAAATATATCAGCAATGCGATTAAATGTTTGGAACAGGAACACACCTCTAATGTAATCTTATTTATAGCTATGTTAATCAAATTACCATAAGCATGTTATGTTAAAGTTACAATATGTGTTATAATTATTTGTTACTAAATGTTTTATATTTTGTCTGTGATATATAGTCAAACCTGTGTTAAGCAGTCAGCCAAGAGAATCATAGAGAGTGGCTGCTTAGCACAGATGGTTGCTTAATAGAGGTGAAATGTATACTAAATCAACATATTGGGAATCCGGAAACTGGCTGCTTAAGACATGTTGGCTGCTTTAATAGAGGTGACCACTAACGCCGGTCTGACTTATTCCTAAAATAAGGAATATCGGTTCAGTGGTCCAATGATTAATACGCTGGACTTGTAGTCAGTAGACAGCGGTTCGATCCCCCGCTATACCTTACTAAAATGACTTTCGGATGAGACTTTAAACCGAGATCTCATGCCGATGCAGTACACTGTGCTTTAGCGAATCAGAGGAGACTCTGTGACTGTGAGACTGTGTCTATGTCTGTACCATTGCGCTATCCTCCAAACTCTAAAATGATTACTCACTTCAAGAGGCGTCGCTCATATGGATAACGAACAGACGGATATGTAGCACAATGGTAAAACGCTGGACTGGCAATCCAGGGATCGCAGGTTCGATCCCTCGTCTGACCCTGACACCTCCTGAAGATATTAGTCATTTTAGATTTTGGAGGATAGTGCAATGATACAGACAGAGACCAATTCCAGAGTCTCCTGATTCTTTTACGTGCACGGTGTAAAGCACCGACACGAGACCTCGGTTGAACGTCCCATCTGAAAGACTGTTAATTTTATTAGTGTCAGACGGGGGATCGAACCTGCGATCCCTGAATTACCAGTCCAGCGTGTTACCACTGGACTACAGTCCAGCGTGTTACCACTGGACGTTACCACTGGACTACAGTCCTGCGTGTTTGTGTGTGTGTTTACGTTTATTTATCATCGCTACCGGTTACCCATATGAGCGACGCCTCCTGAAGAGATTAGTCATTTTAGATTTTGGAGGATAGTGCAATGATACAGAAAGAGACCCATTCCAGAGTCTCCTCTGGTTCTTTTACGTGCACGGTGTAATGCACCGACACGAGACCTCGGTTTAACGTCCCATCTGAAAGACTGTTAATTTTATTAGGGTCGATCGAACTTGCGATCCCTGGATCACCAAGGCCCATATAACTCTCGCATATAATTTATTTGGTAAGGGTATCTATCAACAGTTGCCAATGGTGACAGATTTTTGATAACATGACTGAGATTATGAAGACGTCATGATGTGGCTGTATGCCCCTCTAAACACAGTGGGTACTTCCGGTACGGTAGTTGCCAGATCGGACAGGTGGCTTTTCTCCGGGTACTCCGATTTCCTCCCACACGAATGACCACTATGCGCTTTCATCAGCGCCAACGAGAGCGATTAATATAAGTTGTTAAAACTTGCTTCACAATCATTGTAAAATAAATAAATTTTAAACCAAAATACAGTTCAACGTGGCTATTACCAGTCATGAAGTTATGGAGTACATTATTTGGCAGCCATTTCACTATTTTGAGAAATTACTAACATACAATACGCCTTCATTGTTCTATTCATTATTCAAGATAACACTTTCTGATTTGTGTGTTTACATTATTTGGTATTGTTTTCTGCAGTTCTGAATTATTCATATTTTGTTATTTTGTATTCGAATCTTAAGACTTACCAAGAATAATGAAAACTTATATTTCCATAATGTACGTTGTGTTGTGAAGCTATATAGATTACTATTCTATTCTATATACTGCTGTGTTATATATCGTCTATATTCCTTGTTCGTGATAATGATACGATGTGATGAGTGTACGATGACGCGATGTTACGATGCCATCGTGTCATCCTACCATCCTACCATCGTGTCATCCTACCATCCTACCATCATGTCATCCTACCATCCTACCATCATGTCATCCTACCATCCTACCATCGTGTCATCCTACCATCCTACCATCATGTCATCCTACCATCATGTCATCCTACCATCCTACCATCGTGTCATCCTACCATCCCTACCATCATGTCATCCTACCATCCTACCATCATGTCATCCTACCATCGTGTCATCCTACAATCATGTCATCCTACCATCGTGTCATACTACCATCCTACCATCGTGTCATACTACCATCCTACCATCGTGTCATACTACCATCCTACCATCATACCATCGTGTCATCCTACCATCCTACCATCGTGTCATCCTACCATCGTGTCATCCTACCATCATGTCATCCTACCATCATGTCATCCTACCATCATGTCATCCTACCATCATGTCATCCTACCATCCTACCATCGTGTCATCCTACCATCCAACAATCCTACAATCCTACCATCATGCCATACTACCATCCTACCATCGTGTCATCCTACCACCGTGTCATCCCACCATCGTGTCATCCTACCATCCTGTCATCCTACCATCCTACCATCATGTCATCCTACCATCCTACAATCGTGTCATCCTACCATCCTACCATCGTGTCATCCTACCATCCTACCATCGTGTCATCCTAGCATCCTGCCATCCTACAATCGTGTCATCCTACCATCCTACCATCGTGTCATCCTGCCATCCTACCATCCCACCATCGTGTCATCCTACCACCCTAACATCATGTCATCCTACCATCCTACCATCGTGTCATCCTAGCATCCTGCCATCCTACAATTGTGTCATCCTACCATCCTACCATCGTGTCATCCTGCCATCCTACCATCCCACCATCGTGTCATCCTGCCATCCTACCATCCCACCATCGTGTCATCCTACCATCCTACCATCCTGTCATCCTACCATCCTACCATCATGTCATCCTACCATCGTGTCATACTACCATCGTGTCATCCTACCATCCTACCATCCTGTCATCCTACCATCCTACCATCATGTCATCCTACCATCGTGTCATCCTACCATCGTGTCATCCTACCATCCTATCATCCTGTCATCCTACCATCCTACCATCATGTCATCCTACCATCGTGTCATACTACCTTCCTACAATCATGTCATCCTACCATCCTACTATCGTGTCATCCTACCATCCTACCATCCTACTATCGTGTCATCCTACCATCCTACCATCGTGTCATCCTACCATCGCGTCATTCTACCATCGTATCATCGTATCATCCTACCATCGTGTCATCCTACCATCGTGTCATCCAACCATCCTACCATCGTGTCATCCTACCATCGTGTCATCCTACCATCGTGTCATCCTACCATCGTGTCATCCTACCATCATGTCATCCTACCATCGTGTCAACCTACCATCTTAACATCATGTCATCCTACCATCCTTCCATCGTGTCATCCTACCATCATGTCATCCTACCATCGTGTCATACTACCATCCTACCATCCTACAATCGTGTCATCCTACCATCATGTCATCCTACCATCCTTCCATCGTGTCATCCTACCATCCTGTCATCCTACCATCGTGTCATACTACCATCCTACCATCGTGTCATCCTTCCATCGTGTCATACTACCATCCTACCATCCTACCATCGTGTCATCCTACCATCCTACCATAGAGTCATCTACCATCCTACCATCGTGTCATCCTACCATCCTACCATCGTGTCATCCTACCATAGTGTCATCTACCATCCTGTCATCCTACCATCCTACCATCTTGTCATCCTACCATCGTGTCATCCTACCATCCCCTACCATCATACCATCGTGAAATCCTACCATCATACCATCGTATCATCCTACCATTATACCATCATGTCATCCTACCATCGTGTCATCCTACCATCCCCTACCATCATACCATCATGTCATCCTACCATTATACCATCATGTCATACTACCATCCTACCATCATGTCATCCTACCATCATGTCATCCTACCATCATGTCATCCTACCATCATGTCATCCTACCATCCTACCACCGTATCATTGACAATCACGTCATCGTACCATCGCCTTGCTGTATTATTTATTATACCCCGATGGACCTAACTGAACACTGTAAATGACAGCATTATACAAGTATACCATAGTAGCCAGTATACATATAGTGTGTCAGTATACATATAGTAACCAGTATACATATAGTGTGTCAGTATACATATAGTAACCAGTATACATATAGTGTGTCAGTATACATATAGTAACCAGTATACATATAGTATGCCAGTATACATATAGTAACCAGTATACATATAGTGTGTCAGTATACATACAGTGTGTCAGTATACATATAGTGTGCTAGTATACATATAGTATGTCAGTATACATATAGTGTGTCAGTATACATATAGTAACCAGTATACATATAGTGTGCCAGTATACATATAGTATGCCAGTATACATATAGTATGCCAGTATACATATAGTATGCCAGTATACATATAGTGTGCCAGTATACATATAGTAACCAGTATGCATATAGTGTGCCAGTATACATATAGTAACCAGTATACATATAGTGTGCCAGTATACATATAGTAACCAGTATACATATAGTATGTCAGTATACATATAGTAACCAGTATACATATAGTATGTCAGTATACATATAGTGTGCCAGTATACATATAGTAACCAGTATACATATAGTAACCAGTATACATATAGTATGCCAGTATACATATAGTAACCAGTATACATATAGTAACCAGTATACATATAGTAACCAGTATACATATAGTGTGCCAGTATACATATAGTAACCAGTATACATATAGTAACCAGTATACATATAGTAAACAGTATACATATAGTAACCAGTATACATATAGTAACCAGTATACATATAGTGTGCCAGTATACATATAGTAACCAGTATACATATAGTGTGCCAGTATACATATAGTAACCAGTATACATATAGTATGCCAGTATACATATAGTGTGCCAGTATACATATAGTAACCAGTATACATATAGTGTGTCAGTATACATACAGTGTGTCAGTATACATATAGTAACCAGTATACATATAGTAACCAGTATACATATAGTAACCAGTATACATATAGTAACCAGTATACATATAGTGTGCCAGTATACATATAGTAACCAGTATACATATAGTAACCAGTATACATATAGTATGCCAGTATACATATAGTAACCAGTATACATATAGTAACCAGTATACATATAGTAACCAGTATACATATAGTAACCAGTATACATATAGTAACCAGTATATATATAGTAACCAGTATACATATAGTATGCCAGTATACATATAGTAACCAGTATACATATAGTAACCAGTATACATATAGTATGCCAGTATACATATAGTAACCAGTATGCATATAGTGTGCCAGTATACATATAGTAACCATTATACATATAGTAACCAGTATACATATAGTGTGCCAGTATACATATAGTGTGCCAGTATACATATAGTAACCAGTATACATATAGTAACCAGTATACATATAGTATGCCAGTATACATATAGTAACCAGTATACATATAGTATGCCAGTATACATATAGTAACCAGTATACATATAGTGTGCCAGTATACATATAGTAACCAGTATACATATAGTAACCAGTATACATATAGTATGCCAGTATACATATAGTAACCAGTATACATATAGTAACCAGTATACATATAGTGTGCCAGTATACATATAGTAACCAGTATACATATAGTAACCAGTATACATATAGTAACCAGTATACATATAGTAACCAGTATACATATAGTAACCAGTATACATATGGTAACCAGTATACATATAGTAACCAGTATACATATAGTGTGCCAGTATACATATAGTAACCGGTATACATATAGTGTGCCAGTATACATATAGTAACCAGTATACATATAGTAACCAGTATACATATAGTGTGCCAGTATACATATAGTAACCAGTATACATATAGTAACCAGTATACATATAGTATGCCAGTATACATATAGTAACCAGTATGCATATAGTATGCCAGTATACATATAGTAACCAGTATACATATAGTGTGCCAGTATACATATAGTAACCAGTATACATATAGTAACCAGTATACATATATTATGCCAGTATACATATAGTAACCATTATACATATAGTATGCCAGTATACATATAGTAACCAGTATACATATAGTAACCAGTATACATATAGTAACCAGTATACATATAGTGTGCCAGTATACATATAGTAACCAGTATACATATAGTAACCAGTATACATATAGTGTGCCAGTATACATAGAGTAACCAGTATACATATAGTAACCAGTATACATATAGTAACCAGTATACATATAGTAACCAGTATACATATAGTAACCAGTAAAAATATAGTAACCAGTATACATATAGTGTGCCAGTATACATATAGTAACCAGTATACATATAGTAACCAGTAAACATATAGTGTGCCAGTATACATATAGTAACCAGTATACATATAGTAACCAGTATACATATAGTAACCAGTATACATATAGTATGCCAGTATACATATAGTATGCCAGTATACATATAGTAACCAGTATACATATAGTATGCCAGTATACATATAGTAACCAGTATACATATAGTAACCAGTATACATATAGTAACCAGTATACATATAGTAACCAGTATGCATATAGTAACCAGTATACATATAGTAACCAGTATACATATAGTAACCAGTATACATATAGTGTGCCAGTATACATATAGTAACCAGTATACATATAGTAACCAGTATACATATAGTAACCAGTATACATATAGTGTGCCAGTATACATATAGTAACCAGTATACATATAGTAACCAGTATACATATAGTGTGCCAGTATACATATAGTAACCAGTATACATATAGTAACCAGTATACATATAGTGTGCCAGTATCCATATAGTAACCAGTATACATATAGTAACCAGTATACATATAGTATGCCAGTATACATATAGTAACCAGTATACATATAGTATGCCAGTATACATATAGTAACCAGTATACATATAGTGTGCCAGTATACATATAGTAACCAGTATACATATAGTAACCAGTTTACATATAGTATGCCAGTATACATATAGTAACCAGTATACATATAGTATGCCAGTATACATATAGTAACCAGTATACATATAGTAACCAGTATACATATAGTAACCAGTATACATATAGTAACCAGTATACATATAGTAACCAGTATACATATAGTGTGCCAGTATACATATAGTAACCAGTATACATATAGTAACCAGTATACATATAGTAACCAGTATACATATACTGTGCCAGTATACATATAGTAACTAGTATACATATAGTAACCAGTATACATATAGTAACCAGTATACATATAGTAACCAGTATACATATAGTAACCAGTATACATATAGTAACCAGTAAAAATATAGTAACCAGTATACATATAGTGTGCCAGTATACATATAGTAACCAGTATACATATAGTAACCAGTATACATATAGTGTGCCAGTATACATATAGTAACCAGTATACATATAGTAACCAGTATACATATAGTATGCCAGTATACATATAGTATGCCAGTATACATATAGTAACCAGTATACATATAGTATGCCAGTATACATATAGTATGCCAGTATACATATAGTAACCAGTATACATATAGTATGCCAGTATACATATAGTAACCAGTATACATATAGTAACCAGTATACATATAGTAACCAGTATACATATAGTAACCAGTATACATATAGTAACCAGTATACATATAGTAACCAGTATACATATAGTGTGCCAGTATACATATAGTAACCAGTATACATATAGTAACCAGTATACATATAGTGTGCCAGTATACATATAGTAACCAGTATACATATAGTAACCAGTATACATATAGTAACCAGTATACATATAGTGTGCCAGTATACATATAGTAACCAGTATACATATAGTAACCAGTATACATATAGTAACCAGTATACATATAGTAACCAGTATACATATAGTATGCCAGTATACATATAGTAACCAGTATAAATATAGTATGCCAGTATACATATAGTAACCAGTATACATATAGTAACCAGTATACATATAGTAACCAGTATACATATAGTGTGCCAGTATACATATAGTAACCAGTATACATATAGTAACCAGTATACATATAGTAACCAGTATACATATAGTAACCAGTATACATATAGTAACCTGTATACATATAGTAACCTGTATACATATAGTAACCTGTATACATATAGTAACCAGTATACATATAGTAACCAGTATACATATAGTGTGCCAGTATACATATAGTAACCAGTATACATATAGTGTGCCAGTATGCATATAGTAACCAGTATACATATAGTAACCAGTATACATATAGTAACCAGTATACATATAGTAACCAGTATACATATAGTATGCCAGTATACATATAGTGTGCCAGTATACATATAGTATGCCAGTATACATATAGTATGCCAGTATACATATAGTAACCAGTATACATATAGTAACCAGTATACATATAGTATGCCAGTATACATATAGTATGTCAGTATACATATAGTAACCAGTATACATATAGTAACCAGTATACATATAGTGTGCCAGTATACATATAGTGTGCCAGTATACATATAGTAACCAGTATACATATAGTAACCAGTATACATATAGTATGCCAGTATACATATAGTAACCAGTATACATATAGTATGCCAGTATACATATAGTAACCAGTATACATATAGTGTGCCAGTATACATATAGTAACCAGTATACATATAGTAACCAGTTTACATATAGTATGCCAGTATACATATAGTAACCAGTATACATATAGTATGCCAGTATACATATAGTAACCAGTATACATATAGTAACCAGTATACATATAGTAACCAGTATACATATAGTAACCAGTATACATATAGTAACCAGTATACATATAGTAACCAGTATACATATAGTAACCAGTATACATATAGTAACCAGTATACATATAGTAACCAGTATACATATAGTAACCAGTATACATATAGTGTGCCAGTATACATATAGTAACCAGTATACATATAGTAACCAGTATACATATAGTGTGCCAGTATACATATAGTAACCAGTATACATATAGTAACCAGTATACATATAGTGTGCCAGTATACATATAGTATGCCAGTATACATATAGTAACCAGTATACATATAGTATGCCAGTATACATATAGTATGCCAGTATACATATAGTAACCAGTATACATATAGTATGCCAGTATACATATAGTAACCAGTATACATATAGTAACCAGTATACATATAGTAACCAGTATACATATAGTAACCAGTATACATATAGTAACCAGTATACATATAGTAACCAGTATACATATAGTATGCCAGTATACATATAGTAACCAGTATACATATAGTAACCAGTATACATATAGTAACCAGTATACATATAGTAACCAGTATACATATAGTGTGCCAGTATACATATAGTAACCAGTATACATATAGTAACCAGTATACATATAGTATGCCAGTATACATATAGTAACCAGTATACATATAGTAACCAGTATACATATAGTAACCAGTATACATATAGTAACCAGTATACATATAGTATGCCAGTATACATATAGTAACCAGTATACATATAGTATGCCAGTATACATATAGTAACCAGTATACATATAGTAACCAGTATACATATAGTAACCAGTATACATATAGTAACCAGTATACATATAGTAACCAGTATACATATAGTGTGCCAGTATACATATAGTAACCAGTATACATATAGTAACCAGTATACATATAGTATGCCAGTATACATATAGTAACCAGTATACATATAGTAACCAGTATACATATAGTAACCAGTATACATATAGTAACCAGTATACATATAGTGTGCCAGTATACATATAGTAACCAGTATACATATAGTAACCAGTATACATATAGTATGCAGTATACATATAGTAACCAGTATACATATAGTAACCAGTATACATATAGTACCAGTATACATATAGTAACCAGTATACATATAGTATGCCAGTATACATATAGTAACCAGTATACATATAGTATGCCAGTATACATATAGTAACCAGTATACATATAGTAACCAGTATACATATAGTAACCAGTATACATATAGTAACCAGTATACATATAGTATCCAGTATACATATAGTAACCAGTATACATATAGTAACCAGTATACATATAGTAACCAGTATACATATAGTGTGCCAGTATACATATAGTAACCAGTATACATATAGTAACCAGTATACATATAGTAACCAGTATACATATAGTAACCAGTATACATATAGTAACCAGTATACATATAGTAACCGTTTGTCCAGTATACATATAGTAACCAGTATACATATAGTAACCAGTATACATATAGTAACCAGTATACATATAGTAACCAGTATACATATAGTAACCAGTATACATATAGTAACCAGTATACATATATGCCAGTATACATATAGTAACCAGTATACATATAGTAACCAGTATACATATAGTATGCCAGTATACATATAGTACCAGTATACATATAGTGTATACATATAGTAACCAGTATACATATAGTATGCCAGTATACATATAGTAACCAGTATACATATAGTAACCAGTATACATATGAGTATACATATAGTGTGCCAGTATACATATAGTAACCAGTATACATATAGTAACCAGTATACATATAGTATGCCAGTATACATATAGTAACCAGTATACAGTATACATATAGTAACCAGTATACATATAGTAACCAGTATACATATAGTATGCCAGTATACATATAGTAACCAGTATACATATAGTAACCAGTATACATATAGTAACCAGTATACATATAGTAACCAGTATACATATAGTATGCCAGTATACATATAGTAACCAGTATACATATATGCCAGTATACATATAGTAACCAGTATACATATAGTATACCAGTATACATATAGTAACCAGTATACATATAGTAACCAGTATACATATAGTAACCAGTATACATATAGTAACCAGTATACATATAGTAACCAGTATACATATAGTAACCAGTATACATATAGTAACCAGTATACATATAGTAACCAGTACCAGTATACATATAGTAACCAGTATACATATAGTAACCAGTATACATATAGTAACCAGTATACATATAGTAACCAGTATACATATAGTGTGCCAGTATACATATAGTAACCAGTATACATATAGTAACCAGTATACATATAGTGTATGCCAGTATACATATAGTAACCAGTATACATATAGTAACCAGTATACATATAGTAACCAGTATACATATAGTAACCAGTATACATATAGTATACCAGTATACATATAGTAACCAGTATACATATAGTAACCAGTATACATATAGTAACCAGTATACATATAGTAACCAGTATACATATAGTGTGCCAGTATACATATAGTAACCAGTATACATATAGTAACCAGTATACATATAGTAACCAGTATATTGCCAGTATACATATAGTAACCAGTATACATATAGTAACCAGTATACATATAGTAGTATTTGCCAGTATACATATAGTAACCAGTATACATATAGTGTGCCAGTATACATATAGTAACCAGTATACATATAGTAACCAGTATACATATAGTAACCAGTATACATATAGTAACCAGTATACATATAGTAACCAGTATACATATAGTGTGCCAGTATACATATAGTAACCAGTATACATATAGTAACCAGTATACATATAGTAACCAGTATACATATAGTGTGCCAGTATACATATAGTAACCAGTATACATATAGTAACCAGTATACATATAGTAACCAGTATACATATAGTAACCAGTATACATATAGTAACCAGTATACATATAGTAACCAGTATACATATAGTATGCCAGTATACATATAGTAACCAGTATACATATAGTAACCAGTATACATATAGTGTGCCAGTATACATATAGTAACCAGTATACATATAGTAACCAGTATACATATAGTATGCCAGTATACATATAGTATGCCAGTATACATATAGTAACCAGTATACATATAGTATGCCAGTATACATATAGTAACCAGTATACATATAGTATGCCAGTATACATATAGTAACCAGTATACATATAGTAACCAGTATACATATAGTAACCAGTATACATATAGTAACCAGTATACATATAGTGTCCAGTATACATATAGTAACCAGTATACATATAGTAACCAGTATACATATAGTAACCAGTATACATATAGTGTGCCAGTATACATATAGTATCCAGTATACATATAGTGTGCCAGTATACATATAGTAACCAGTATACATATAGTAACCAGTATACATATAGTAACCAGTATACATATAGTGTGCCAGTATACATATAGTAACCAGTATACATATAGTAACCAGTATACATATAGTAACCAGTATACATATAGTAACCAGTATACATATAGTATGCCAGTATACATATAGTAACCAGTATACATATAGTATGCCAGTATACATATAGTAACCAGTATACATATAGTAACCAGTATACATATAGTAACCAGTATACATATAGTGTGCCAGTATACATATAGTAACCAGTATACATATAGTAACCAGTATACATATAGTAACCAGTATACATATAGTAACCAGTATGCATATAGTAACCAGTATACATATAGTATCCGTATACATATAGTAACCAGTATACATATAGTAACCAGTATACATATAGTAACCAGTATACATATAGTAACCAGTATACATATAGTAACCAGTATACATATAGTATGCCAGTATACATATAGTAACCAGTATACATATAGTAACCAGTATACATATAGTAACCAGTATACATATAGTAACCAGTATACATATAGTATCCAGTATACATATAGTAACCAGTATACATATAGTATGCCAGTATACATATAGTAACCAGTATACATATAGTAACCAGTATACATATAGTAACCAGTATACATATAGTAACCAGTATACATATAGTATGCAGTATACATATAGTAACCAGTATACATATAGTAACCAGTATACATATAGTGTCCAGTATACATATAGTATGCCAGTATACATATAGTAACCAGTATACATATAGTAACCAGTATACATATAGTAACCAGTATACATATAGTATGCCAGTATACATATAGTAACCAGTATACATATAGTATGCCAGTATACATATAGTAACCAGTATACATATAGTAACCAGTATACATATAGTAACCAGTATACATATAGTAACCTGTATACATATAGTAACCAGTATACATATAGTAACCAGTATACATATAGTATGCCAGTATACAAATAGTAACCAGTATACATATAGTGTGCCAGTATACATATAGTAACCAGTATACATATATAATAACCAGTATACATATAGTGTGCCAGTATACATATAGTAACCAGTATACATATAGTAACCAGTATACATATAGTATGCCAGTATACATATAGTAACCAGTATACATATAGTAACCAGTATACATATAGTAACCTGTATACATATAGTAACCAGTATACATATAGTAACCAGTATATATATAGTATGCCAGTATACATATAGTAACCAGTATACATATAGTGTGCCAGTATACATATAGTAACCAGTATACATATAATAACCAGTATACATATAGTATGCCAGTATACATATAGTAACCAGTATGCATATAGTAACCAGTATACATATAGTGTGCCAGTATACATATAATAACCAGTATACATATAGTGTGCCAGTATACATATAGTAACCAGTATACATATAGTAACCAGTATACATATAGTATGCCAGTATACATATAGTAACCAGTATACATATAGTAACCAGTATACATATAATAACCAGTATACATATAGTAACCAGTATACATATAGTGTGCCAGTATACATATAGTAACCAGTATACATATAGTGTACCAGTATACATATAGTAACCAGTATACATATAGTATGCCAGTATACATATAGTAACCAGTATACATATAGTGTGCCAGTATACATATAGTATGCCAGTATACATATAGTAACCAGTATACATATAGTAACCAGTATACATATAGTAACCAGTATACATATAGTAACCTGTATACATATAGTAACCTGTATACATATAGTAACCAGTATACATATAGTAACCAGTATCCATATAGTAACCTGTATACATATAGTAACCAGTATACATATAGTAACCTGTATACATATAGTAACCTGTATACATATAGTAACCAGTATACATATTGTAACCAGTATACATATAGTAACCAGTATACATATAGTAACCAGTATACATATAGTGTGTCAGTGTACATATAGTAACCAGTATACATATAGTAACCAGTATACATATAGTAACCAGTATACATATATTATGCCAGTATACATATAGTATGCCAGTATACGTATAGTAACCAGTATACATATAGTAACCAGTATACATATAGTATGCCAGTATACATATAGTGTGTCAGTATACATATAGTAACCAGTATACATATAGTATGACAGTATACATATAGTATGCCAGTATACATATAGTGTGTCATTATACATATAGTGTGTCAGTATACATATAGTAACCAGTATACATATAGTATGCCAGTATACATATAGTATGCCAGTATACATATAGTAACCAGTATACATATAGTAACCAGTATACATATAGTAACCAGTATACATATAGTATGCCAGTATACATATAGTAACCAGTATACATATAGTAACCAGTATACATATAGTGTGTCAGTATACATATAGTAACCAGTATACATATAGTAACCAGTATACATATAGTGTGTCAGTATACATATAGTAACCAGTATACATATAGTATGTCAGTATACATATAGTAACCAGTATACATATAGTAACCAGTATACATATAGTATGTCAGTATACATATAGTAAACAGTATACATATAGTAACCAGTATCCATATAGTATGTCAGTATACATATAGTAACCGGTATTCATATAGTAACCAGTATGCATATAGTAACCAGTATACATATAGTAACCAGTATACATATAGTAACCAGTATACATATAGTATGTCAGTATACATATAGTAACCAGTATACATATAGTAACCAGTATACATATAGTAACCAGTATACATATAGTAACCAGTATACATATAGTAACCAGTATACATATAGTATGTCAGTATACATATAGTAACCAGTATACATATAGTAACCAGTATACATATAGTATGTCAGTATACATATAGTAACCAGTATACATATAGTAACCAGTATACATATAGTAACCAGTATACATATAGTAACCAGTATACATATAGTGTGTCAGTATACATATAGTAACCAGTATACATATAGTAACCAGTATACATATAGTAACCAGTATACATATAGTAACCAGTATACATATAGTAACCAGTATACATATAGTATGTCAGTATACATATAGTAACCAGTATACATATAGTAACCAGTATACATATAGTATGCCAGTATACATATAGTAACCAGTATACATATAGTAACCGGTATGCATATAGTAACCAGTATACATATAGTAACCGGTATGCATATAGTAACCAGTATACATATAGTATGCCAGTATACATATAGTAACCAGTATACATATAGTAACCAGTATACATATAGTAACCAGTATACATATAGTAACCAGTATACATATAGTAACCAGTATACATATAGTAACCAGTATACATATAGTGTGTCAGTATACATATAGTAACCAGTATACATATAGTAACCAGTATACATATAGTATGCCAGTATACATATAGTAACCAGTATACATATAGTAACCAGTATACATATATTAACCAGTATACATATAGTAACCAGTATACATATAGTAACCAGTATACATATAGTAACCAGTATACATATAGTAACCAGTATACATATATTAACCAGTATACATATATTAACCAGTATACATATAGTAACCAATATACATATAGTAACCAGTATACATATAGTAACCAGTATACATATAGTAACCAGTATACATATAGTGTGTCAGTATACATATAGTAACCAGTATACATATAGTAACCAGTATACATATAGTGTGTCAGTATACATATAGTAACCAGTATACATATAGTAACCAGTATACATATATTAACCAGTATACATATAGTAACCAATATACATATAGTAACCAGTATACATATAGTAACCAGTATACATATAGTAACCAGTATACATATAGTGTACAAGTATACCATAGTAGCCAGTATACATATAGTATACAAGTATACATATAGTAGCCAGTATACATATAGTAACCAGTATACATATAGTGTGTCAGTATACATATAGTAACCAGTATACATATAGTGTGTCAGTATACATATAGTAACCAGTATACATATAGTGTGTCAGTATACATATAGTGTGTCAGTATACATATAGTGTGTCAGTATACATATAGTAACCAGTATACATATAGTGTGTCAGTATACATATAGTAACCAGTATACATATAGTGTGTCAGTATACATATAGTAACCAGTATACATATAGTGTGTCAGTATACATATAGTGTGTCAGTATACATATAGTATGTCAGTATACATATAGTGTGTCAGTATACATATAGTGTGTCAGTATACATATAGGATGCCAGTATACATATAGTGTGTCAGAATACATATAGTAACCAGTATACATATAGTGTGTCAGTATACATATAGTGTGTCAGTATACATATAGTGTACAAGTATACCATAGTAGCCAGTATACATATAGTATACAAGTATACATATAGTAGCCAGTATACATATAGTATGCCAGGAAGTTGCTTGATAAGGAAGATTATGTTCTATAATTGGGCTAGTGTGTATGTTTGGTGATTAGAAATCTATTATTGGTCGCCAGTGTTGTTTTAATTTTAATATTATTATTTTGTATTATGCAGGGACGTAGTTAGCCATATTTAATGTATAGGTCCGACTACTAAATTGAGCATAGCAGGTACGGTGGTATTGGACGTGTGTGTGGGCATGTTCCCATGGCATGCAGGAACAGTTTGAACCCTAGAAGGTCGATGGTGCATTCTGACAACTTTTCATGTACGTTTACACTTCCGATAATTGCATATATTTTTTCGGCTAAAATTGTTATACAGGGATGAACTGACTGACACACATATATATATATATATATATATATATGTATAATTATACAGTCTACATCCGTTATTAGTCGGGTCAATATATGAAAAATAAGGGCCTAACCCCAACAAATTATAATAAAGGTTTTTTTGTTTTAGGTGTATCATTAGGTTGTACTAGACCCCTGAAAAAAAGTTTACCAAAATCAGACCCCGGGAAAGTGGTTAATTAGCATAATTTCAAAATGGCACCCCCAAAATTTTCAATGTACAGAAAAAAAATTTCTTGTTCAATTTAGACCCTATAAATGTATTACAAATAGATAGAAACATGGTTGCTTTACCTAATGAACACATCAGAAAACTTCTATGACGTCATTGTGACGTCATTGTGACGTCATAATGACGCTGCTGTCTCAATTACGCCATATGATATCATGAATCATTACTGTTTTTCCTGACTACCAAGACTTAAAGAAATATTTTTTGCTTCAGGATTTGAAAATGGATAACGGAGAGCTTGACGAAGACGTCTGCCCAATTTGCAAAGCGAGTTTGGAAGACGCCAAGGACACTGATGTTTCCAAACTTGCAACGAAGGGTGCTGAAAAAATCAACAAATCAAGCCAAGAAAGGGGTTGTGATGATGTTGTCGCAAGACCAAACCAACGAGTACACAAGAAATGTCGATCCTCGTGGACAAATGATAAAGCAATCAAACAGGCTTTAAAACGTTCTTCTGAATCATCATCACCTGTAAAGAAGAAGAGCCGCCGTATGAACTTAGGGCCATATGACCCTAAAAAGGACTGCCTCTTCTGTGGCCGTGAAATTTCTAAGGGTACTCATGGACATGATGAAAGTGCCGGTGAGATTCTCACTGACTGTTTCCCTCAGACGATACTGAAACATTGCAAAGAAAGACACGATGATTGGGCGCATATTGTTCAGGGTAAAATTGAATATCTTGGTACAAATTTGCAAGCTTCTGACTGTGTTTACCATAAACGCTGCAATACCTACTTTCGATTGGGGCAGGAAATGCCAGACCAGTTTCGATCAGAGGCAGTGCAAAAACCAATAAACATCGGGCGGCCCAAAAACGAGGACCAGCGAGAAGCATTTGTGGCAGTTTGTGAATATTTGGAAAGCAATGATGAAGAACAAATTACGATATCTGAACTTGTGAGCAAAATGGGTGAATACTTACTTGAAGAAGACTCTGTGCCATATGGAGTCAATATATGAAGCAAAAACTGAAAGAACGCTACAATGATTCTATATGCATAGCGGAAGTAAAAGGGCTTCAGGATATAGTGACGATGAGGGGAAAAACTGCAAAAATACTTCGTACCTATTTCGAGACTTCAAAAGATGGTGATTCCGAAAGTCAAAAACTTGCAATCATTGCTACAGCTGCCCAGCTCCTGAAGTGCGATATCAAGACTGAAATCCCATCAGTCACTGATCGATATCCTTCTTCGCAGAGCCTCAAACTAGACACTACATTAGATTACTTGCCGATTTCACTGCGTACCATGTTGAATAAACTGTTTGTGGGGACAGATAAAGATGAAAAAGTTGCTGCTATCGGGCAGTCAATAATACAAGCTGTTCGCCCGCGGGCACTTGTAGTGCCACTTCAAATAGGACTTGCTACTCAGCTACACCATCTCTATAAGTCACGATTTCTCATTGACACCTTGTCTGTCATGGGGTTTAGCTCTTCTTATGGGGAGGTGCAGAGATTCTTGCAAAATGCTGCTGATGTGGTTGCACCAGAGTTACTTGGGAAAGGATCATCTGGTACAGTATTATTCGCTGCTGATAATGTTGACCACAATATCATAACTCTGGATGGAAAAGGAACCTTCCATGGAATGGGAATGGTGGCAGCAACAACACCAGGACAGGTGACAACCCATGTTGTCCATAGGAAAAACGTTTCCAAATTGAATGTGAAAGAAATGTCACGGGTTGATATCATTGATTATCGCTTCTCCACATTTGCACGTCGTAACATTATGTTTGAAATACTTCCAGAACTTCACTTTCCTGTCCCAGTTGTAGACATACTATGGGAGCTCTCATTCTGTTTCCACATGGACTCACCCAACTGGCAGGGAATGATGAACATAGTTCATAGCTTATCTGACCACCCTGGAAAATCATCTGTCACATTCCTACCAATGATCGACATGTATCCAAGTGATCCAACTTGCATACTCTCCACACTTAGTTTCATTTGTGACCTAGCAGCGAAACACAAGATTGCGCCAATCGTGACATTCGACCAACCCTTGTTCTTTAAGGCCTCGGAAATAATCTACAATTCACCAGAGAGGAGCCACCTGAAGAACATTACGTTGATGTTAGGAAGTTTCCATACGTTGATGAACGTGCTCGGTGCTATGCACACTTATGCAAGGTTCGGGTCTGACGGACATCCTCGAAACTGTTTATGGTGACAATGCAGTAAAGCATATGATTGGTGGTAAAGCTGTGCAGAGAGCATTGCGGGGCCACCTCTTGTTTGAAAAATGCTTGAATGGAATGCTGGTCTGTGAAATGATGGAAAGCGATCCCGAGTTCGCTAATTCAGTGAAGATGTGTGAGGACATGTACAACTCGTTGTTAGAAGGCAAGACCACATTAGAAACAGTAGCTACCTCGGAGACAAACGCAAAACTTCAGCAAACACTTGACAAAAAGAAACTTGAGTTGTCTGACCAATCCAGGACAAGTAAGCTTTGGGTTGCTTACATGAACATGGTAAGAAGTGCAAGAATGCTTTTGATGGCAGATCGAATGGGCTCATGGGAAAGACATCTTAGTGCTGTTGCCGAATGTTTGCCAATATTTGCTGCAACAGGACACTACAATTACCTAAAATCAGCACACTTGTACTTGCAAAACATGCACAACCTTGAAACAAAGGATCCTGCTGTATTCAGGAAATTTCAAGATGGATTCCATGTAATCAGGCGTTCAGACAAATTCTGGGCTGGCCTGGGTTCCGACCTTGTGATTGAGCAGACCTTGATGCGCTCGCTAAAGTCAACCGGCGGCTTGACACGGGGAAGTGGGATGAGTGAAGAGCAGCGAGCCTTGTGGGTGTTATCATCACCGGTTTGTTCTGAGTACAATCATGCGATGGGGGACTTCAACAAGCGTGCCTTTTCAACGAGTGTGCAACATAAGGATATGAGTGGAGAAAGGATGAAGAGAGATCAGGCCGACCTTGTAAAAATCAAAGAAAAGCTCGAATCATGCAGTCCATTCTCTGCTGATCCAACATTGAGGAACATCATCACAGGAGTGGTTGCACAGGATGGCGTAAATGTTGACGACTATCAGAAAGTCGGGAGACAAATCATAGACAAAATGGAGGGTCAGCCAATTTTCACGTATGCAAGCAAACGAAAGGATAAAGTGAAAACATTAGGTGATTCATGCTCAGTGAAAGTTTCGCAAGACAGATCTATTGATCCTGCCTTACTGTTTCAGAGACTTCTTGTCATATCCAATGCAGGCGACTGTTCTTTAGAGGAGGTTCTAGAGTATGAACTTAGTCCATTTCCCCCAGCCTTGTTCGAGGCAAGCTACATCATGAGGAAGCCAGAAAAAACACAACTTGCTAAAGCAATAGATGACTATGCCTGTAGCCTGTCAGATGAGGCTGTTACGAACGAAGTGCCGCAGACCGAGAGCTATGTCCTAGACGGTGGTTCCCTCATGCATCGCGTACAGTGGACAAAAGGAAGCACATACGGTGCAATTGCGGACTGTTACGTTGACTTCACCTTACGCAATTATGGAATGGCGACAGTCGTTTTTGACGGATATCATGATCAACCATCAGTGAAGGACAGTACCCACCAGCGCCGTCAGCAGAAAAACCATCCAAAAGTGAGCTTCACTCCAACAACTGTGTTCACAGGAAAGAAGGAGGACTTCCTGTCTCAAGGTAGCAATAAGCAAGGGCTCATCAATATGATAAGCGACAGACTCCGCGAGAAAGGCTGCACAGTAATGAATGCCGAAGGGGATGCCGATTATGATATTGTTCAGGCAGCTATTGCAGTTTCTGAATACAAGACTACGACCCTAATCGGAGAGGATACAGACCTGTTGATCCTTCTCCTCCATCATATGGACAGTCAGAAGAAAACTCTGTATTTTCGCTCAGACAAGAAGTCAAAAGATCAGAGGGTGTACAACATCAACACACTAAAGGAGTGCCTTGGACAACAGTTATGTTCTCAGTTGCTGTTTATCCACGCGTTCACGAGATGTGATACAACATCGCGGGTTTTCGGGATGGGAAAGAAAACATTCTTTCAGAAAGTTGCCCAAGGGGATGAACAGTTAAAATCCTGTGCACTTGCTTTTACCAAACCTGGCCAGACAGCGGACACAATAGAACAGCATGGTAACCAGTCGATGGTTTTACTGTTTTCCGGAAAGCAAACGGATTATCTTGCTTCTTTGCGACATTCGGTGTTTAAAAAGAAAGTGGTTTCAGCATCATCCTTTGTTGCGCCTGCTAGACTCCCACCAACTGCATCTGCGACAAATTTCCATTCCCTGCGTGCTTACTATCAAATAATGACATGGCTAGGACTTGAGAGTAATTTGGATGCCACTGACTGGGGTTGGAAAATTGAGGACAATCAATTCGCACCAGTTATGACTGCAAAAAACCCTGCGCCGGACAATTTGTTAAAGATTGTGCATTGCAATTGCACGACCGCTTGCACAACACAGCGCTGTACATGTAGGAGGTACGGTTTACCTTGCACCTCTGCTTGTGGAGAATGCCAACTTGAATCCTGTGAAAACCCAAACAACGTTCTTCCAATGGATCAAGATGACACAGAAGACAGTGACGATGATGACTAATTGTATGTGACAGTCATAACTTAAAGGCTCTTAGTGGTTTCTGACATTCAGTGTGTTATGGACGAGTTTGAATTAATTTCCTATTTCTGTAAGGACAACCAGCTGACATGACATTTCCGTTCATATGGTCATACGGTGATGCAGGGATTTGTTCCTAGGTTGCATGGTGTCATGACGTCACTACCAATAACCATGTATTATTCACAGACCTTTCAGAAAATACTGTATTGTATAGGCAGATCAAATTTTCAAAAAAATGTTTTCAGAAAGTGTGTATTTGTTGAAAAAAGTTTATAAAAATGCATGTATTATTCATTGTCGTCATCATTGACGTCATAATGACGTCATAGAAGTTTTCTGATGTGTTCATTAGGTAAACCAACCATGTTTCTATCTATTTGTAATACATTTATAGGGTCTAATTTGAATTATAAAAAAGTTTCCTGTACATTGAAAATTTGTGGGGGGTGCCATTTTGAAAATATGCTAATTAACCACTTTCCCGGGGTCAAATTTTGGTAAACTTTTTTTCAGGGGTCTAGTACAACCTAATGATACACCTAAAACAAAAAAACCTTTATTATAAAAAATTTTGGGGTCAAACCTTACATTGACCCGACTATATGTCGAATTTCGTCGGACCGAACAAAATACTTCGACATAACCGAAGTTTGACGTAACGAAATTCGATATAAACAGATCCATTTATAGGTAAAATGATAGTGTCTGAAACGGGACTTTGATCCGACTTCGAGATAACCGGAGAATTCGACATAACCGACTTTGACATAACGGATGTAGACTGTATGGTTATATTATATATATATACAGTTTAATAATAAAAAGTATTGTATTGCAAATCAACATTAGACAACGGCCCGCACCAGACATACATATACTCCCTCCGCATGTTAGGCACATATACGCTTGGGTCCGGACAAATGTGTGCGGGTTCAAAACCACGAAACCTTTGGGGGGGGGGTAAGAACACTATGATACACTATAGGGTTGACACTATACATAACAAGAAAAACTATTACATATAAATATGTAATAGGAGGACGATTGAACATTTACTCTGCATCATACACACTCGGATAGTGTATTGAGTGACTGTATAATTATAAAGTGCATATTTTAGTAATTAAATGCAAACATGTTGATACTAACATGAAACCCTGTCCAGCATAATACATGTAGTATATACCACATCCCTGCTGGAACATCCGCGAAACACATGGGAACCAATTATTGTTGTAGAATTTCAACTGCTTAAATAGATTAACCTGGCCATTTCAGCTCAAGTCTGTATTTCTATGCGCACACCAGTGAAAGCTTGGAACTAGTTCCCTGAAAACAATTGGACAATTTTAATACCTATAATACGAATACATAGCAGAATACAGACGGATCTGTAGCCCAGTGGTAAAACACTGGACTGGTAATCCAGGGATCGCAGGTTCGATCCACCGTCTGACCATAATAAAATTAATGTCTTTCAGATGGGACGTTAAACCGAGGTCTCGTGTCGGTGCTTTACACCGTGCACGTAAACGAACCAGAGAATACTCTGGAATGGGTCTCTGTCTGTATCATTGCACTATCCTCCACAATCTAAAACGACTAATCTCTTCAGGAGGCGTCGCTCATATGGGCAACCGGTAGTGAAGATGAATAAACGTAAAACACACACATAGCAGAAATTCTTATCACATAAATTCCCATTCGTCCAGAAAAAAATGCCATTCCAAGCCTTCATGTAAGCCATATAACAACATAATTGTTTCATTTCATCATAGCAATAAACTATGCCGGAACATCGGGAGCATTATGTATTTATTTAACGTCGTATGACAAATTACAAATACGATTCGATAAACATCTTAGGAATCATAACACGAATAGAACAGCTAATACGAGGATACAGGCAACTATATACAGTAATGACTCCAATGACAAGCAAACGCTAATTCAGAAGCTTAGATGACCATTATAATATTATTATGAAATCCTAATTTCACTTTTGAAAGTGTGTAGACCACAAAAACACTGTTTATTGATTCAATGTTAGTGTTCGAATGTATTCGGAAGAATTTGTAGTAGTGATGCAGTTATTTATATATGTATTGCTGTTTGCTTTAAGCAGCCACCTGTATTAAACAGCCAGTTGCCAGATTCCCAATATTTTGTTTCATTATACATTTGACATCTATTAAGCAGCCACCTGTATTAAACAGCCAGTTGCCAGATTCCCAATATTTTGTTTCATTATACATTTGACATATATTAAGCAGCCACCTGTATTAAACAGCCAGTTGCCAGATTCCCAATATTTTGTTTCATTATACATTTGGCATATATTAAGCAGCCACCTGTATTAAACAGCCAGTTGCCAGATTCCCAATATGTTGTTTCATTATACATTTGACATCTATTAAGCAGCCACCTGTATTAAACAGCCAGTTGCCAGATTCCCAATATTTTGTTTCATTATACATTTGACATCTATTAAGCAGCCAACCTGTATTAAACAGCCAGTTGCCAGATTCCCAATATGTTGTTTCATTATACATTTGACATCTATTAAGCAGCCACCTGTATTAAACAGTCAGTTGCCAGAGTCCCAATATTTTGTTTCATTATACATTTGACATATATTAAGCAGCCACCTGTATTAAACAGCCAGTTGCCAGAGTCCCAGTATTTTGTTTCATTATACAGTTGACATCTATTAAGCAGGCCACCTGTATTAAACAGCCAGTTGCCAGATTCCCAATATTTTGTTTCATTATACATTTGGCATCTATTAAGCAGCCACATGTTACTCCAATGACTGGCTGCTTAAGACAGGGTTGACTGTAATTCGACACCGGAATATTAATATGAAAATACGCAATACCCAACATAGGCATTGCAAAATACATTATGCAGAATCACATTTTACAAATGGTTCCCGTTGCCGTGTGGTTGGGGTCGTTGACTCACAGCTGTAGCTTCGAATCCCACTAGTGATGACGAATTATTTCATGTGAGGAAGCTATCGGATTAACAGTCATTCAGATGGGACTTTAAACCGAGGTCTCGTGTCGGTGCTGTACACCGTGCACGTAAAAAAAAGCCAGAGAAGACTCTAGAATGGGTATCTGTCTGTATCATGCACTATCCTCCAAAAACTCTAAAATGACTAATCTCTTCAGGAGGCGTCGCTCATATGGGCAACCGGTAGCGACGATAAATAAGTTTAGAAACACACACTGTATGTCTTTAACACATATGCCTACTGTAGTAATGACCTCTCACCACGATATATATGTAGTGGTTAATACTTTATGAATCTGTTAGATCATGAGGAAAAGAACATGAATGGTGATTGCCATTTTATATTTGGAAGAGAACTACATGTTTTGTAGTCAATGAAACATATCATCTCTGAATAGTAATCTTAGACTCAATTTGGTAGCCTGGGTTCCAGTCTGTCGATTTTTCACTTTTTAACTTCTGGCAAAATGATGATATGATCAGAAACTCAAAACGGCCCAATTAAAGCAGCATTACATCGTATGAAATAAAAGATATTTGAAAAATTCAATTTGTACGTATGGGTAGCAATGCTGCTACACATTCTAACATTATACTTTGTATGCTTATGTTCATTTGGTAAACAGTGTTTTTTGCGATAAAACAAACTCGAAACCGAAAGTAGGACATTCCTAGTCGATCGGTCACGCACTTGTTTACAACCGGAACGCATTGTCCGCACTTGCTTACATTTGGAATGCATCGTCCCCATTTGTCCCACGTTGTCTTTTTAATTAAATTACTTGATATGTTGATTCATACCTCTTTTAGGGACATTTCTACATCCCCGCGAGTGGTTCTCAACATTAGAGGAAGATAGATAAATAGTCTTTCATGTTCAAAATATATACGTTGTTTTATACATCCTCTGTTGTTTCACGCATGCGCGCTGTGTGTGTTTACATTCCATGTGTTGATAAACAAATTCGCGTATACTACGGTTTAAATTTATTGGAATTTTATCGTTTCTGAGCGACTATTTCGATTTTTGTAAACACACACCTATTAGTATTTATATTTTACCCAAAACATCCTTTATTACGATGTAATGCTGCTTTAATAGTCTCGGTGTTAAAATATATGTATTTGACTGACCAGGCATAATATATCGACACCTGTTCCAAGGCTATAAATTTGGTATCATTTTGAAAAATGTATCTCTGCAAATATCGAAATTTGAACGCTGTCTAAGACGTACATTAACATGCATCAGAAGGCACCATTGACGTTCTAGGGTTCAAAATGTTCCCTCTAGCAACATCACAACTTCCGGTTCTCAATTTATTAGTCGTGCCTGTAAATTCAAAATCGCTAGCTACGCCGCTGGTTGCACATCCCCATTAACCATTGCTTAAGATGACCCCCGGGTGGTTAAATGTCATGAGTTTGTGATTAAATGAATCTTGGGAATAATTTAATATCAAAATGTTTACATCAGTAAAATGCTCTTCTCTCAACTATGACTATCGTTCGTATTGTCGTGCACAGTAGGGACACATATCATTCGTTATACGAGTTCTTGTTATATGTATATACATTTGTGCAGCGAAAATGGCCAGCTCTATAAGGTCTTGGGACTTTCCAACAATGAGTAACTGTATTACATTTCATATTAATAAGTTTGTCTTTTCTTTTCTCCCTTAACTCTTTCAGCGCCGAATAAATTCAGAGCATGTGCAAACAGCATAGATCCAGATCAGCCGCGGCGT
Source organism: Archivesica marissinica (assembly GCA_014843695.1). Lineage (NCBI taxonomy): Eukaryota > Metazoa > Mollusca > Bivalvia > Venerida > Vesicomyidae > Archivesica > Archivesica marissinica. The sequence continues at coordinate 15,515,375 of CM026389.1, read as the reverse complement.
AACGCCGCGTCTGATCAGGATCTATGTTGTTTGCTATTCGGACAGGTGCTTCAGCTCCACTCTCTGAAGAGCAATCAGCATATAGCCTGATCAGACGGCAGGTTCTATTCTGTCCGATCGGGTTCTCTACTTTTTTACAAAGTCGCTTCTATGCGACATTGGCGCTGAAAGAGTTAAACATATTTATTTATATACATATTCAAGCTATTTAAAACTGCTAACATAAGGTGGTTTATAGGCCCGTTGGGCCGGGTGTTAAGATTTCATATTATACTGAATATATGTTGGAAATATGTTGGAAAACACAAGTCACTATAATAAACAATTATCTCTACTATGTATATACATGTATATAATTATGCACCAAGTCTCTGTGCTATTGTTTTCATTCATCCGTAACCATATCAAACTGGATGTATGTGACTTGATAGATAAATATATAAATACAGAAAACTAGAAGTAAACATGAAATCGCAATAAAAAAACCCCAGATTGTATCGATTAATAGGGTGTGGTGACGGGTGTGGCTGGCTGGGTAACATTGTATGGTGGGACACTTGATTGGAGTAGCTATTACAGTTACATTTCCTAAACCTTTTTTTTGGTTTGTTTATTGTTGTTTTTTGTTTCTAAATTCTTATTATCTAAAATGTTGCTTATTCTCTTAATCATTTTACCCTTTTTCTATTAGTATCATTAAATTTAGTAAACTACTAGCACAACTCTTGTATTCAGTCTCTTTGTTAATTACAATCTAGTCTTATGGGGAGGGTCGTAACTAATGTTGTTAAAACTTGTGGCCCAACCCATTTGCTTCAACATATAATGACAATCCTTGAGCAAACAATGCCACGAATCATGCATTATGGATAGTTATACAAGTTTGTTCATTTGTTTTGTATTGTACATTGTATATATAGAATGCAATAAAATATGATTAAACTAATTATCTCTACTATGTATATACATGTATATAATTATACACCAAGTCTCTGTGCTATTGTTTTCATTCATCCGTAACCATATCAAACTGGATGTATGTGACTTGATAGATAAATATATAAATACAGAAAACTAGAAGTAAACATGAAATCGCAATAAAAAAACCCAGATTGTAGCGATTAATAGTTGAAATGTTGAAACCGAAACCGAAGTCACCGATATGGGATTTTCCATGTTCTAAAAATAGTAACACAGCTTAACCTTTAAATTTCAGGGAAGTGAAATTCAAAACATGATCAAATAATGATTAGAAAGTTAAGACCAATCAGCGTACATGCACAATTCAGACGTATTAAGATATATACACACATGGGAACTGAAACACTGTGTGCAACATTGTGTATTATTTGTGTTTGATTCGTTCATCATATCATAGAAATGGAAATGTGTGCGCTAAGCCGTCTTGGAAAATATACAGAAACGAACGAAATTGATGGAATTGCCGTACAAACTTTACTGAGAACTATTTCGAAAGATGACAATGCAGATTATTTCGTTAAACCACATAGTGCTTACACCAGGCAGAATAGCGTTAATGAATGTAATACACAGGTAAATGTCCCTGAAAGGGGTTTTGACATAAAAGATACCTTTGCCTAATGACCTCTTCTTAACAGTGCATAAACGGAATAATAGTTTACACATTTTAAACATATTTCTAATGACCTACCTTCAATAAAATGTTCACTGCAAACTCTAGCACCATCGTCACCAGGTGTCCAGTCCTTGCCAGTGTTCGGATCGGACCGCTTTATGACATTCATCCAACGTGTGCGGCGTGGCTCATCTCGGGGAATCCGATGAAATTTCAAACCTAATTGTTTATCAGTGTCTCTGTTTGCACACCCAAATACTACACATTCTTTTCCCATTATAAAACGTTACTCAACAGCAAGTAAAGGCAGTAAATAAAACAAAATGATTGATCGAAAATAACATGTACACAAAATGGCCGCAGTGTTGATAATCGGTGTGCTAGAGGTTGACGGCCAGCTATTTTTAGTAACGGGAAAACACCTATAGTGACGTCAGCTCAAAACCTCCTATATATATAGATACAAATGATAAGGAGCATACACAATTCAGACAACTGCTCGAAGACACTGAAAAGCCGCTTAACAACATTTTACTGGAGAAATTCATCAAACCATCTTATATTAAGCAAATCAGTGCGATTTCAACAGTAGAAGAACGTCTAGTTAAGAAAACTAATAACGATACGGTTATGAACATGCCAAGTGAAAGTTCGGAAAGGAGCGCGTATTCATCTAATGATAACGGCTTGTCAGGGGCCAAGCAACGAACATGGCTGCAGCGTGGCGACTGTATATTTGCTATGTCTGGATTTTCATGTATAGTATCAATGCTTACTGTTGCATTTGTGGTACTTATGGTAAACAGGGTACGTTTGTTGTCAAGTTTAATTTTATAATATCATAATTATTACTTGTTAGCTATACACCGACACGTATTTATAGCATATATATGTATATACAAGTGGTTACGATCGCTGACTTGTATACCACTGAAACCTATCATCACTGATGGTCACGGGTTCGAGCCCCGCTCAGGCCGTGTCTCTTTATATGAAAATGTTGGCAGTTTCTTACGGAGGTTGGTGCACCAAGTACTTGTTAACCGCTGGAGCCTGCCCAGGAAAGGTGTTGCTAGGTAAATTATCCGCTAGCGATATATCCCAAAATGGTGTGATGAAGGCGTAAACCCCGAACAAACAAAAACAGACGGATCTGTAGTCCAGTGGTAACACTCTGGACTGGTAATCCAGTGATCGCAGGTTCGATCCCCCGTCTGACCCTAATAAAGTTAACAGTCTTTCAACCAAGGTCTCATGTCGGTACTGTACACCGTGCACGTAAAAGAACCAGAGGAGACTTTGGAATGGGCCTCTGTCTGTATCATTGCACTATCCTCCAAATATCTAAAATGACTAATCTCTTCAGGAGGCGTCGCTGATATGGGCAACCGGTAGCGACGATAAATAAACGTAAAACACCCAAACCCCGAACAAATAAACACATAACGCTATCTAACGAATGTGTATTGATAAAAGCAAGTGGGTTAGGACGCTACATGCTAGACCCATACACATTAGCGATAGCCCTTCACACATTAGTTTGCACAACGTATACCATTACACATAGAAATATTAACGGTTTTTCTAGTAATTTAAATTGCGTGTGTTTGGATATTTATAGCTGTTGGATCGTTAGTTAACCCATTCAACACCAAGTAACTGACATAGACTGGTCCATGACATTTTTAGACCAATTAAATTAATAAGAAAATTACATTTGGATCAGTTCATTTATCAAAATGGGTAAATTATTTTTTAAAAATTGTAATATTACTTGCAAAAAGTGCAGATCCTGATGAGACGGCTCGTCACGAGCCGGCTCATCTGGATCTACACTTTTTTGTAAGCCTATTTAGAGGTATGTGGTGTTGAAAGGGTTAAATTGTATTGTATTGTATGGGTCGACCACGTATCTACTTTGCGTGCATAACAAAGGGGTCATGTAACTAATCCGCACAGAAAGGTTCCCGAACTGCAGAACATTTGATCGTTAGTTTCTTAAAGAAATAGTTATAAAAAAGACCAACACTGTCAACTTTAGACTCCTGTATCATTGGCAAGCATCTCGGGAAAGTCCGGAAACGATCGGATATACTGATTTGCATACGGTTATAGAACTTAACAGTCTTTTTAGAAATGACATCATTCAGGATTGTGGCTTTAATAAACACATTGGATTTAACTTCCTCCTTTTTTGGAAAATGAAATATCACGTAATAATAGTCGTTTCGGTTTCAGTGTGCTAAATCTATGTGAGATATTATATGGATATAATCCCTAAATCGTGTGGCGTCCGTGGTCCAATGGTAGAGCGTCGGATTTGGAATCGTAATGTCCGGGTTAGATACTCTGTCAGGCCACGTATGTAGTGTCATTGAGCAAGGCACCTCACACACATTGCTTAGTACTGGTTAACCGCTATGGTCGGCTAAGCATGCCCAGCAAAACATGTCTATAGGTCCCCGCAAGGGGTTTGACATTAATGGAACATACATACTCATAGAGCAAGATCTGTGCTCTTAATATTTGGTTTCCTCTGTTGTTATCGTTGTTTCCTTTGCACCACATGCTATCCAATATCATCCGTTTTCTCATCTTATGATTATTAAATAATTAAATCTCGAAAGATATCCTACACACAGACGGATCTGTAGTCCAGTGGTTAACAAGTTGGACTGGTAATCCAGGGATCGCAGGTTCGATCCCCCGTCTGACCCTAATAAAGTTAACAGTCTTTCAGATGGGACTTTAAACAGAGGTCTCGTGTCGGTGCTGTACACAGTGCACATAAAAGAACCAGAAGAGATTCTGGAGTTGGTCTCTGTCTGTATCATTGCACTATCCTCCAAAGATCTAAAATTACTAATCTCTTCAGGAGGCGTAGCTCATATGGGCAAACGGTAACGACGATAAATAAACGCAAAACACATATATCATACACCACCAATGGATACTCTATACTGTAGAAATTGTTATCAATTAATGAACACGATTTTGATAAAATTATATTTTCCCTACCACTACAGAAAACAACAGTAAGAACAAAGGATTCCAACTAATACGACCAATATACATTTTGGGATAAATTGGACTTTATGTGTCAAGGGGATAATGGAAAAACCAGTAATGTATCCCATTCAACGAGCCTTGCATACCTAGTTCACATCACTATCGGTTGTCTTTCAGTCAACCTTATCACACAAGTGCGACTCCCACGGACCATACACCCCACCCCATTGCACTTCATGTTTCGCATTGTCATACTTTACGACCACCAGTGAACCCCACCCCCCATCGCCCTTCATTTAATTTAATTTTTCGCATTGTATATTTTACGACCAGCAGTGATGGAACTGGTCCTAAAGGGTACACTGTCTTTGACCGCTGGATCACTGACCCACCTGCAATGATTCCTGGTCTATGAGGTCAGTGTGTTACCACAAAACCAGTGTGACCTGGGATACAGCCTATCGAATTTTCATTTTTTTTACTTGATATGATAAGAAACACAACACGGCTCAATTAATTGTCTGGGTGCTAAATAAATATGCATATATATGACAGACAAGGCAAATATATATCAATGCATGTTCCCAGGCTAGACAAGTGGCATTGTCAGTTGAAGCCACGCATACCAAATTACCATTGCATACTTGTTCCGCATATTACCACTTAATACGTGTTCCTTTCATTGTTAATTTCTATTATGTTACATATATGTGTTGATTGTTCCTAACAGGGAACTAGTAATATATACAGTATGCACCAGTTATGTCGAATTCCGTCGGACCGAACAAAATACTTCGACATAACCGAAGTTTGACTTAACGAAATTCGATATAAACGGAGCCAGTTATATGTAAAATGATAGTATCTGAAACGGAACTTTGATCCGACTTTGAGATAACCGGAGAATTCGACATAACCGACTTTGACATAACGGATGTAGACTGTAATATATGTTGTACTATCTTTTAAGCCGACAAATTGGACATGGAGAATACATCTATATATATACATGTATTATAATATATTATAATAATGACTTATATATGTGTACTTTTAGGTGTCAAACTACACAGACGGATACAGACAAGAGATTGTTCCAAGCATGAGCCAAGCGTATAATGGTAAGCTTCAGGTTGTGGTTGTTGCTGTCTAAATTTGCGAATTATAGCGCTGCTTCCAAACAGGATTAAGTATAAAAAAACGTATTAGTAGTGCTCTACAAGCAACACAGGTGGATCTGTAGTCCGGTTGTTAACACGTTGGACTGGTAATCCAGGGATAGCAGGTTCGATCCCCCGCCTGACCCTAATAAAATGGGACTTTAAGTCAAGGTCGGTGTCGGTGCTTTAAACCGTGCACGTAAAAGAACCAGAGGAGATTCTGGAATGGGTGTCTCTCTCTATCATTGCACTATCCCCAAACAATCTAAAATGACTAATCTCATCAGGAGGCGTGGCTCATATGGTTTCGCGTTCTGAGCTCATATTATTATTGGTGGAGGAAGACCCCGTGTACACGTCCGGGTATTTCTGGCATGTACGGGTACACCGGCATTCCTCAGGTCAGGTGGATAACTTTCACACATGAAAACATTCGAAAACTACAGTGGATACCAACATACAACGGTTTGAAGTCAATAACCGTAACCACCCGGTTACAGAGATCACCTTTCTGGGGTCAAATTGACATGGTAATGTTTGAAACGTATAAATATTAAACGGGTTATAATGTTCTGATTTCTGTACACATATATCTAAAATTAATAAGATAAATGCTTCAAATTTTTAAACTGCCATTTTTAGTGTTTAGATATATTGTAAATATTAAAATCTCGAGCTGTGAATTTTCCACATTTACCCATTTCTCAGTCACGGTCATATAGTTTAGTTTATACACATATATTAACTCGATTGCGAAACAAGTTCTTACAACTTATATTAATCACTCGCGAGACCTCATTCCTGATGGAATCCATCGACACGAGGGAAAGAGAGAAGAGGTATCGTGAAATTTAATATAGTATTGCCTAAGGACACAATCGTCACTGCTCCAGCGGAGCTCGAACTCAGGGCAAAGCGAACGCGCTACCACTGCTCTATTACGACTTGCACGGTTTATGCACGAGAAAACCTATTTCTTGTGCAATAATGTTGAGGCTCCGTGGTCCGTAGTATGCTGCTGTTAGAGTTGCAGGTTCGCTCCCTAACGGAGACGAAATTGAAGACAGACAGACAGACAGACAGACAGACAGACAGACAGACAGACAGACAGACAGACAGACAGACAGACAGACAGACAGACAGACAGACAGACAGACAGACAGACAGACAGACAGACAGACAGACAGACAGACAGACAGACAGACAGACAGACAGACAGACAGACAGACAGACAGACAGACAGACAGACAGACAGACAGACAGACAGACAGACAGACAGACAGACAGACAGACAGACAGACAGACAGACAGACAGACAGACAGACAGACAGACAGACAGACAGACAGACAGACAGACAGACAGACAGACAGACAGACAGACAGACAGACAGACAGACAGACAGACAGACAGACAGACAGACAGACAGACAGACAGACAGACAGACAGACAGACAGACAGACAGACAGACAGACAGACAGACAGACAGACAGACAGACAGACAGACGGACGGACGGACGGACGGACGGACGGACGGACGGACGGACGGGCGGGCGGACAGACAGACAGACAGACAGACAGACTCACGTATTTAAGTGTACTTACATGCAGTAACGTTTTGATTCAATGTTTCAGGCAAGCCTCACTCAGACGTACACATTGCAGGGAGCTTCAGACTCAACCAATCATATTTACATGGCAAGTAGTTATTATCTAACGATGTGTTTTACGTTTATTTCTCGTCGCTACCGGTTGCCCGTATGAGCAACGCATCCGGAAGAGATTAGTCATTTTAGATTTTTGGAGGATAGTGCAATGATACAGACAGAGACCCATTCCAGAATATCCTCTGGTTCTTTTTACGTGCGTCCGCTTCCGTGGTCGAGTGGTTAAGGTCGCTGACTTGTATACCACTGTAACCTATCATCACTGATGGTCACGGGTTCGAGCCCCGCTCAGGCGGTGTCTCATTTATATGAAAAAGTTGGCAGTTTCTTATGTGCTTAATTGTAACGAACAAAAATTCTAAATTCTAAATGTATAAACTCTCGAAATTTAGTAAGGTTGAAAACAGTTACTTATAAGTTATGAAATTGAAGTCTCTATAAATAAATGACTCACTTATTTTATACACAAAATGTACATCTAATAGAAATGAACAGGCTAAGAAATGAACATGCTATCAATTTGAGCTTGATAGCACATGTACTGTTGGTAAGGCATAATTCTCCGGCTACTATCATTGCAGTCGTGATAGCTTAGTAGTAACGCGCTCACTTCAATGTTTGTGTTACGTTTATTTATCGTCGCTACCGGTTGCCCGTATGAGCGACGCCTCCTGAAGAGATTAGTCAATTTAGATTGTTGGAGGATAGTGCAATGATACAGACAGAGACCCATTCTAGAGTCTCCTCTGGTTCTTTTACGAGCACGGTGTAAAGCACCGAACGAGACCTCCCATCAGAAAGACTTTTACTTTTATTAGGGTCAGACGGGAGATCGAACTTGTGATCCCTGGATTACCAGTCCAGTCACTTCAGATGTGAGAGGCTCGGATTTAGCGCCCAGCTCTAGCCGTTACGATTTAAGCACATCAAATATTTTATCATGTTATAAGCGATACATATACTCATACAACAGACATATACCAAATTAAATATGTATGCACTGTTATCGTTAGATAGTCCAGTGGTTGTGTCAACACGTTAGCATTGTAATTATTATTCTTATTTATGTATATAGAGAATATTAGGTTACTGTCTTATTGTTATATTTTATTAGGCGAGTTGGAGAAAATATACAAGGCGAGCCTGTAACCCTAACCCTAATAATTAAAAAAATTATAAGACAGTAACCTAATATTCTATTTATTCTATCTTCTGATAAAGAATTATTTTTACCTGAAGTTTATCATACTATCTATGAACATATGACGTCATACACGTTTATTAGTCACTACTAATAATCCCCAAAATAATGCAGTATTTACTTTGCAGAACATAGCAACGTCAGATGGTTACCAGACGAACATAGCAAAATCATTCCTAATCGTTCTAGCGACTGTCTCGTTGTCCCAGTTAGCGGGAAATACCTCGTGATCTCTCGCTTCACCTTCAACATACTGCCAAAGGATAGCACCACTACTCTAACGCACATTTTCAAACTGAAAACTCGGACAGGAGACACGAAAGACGGCGGCTTCAAACGGAAATATGTTAGTATATTAGAAAACAAATTACGCGAACATTCTGATGAAGCACATTTGGAACTCAGAAAAGCGAGTGTTTTTATCGAATTCTTTGTTTTGGATGCTGATGATCAGATCTGCGCCAACGTCTCCAATCCGGACCTACTCTACGAATCTGCAATGGACAACGATATCAATATAATAAAAGTATGAACAAATGATACAAAGCATAGTGATGTAGAGCATGCCTTTACTAAGATTACTGCTAATGGTATGGAGTGGTATATGTGTTCGCCTGTAGCCAATGAAAAGATGTAACATAGTGTTAGGGAACATTTTATCAGAGATGGAACAGGTTATTCAGGGATACAGTTCATATTGCGATACTATTACGCTGCCGGGAGTAGGGGGGGTGGG
>CM026389.1:15481961-15505007 GCA_014843695.1 Archivesica marissinica | reverse complement strand
ATAGACGATATTGACCCATATATACTGTCGACTGAACAGATAATAAAACCCTGAATTATTATCAATATAGACGATATTGACCCATATATACTGTCGACTGAACAGATAATAAAACCCTGAATTATTATCAATATAGACGATATTGACCCATATATACTGTCGACTGAACAGATAATAAAACCCTGAATTATTATCAATATAGACGATATTGACCCATATATACTGTCGACTGAACAGATAATAAAACCCTGAATTATTATCAATATAGACGATATTGACCCATATATACTGTCGACTGAACAGATAATAAAACCCTGAATTATTATCAATATAGACGATATTGACCCATATATACTGTCGACTGAACAGATAATAAAACCCAGAACTGTTATAAATACTATAAAAGATTTAAACAGATATATACTGTCGACAGAAGGTTTGCATCCCAGCTTATTGCGAAACCTCACCCTGATTTCTCAGTCCCAGTTATAAACTTGTGGATTGGCCATAAAACAGAGGTTCATCCAGCCTTCTGAAATTATGTATAAAATAAATGGTACGACTTCTATTTATTTAACCATTTACTCTACAATGAGAGACATCTGTAATTGTCTATTACCTCCCTTGGCAGATAAGGTCTGATTTATTCCAATATGTGAATAGGTCCTTTCAGTTAGAATCCTTTGTTTTTACTGTTGTGCCCTAACCAGATGTTGTGGTATGATAAATGTGATTTTATCAAAAACGTGATAATTAAGTGATCACATTTATTTTACAAATAAGTACCAATTGCATATACTGTGGGAGATCTGTCGAGATATAGTCATTTAATAATCATAAGAAGTAATAGTGATACAAAATTGTTAGCAAGTTGTTTATACAAATTTATTTTAGCTCGATTGCGAAACAAGTTCTTTCAACTTATATATTAATCACTCTCGAGACCTCATTCCAGATGGAATCCATCGCCACGAGGGAGAGAGAAGAGGCAACGTGGAATTTAAATGCCTTGCCTAAGGGCACAATCGTAACGGCTCCAGCGGGGCTCGAACTCGGCAATGGATTCCATCAGTAATGAGGTTTCGAGAGTGATTATTATTATTTGCATGAACTCGGGCACAAGGCCTAAGAAAGGATATGCCTGTTATTCTGATTAGCCCGGAGAAATACACCAACCAGTGTGCCAGACCTGAAGGCTATAAAACTGTGTTCAAATATCAATCTCACTCCACTGCCTCCGTGGTCGAGTGGTTACAGTCGCCTGATCAACCACTCCACCGCCTCCCGTGGTCGAGTGGTTACAGTTGCCTGATCAGCCCCTCTACCGCCTCCGTGGTTGAGTGGTTACGGTCGCCTGATCGGCCCCTCCACCGCCTCCATGGTCGAGTGGTTACAGTCGCCTGATCAGCCCCTCCACCGCCTCCCGTGGTCGAGTGGTTACGGTCGCCTGATCAGCCTGGAGAAACACACCAACAAGTGTGCCAGATCTGAAGGCTATAAAACTGTGTTCAAATATCAATCTCACTCCACTGCCTCCGTGGTCGAGTGGTTACAGTCGCCTGATCGGCCCCTCCACTGCCTCCGTGGTCGAGTGGTTAAAGTCGCTGACTTGTATACCACTCGAACATATCATCACTGATGGTCACAGGTTCGAGCCTCGCTCAGACCGTGTCTCTTTATATGGAAAAGTTGGCAGTATGTTGTTTGCTACATAGCCAAGTGTCTTAGCAAGATCATCTGAATAGCAAACGGCATAGAGCCTGATCAGATGGCAGGTTTGGGGCGGTTGATCTGGCTCTATGTTCTTTGCAAATACTGTTTGAACGGTATCCAGAATGAAATGGGTTAAGCAATGTATGATTCTTGGAATAAGGAATCAACCAATCAGATCACTTGAACTCTCAATTATAAGAATATTGATCATGTACCAACCCTTCAGCTTCCTTATGTTGAATGTTATGTTTATGTTGAAATCCATTATGTTATAAATCAACATTAATGCTTATATGTGATATTGATGGGCGACGAAATAGACGAGTGATAATGAACTCCAGAAGTTGATCTTGTATAAGCAGTGAAATGTCAAAATTAAGCAGTCAAATGCTAAAATTAAGCAGTCAAATGCTAAAATTAAGCAGTCAAATGCTAAAATTAGGCAGATGAAATGCCAAAAATGGTCAAAATTGCAAAACTTAAGGTGTCAAATTCAATTCAAGTTTATTGCATAAAACATGTATATATATATATGTTTATAGCATATAGAAACATTTTCAATACAAAGACATGGATTTTTAACAAAGAGCATATAATTCCAGTGGATATTTCAATGCTATTGGTATAAAATTATTAAAGGCTTTATTTATATATACTATCTTGTATCTACACTCAACAAAATTTCTATACTTGGCATTATATAGTATTAGAAAGTGATAGCGTAATGGTAGCGCATTCGATTACGGTGTGAAAGGCCAGGAATTCGTGCCCAGCTGTAGTCATTACGTTTTTGCCCTTAGGCAAGCAAGGCGCTTAAATTTTACATTGATTTCTCTCTCCTTCATGGCAATGGATTCTATCAGGAATGTGGTCTTGGTGATGGATTCCATCAGGAATGAGGTCTCGGCGATGGATTCCATCAGGAAAGAGGTCTCGGCGATGGATTCCATCAGAAAAGAGGTCTTGGCGATGGATTCCATTAGGAATGAGGTCTCAGCGATGGATTCCATTAGGAATGAGGTCTCGGCAATTAATTTAATGTTGTAATATTTTCATAGTGTCAGTAATGCGATGTATTCCAGATGATTCATTATAGTTTGGACTACTACCTTATTTAAGAAGTGGATATGAGAGAGAGAAGCCAATGTGAAATTTAAGTGCCTTGCCTAAGGGCAAAAACATAATGACTCTCCGATTAGCGCAGTGGTTAGCGCGCTCGCTTCTCACCAATGCAATCTGTGTTCGATCCTCGGACCGGGAAGTATGTGAGATGGTACGGTGGTTGCCAGATCGGACAGGTGGGTTTTCTCCGGGTACTCCGGTTTCCTCCCACACGAATGACCACATTTACGGCTTTCATCCGCGCCAACGAGAGTGATTAATATAAGTTGTTAAAACTTGGTTCGCAATCGTTGTAAAATAAAATAAAGTTTAAATACTACCTTATTATGATCTTACATAGCCAATGAACACTTATAATGTTATTTCAATGTAAATGAAGTTTGAAACCAGAGTTACCAATCCTGTTCAACGTAAATGACATATAACATGAACTGTGTTTTACAACAACAAATTCTTTTTTTGATACATGAGTCATGATTTGTCTACTGTATACACACACCATAAGTTTAAACTGTATTTATTTTACAACGATTGCGAAACAAGTTCAAACAACTTATATTAATCACTTTCGTTGGCGCGGATGAAAGCGTATATGTGGTCATTAATATTGTATTTTATTAAATATTGAACATTTTCTAAATTTTGATTCATTTTTGCACTTTGCATTGTTGAAAATGTATATTTAACATTATTAATTTATTCCTAAAATCACAAGAAAGTTATCTGATTGATGTAACTATGATGAAATATGTCGGCATGGAATATGAGCCATATCATGAGAAAATCAAAATCAGATGTGGTAACACGCTGGACTGGTAATCCAGGGATCGCAGGTTCGACCCCCCGTCTGACACTAATAAAATTAACAGTCTTTCAGATGTGACGTTAATCCAAGGTCTCGTGTCCATGCTGTACACCGTGCACGTAAAAGAACCAGAGGAGACTGTGGAATGGGGTCTCTGTCTGTATCATTGCACTATCCTCCAAAAATCTAATCATCAGGAGGCGTCGCTCATATGGGCAACCGGTAGCGACGATAAATAAACGTAAAACACACTCAAAATCAATCAGACACGATTTTGCATTTTTATTCAATTAGCATAAATTTACAGAAAGTATGCTATTAACAAATAATGATTTTTCTCATGGTATGAAACATATATTTGTGTTTGATCTAATGATTTGGTTTAGGAAGTTGAGTTTAAAAGTGACAAATGAAGTAGTGGTCAATGAAGGTCACTGTTTGGCCGATGCCAATAAAAAATGTCAGGAAAACATGCTCAATACTTCAATCCAAACTGTGCTGGAAACGAGTATTTTTTTTGCATATATAAAAGCATAGAGCGAGCTCAAGCTCAGCTGGCACAGAATGTGCACAAAATGTGCCATCTGATCAGACTCTATGCTGTTTACTAATCGGGTAACGGAGCTAAAACACTTGGCTGAATATCAAACGACATGGATTCTGATCAGACGCGGCATTATGCCGCGACTGATGTGGATCTATGTTGTTTGCACATTCCTTCCAATATATTCAGCATTTAAGGGTTAGTGTCTCTGTAAGTTTTGTGTTTTCTTCATAATAACGTTCAAAGCTGTAATTCATATACAAATTATCCTCTTATGATATTAGTGATTTTGTAAGTAAATAACCATAAAGGGAGGTAATTTACAATTTATAATTTCACAAGAACAAGTTCATTTGTGACCAGATCTTGGAAATGATTTCTAAACCATTTGTGTGTGTTTTACGTTTATTTATCGTCGTTACCGGTTGCGCATATGAGCGACGCCTCCTGAAGAGATTAGTCATTTTAGAGTTTTGGAGGATAGTGCAACGACCGTTAATTTAATTTAACTTAACCATTTCATAGCTACATACCTGTAAATAGGCTTACAAAGAGTGTAGATCTAGATGCAATCCTATTACGCATATTGATAAATGAACTGGTCCAATTGTAATTTTCTTATTAATTTATTGGTCTAAAAATAGTAAGCACCAGTCGATGTCAGTTACACGGTGTTCAATGTGTTTAGTTCGGAATACATCATTATTCAATAATTAAGAAAACATTCTAACTTGCGGATTCAGGTGCAGTGTATCCACTGTATCCGTTATGTCAAATTCGGTAATGTCGAATTCTCCGGTTATCTCGAAGAATTTTGTTCGGTCCGACGGAATTCGACATAACGGCTGTAGACTGTATTAACATATAAGCGCTGATGATATATATGTATAAGATAGATCACGAATTGGCCCGTCTTAGCGAAATATATTTCAAAGTATATTTCGTTAAGACTGGCCAATGAGTTGATCTATCTGACTTAGACAACGTACATAAGTAGGTTGCGTCTATACGATTTAGAAGCGAGAAATGTGGCTTTTTCATTGGACCATGTGACTTAGTCGTTGTTTAACCCTTTCAACACCACAGACCTCTAAATTGGCTTACAAAAAGTGTAGATTCAGGATCTGCACTTTTTGGCAGTAATATTACTATTTTAAGACAAAATTACCCATTTTGATAAATGAACTGGTCCAAATGTAATTTTCGGATTAATTTATTGGTCTAAATATATCATGGACCAGTCCATGTGAGTTACTTGGTGTTGAATGGGTTAAGCAGGTATAGATTAAGAGAGTTGTTGGAAAGTAAGACAGAAATATAAACGAGGCAGGAATATATAACATGCATATATTTGTTTAGTAAACCGAGAAGTTTAAATGAATATTTTAGTTATTTTAAATGTTGCATAAACTCTGTGATCTGATCAAGTGGAGAAAACATTATTGATCAATTTACTGTTTATTTAACCACTAGAGCTTTGAAGTAGACGTGATTATTTATAGGTTATACATGTCTACACCACAGGGATTTGGTCCCCCCCAATGCGCCAAATCCACGTGGTCTACATTATGTAATGTACCGGTACCAGTAATTGCTGTGTAATAATTCACCAAGTGCCAACTTTTATTTGATTTAATTGTTTATATATATACATGTATATATAGTGCCTAGGTGTCCCTTGACTGTTGTTTTGTTATTGAGATGTTTGTACCGCAGCACGTGTATTAGCATACCTTTATTTATTGAGATATTTGTACCGCAGCACGTGTATTAGCATACCTTTATTTATTGAGATATTTGTACCGCAACACGTGTATTAGCATACCTTTATTTATTGAGATGTTTGTACAACATGTGTATTAGCATACCTTTATTTATTGAGATATTTGTACCGCAACACGTGTATTAGCATACCTTTATTTATTGAGATATTTGTACAACATGTGTATTAGCATACCTTTATTTATTGAGATATTTGTACAACATGTGTATTAGCATACCTTTATTTATTGAGATATTTGTACAGCAACACGTGTATTAGCATACCTTTATTTATTGAGATATTTGTACAGCAGCACGTGTATTAGCATACCTTTATTTATTGAGATATTTGTACAGCAACACGTGTATTAGCATACCTTTATTTATTGAGATATTTGTACAGCAGCACGTGTATTAGCATACCTTTATTTATTGAGATATTTGTACAGCAGCACGTGTATTAGCATACCTTTATTTATTGAGATATTTGTACAGCAGCACGTGTATTAGCATACCTTTATTTATTGAGATATTTGTACAACACGTGTATTAGCATACCTTTATTTATTGAGATATTTGTACAGCACGTGTATTAGCATACCTTTATTTATTGAGATATTTGTACAACACGTGTATTAGCATACCTTTATTTATTGAGATATTTGCACAGCACGTGTATTAGCATACCTTTATTTATTGAGATATTTGTACAACAGCACGTGTATTAGCATACCTTTATTTATTGAGATATTTGTACAGCAGCACGTGTATTAGCATACCTTTATTTATTGAGATATTTGTACAACACGTGTATTAGCATACCTTTATTTATTGAGATATTTGTACAGCAACACGTGTATTAGCATACCTTTATTTATTGAGATATTTGTACAGCAACACGTGTATTAGCATACCTTTATTTATTGAGATATTTGCACAACACGTGTATTAGCATACCTTTATTTATTGAGATATTTGTACAACATGTGTATTAGCATACCTTTATTTATTGAGATATTTGTACAACACGTGTATTAGCATACCTTTATTTATTGAGATATTTGTACACACATGTGTATTAGCATACCTTTATTTATTGAGATATTTGTACACACGTGTATTAGCATACCTTTATTTATTGAGATATTTGTACAACACGTGTATTAGCATACCTTTATTTATTGAGATATTTGTACAACATGTGTATTAGCATACCTTTATTTATTGAGATATTTGTACAGACACGTGTATTAGCATACCTTTATTTATTGAGATATTTGTACAGCAGCACGTGTATTAGCATACTTTATTTATTGAGATGTTTGCACAGCAACACGTGTATTAGCATACCTTTATTTATTGAGATATTTGTACAACACGTGTATTAGCATACCTTTATTTATTGAGATATTTGTACAGCAGCACGTGTATTAGCATACTTTATTTATTGAGATGTTTGCACAGCAACACGTGTATTAGCATACCTTTATTTATTGAGATATTTGTACAACACGTGTATTAGCATACCTTTATTTATTGAGATATTTGTACAGCAGCACGTGTATTAGCATACTTTATTTATTGAGATGTTTGCACAGCAACACGTGTATTAGCATACCTTTATTTATTGAGATATTTGTACAACACGTGTATTAGCATACCTTTATTTATTGAGATATTTGTACAGCAGCACGTGTATTAGCATACTTTATTTATTGAGATGTTTGCACAGCAACACGTGTATTAGCATACCTTTATTTATTGAGATATGTGTACAACATGTGTATTAGCATACCTTTATTTACTGAGATATTTGTACAACATGTGTATTAGCATACCTTTATTTATTGAGATATTTGTACCGCAGCACGTGTATTAGCATACCTTTATTTATTGAGATATTTGTACAACATGTGTATTAGCATACCTTTATTTATTGAGATGTTTGCACAGCACGTGTATTAGCATACCTTTATTTATTGAGATATTTGTACAACACGTGTATTAGCATACCTTTATTTATTGAGATATTTGTACAACATGTGTATTAGCATACCTTTATTTATTGAGATATTTGTACAGCAACACGTGTATTAGCATACCTTTATTTATTGAGGTATTTTGTACAACATGTGTATTAGCATACCTTTATTTATTGAGATATTTGTACAGCAGCATGTGTATTAGCATACCTTTATTTATTGAGATATTTGTACAGCAGCACGTGTATTAGCATACCTTTATTTATTGAGATATTTGTACAGCAGCACGTGTATTAGCATACCTTTATTTATTGAGATATTTGTACAGCAGCACGTGTATTAGCATACCTTTATTTATTGAGATATTTGTACAACATGTGTATTAGCATACCTTTATTTATTGAGATATTTGTACAGCAACACGTGTATTAGCATACCTTTATTTATTGAGATATTTGTACAGCAACACGTGTATTAGCATACCTTTATTTATTGAGATATTTGTACAGCAGCACGTGTATTAGCATACCTTTGTTTATTGAGATATTTGTACAGCAGCACGTGTATTAGCATACCTTTATTTATTGAGATATTTGTACAGCACGTGTATTAGCATACCTTTATTTATTGAGATATTTGTACAGCAGCACGTGTATTAGCATACCTTTGTTTATTGAGATATTTGTACAGCACGTGTATTAGCATACCTTTGTTTATTGAGATTCTTTTAAAGTAAAAATATCCACTGTTCATCATCATCTGTTTTTTCTCTTTTGCCCATAAAAAATGAATTGCTCGAAAGTTATCCTTCTTTTTATCCAATTTTGGCCATTATAAAATAAATTGTTTGATTCTGCTAGTCGTATTTTCGCCTAATGTTGGGTGGCCATTAAACTGAATTGCTCGAATCTAATAGCAGTCTTTTCAACAAATATAGCCCATTATAAACTCAATTGCTGAATTCAGATAGCCATAGTTTCATCTAATTTTGGCTATTAAAAATGAATTGCTCGATCCTATTAGCCGTCCTTTCATAGGATTTTGACAGGACAACCATTAAAATGAACTGCTATATTCTGATGGCTGTCCTTTCACATGATTTTGACAGGACAGCCATTAAAATGAACTGCTATATTCTGATGGCTGTCTTTTCACATGGTTTTGACAGGACAACCATTAAAATGAACTGCTATATTCTGATGGCTGTCTTGTCACCTTGTTATGGCCATTAAAATTGAATTTCTCGATTCTCATAGCTGTCTTGTCACCTGGTTATGGCTATTAAAATTGAATTTCTCGATTCTCATAGCCGTCTTGTCACCTGGTTATGGCTATTAAAATTGAATTTCTCGATTCTCATAGCCGTCTTGTCACCTGGTTATGGCTATTAAAATTGAATTTCTCGATTCTCATAGCCGTCTTGTCACCTGATTATGGCTATTAAAATTGAATTTCTCGATTCTCATAGCCGTCTTGTCACCTGGTTATGGCTATTAAAATTGAATTTCTCGATTCTCATAGCCGTCTTGTCACCTGGTTATGGCTATTAAAATTGAATTTCTCGATTCTCATAGCCGTCTTGTCACCTGTTTATGGCTATTAAAATTGAATTTCTCGATTCTCATAGCCGTCTTGTCACCTGGTTATGGCTATTAAAATTGAATTTCTCGATTCTCATAGCCGTCTTGTCACCTGGTTATGGCCATTAAAATTGAATTTCTCGATTCTCATAGCCGTCTTGTCACATGATTATGGCCATTAAAATTGAATTTCTCGATTCTCATAGCCATCTTGTCACCTGGTTTTGGCTATTAAAATTGAATTTCTCGATTTTCATAGCCGTCTTGTCACCTGGTTTTGGCTATTAAAATTGAATTTCTCGATTCTCATAGCCATCTTGTCACCTGATTTTGGCTATTAAAATTGAATTTCTCGATTCTCATAGCCGTCTTGTCACCTGGTTTTGGCTATTAAAATTGAATTTCTCGATTCTCATAGCCGTCTTGTCACCTGGTTATGGCTATTAAAATTGAATTTCTCGATTCTCATAGCCGTCTTGTCACCTGATTTTGGCTATTAAAATTGAATTTCTCGATTTTCATAGCCATCTTGTCACCTGATTTTGGCTATTAAAATTGAATTTCTCGATTCTCATAGCCGTCTTGTCACCTGATTTTGGCTATTAAGATTGAATTTCTCGATTCTCATAGTCGTCTTGTCACCTGGTTATGGCTATTAAAATTGAATTTCTCGATTCTCATAGCCGTCTTGTCACCTGGTTATGGCTATTAAAATTGAATTTCTCGATTCTCATAGCCGTCTTGTCACCTGGTTTTGGCCACTAAAATTGAATTTCTCGATTCTCATAGCCGTCTTGTCACCTGGTTATGGCTATTAAAATTGAATTTCTCGATTCTCATAGCCGTCTTGTCACCTGGTTATGGCCATTAAAATTGAATTTCTCGATTCTCATAGCCGTCTTGTCACATGATTATGGCCATTAAAATTGAATTTCTCGATTCTCATAGCCATCTTGTCACCTGGTTTTGGCTATTAAAATTGAATTTCTCGATTTTCATAGCCGTCTTGTCACCTGGTTTTGGCTATTAAAATTGAATTTCTCGATTCTCATAGCCGTCTTGTCACCTGGTTATGGCTATTAAAATTGAATTTCTCGATTCTCATAGCCATCTTGTCACCTGGTTATGGCCATTAAAATTGAATTTCTCGATTCTCATAGCCGTCTTGTCACCTGATTTTGGCTATTAAGATTGAATTTCTCGATTCTCATAGCCATCTTGTCACCTGGTTTTGGCTATTAAAATTGAATTTCTCGATTTTCATAGCCGCCTTGTCACCTGGTTTTGGCTATTAAAATTGAATTTCTCGATTCTCATAGCCGTCTTGTCACCTGGTTTTGGCCACTAAAATTGAATTTCTCGATTCTCATAGCCATCTTTTCACCTGGTTATGGCCACTAAAATTGAATTTCTCGATTCTCATAGCCGTCTTGTCACCTGATTTTGGCCATTAAAAATCAATTGTTCAATTCCAATAGCCGTCTTTATGTCTGGTTTTGACCATTGAAATGAAATCCCCGATTCTCATGGCAGTCGTTTCACTTAATTTTAGTATTAATAATGAATTTTACGATTCAGATAACCATCTTTTCATCTGGTTTTGGCCATTAAAAATGAATTTCCCAACCTTCAGCTATCTGTTCATCTGATTTGGTCCATTAAAATTGCCATGCTCAATTCTCATAGACGTCTTGTCACCTAATTTTGGCCATTAAAGATGAATTGCCCACTCTTCAGCTATCTGTTCACCTGATTTTGGCCATTAAAATGGATTGTTCGATTCTCATAGCCGTCTTTCACTTGGGTTTGGCCATTAAAATGAATAGGCCACCCAATTTTCATAGCTGTATTTTCATGTGGTGTAGGCCATTAAAAACGAAAGGCTCGATTCTGATAGACGGCTTCGTCAGATTATCCAGCATATCCGCACACCATATTACAAAGGTGAGGTTGAAGCAATGGTGCCGACATCATTACTATGTGATTTAATCATAGGAAGTATACCTGGTGTCCTGGGTAAGTAGACTGCTTAGTACAGTAGACTGCTTAGTACAGTATACTGCTTATGCTTAGTACAGTATACTGCTTATGCTTAGTACAGTATACTGCTTATGCTTAGTACAGTATACTGCTTATGCTTAGTACAGTATACTGCTTATGCTTAGTACAGTATACTGCTTATGCTTAGTACAGTATACTGCTTATGCTTAGTACAGTAGACTGCTTATTATGCTAGTACAGTATACTGCTTATGCTTAGTACAGTAACTGCTTATACAAACCAGCTTAGTACAGTATACTGCTTATGCTTAGTACAGTAATGCTTAGTACAGTATACTGCTTATGCTTAGTACAGTAACGTTAGTACAGTAACTGCTATGCTTAGTACAGTATACTGCTTAGTACAGTATACTGCTTATGCTTAGTACAGTAGAATGCTTAGTACAGTATACTGCTTATGCTTAGTACAGTAGACTGCTTAGTACAGTAGAATGCATATGCTTAGTACAGTAGAATGCTTAGTACAGTAGACTGCTTATGCTTAGTACAGTAGAATGCTTAGTACAGTATACTGCTTATGATTAGTACAATATACTGCTTATGCTTAGTACAGTAGAATGCTTAGTACAGTATACTGCTTATGCTTAGTACAGTATACTGCTTATGCTTAGTACAGTAGACTGCTTATGCTTAGTACAGTAGAATGCATATGCTTAGTACAGTAGAATGCTTAGTACAGTAGACTGCTTATGCTTAGTACAGTAGAATGCTTAGTACAGTATACTGCTTATGATTAGTACAATATACTGCTTATGCTTAGTACAGTAGAATGCTTAGTACAGTATACTGCTTATGCTTAGTACAGTATACTGCTTATGCTTAGTACAGTAGACTGCTTATGCTTAGTACAGTAGAATGCATATGCTTAGTACAGTAGAATGCTTAGTACAGTAGAATGCTTAGTACAGTAGAATGCTTAGTACAGTAGACTGCTTATGCTTAGTACAGTAGAATGCATATGCTTAGTACAGTAGAATGCTTAGTACAGTAGAATGCTAAGTACAGTAGAATGCTTAGTACAGTTGACTGCTTAGTACAGTAGACTGCTTAGTACAGTATACTGCTTATGCATAGTACAGTATACTGCTTATGCTTAGTACAGTAGACTGCTTAGTACAGTAGACTGCTTATGCTTAGTACAGTATACTGCTTATGCTTAGTACAGTATACTGCTTATGCTTAGTACAGTATACTGTTTATGCTTAGTACAGTAGAATGCTTAGTACAGTATACTGCTTATGCTTAGTACAGTATACTGCTTATGCTTAGTACAGTAGACTGCTTATGCTTAGTACAGTAGACTGCTTATGCTTAGTACAGTATACTGCTTATGCTTAGTACAGTATACTGCTTATGCTTAGTACAGTAGAATGCTTAGTACAGTATACTGCTTATGCTTAGTACAGTATACTGCTTATGCTTAGTACAGTAGACTGCTTATGCTTAGTACAGTAGACTGCTTATGCTTAGTACAGAATACTGCTTATGCTTAGTACAGTAGACTGCTTAGTACAGTATACTGCTTATGCTTAGTACAGTAGACTGCTCAGTACAGTAGAATGCTTAGTACTGTATAATGCTTAGTACAGTAGACTGCTTAGTACAGTATACTGCTTATGCATAGTACAGTATACTGCTTATGCTTAGTACAGTAGACTGCTTAGTACAGTAGACTGCTTATGCTTAGTACAGTATACTGCTTATGCTTAGTACAGTAGAATGCTTAGTACAGTATACTGCTTATGCTTAGTACAGTAGACTGCTTAGTACAGTATGCTGCTTATGCTTAGTACAGTATACTGCTTATGCTTAGTACAGTAGACTGCTTAGTACAGAATACTGCTTATGCTTAGTACAGTAGACTGCTTATGCTTAGTACAGTAGACTGCTTAGTACAGTAGAATGCTTAGTACTGTAGAATGCTTAGTACAGTATAATGCTTAGTACAGTATACTACTTATGCTTAGTACAGTAGACTGCTTATGCTTAGTACAGTATACTGCTTATGCTTAGTACAGTATACTGCTTAGTACAGTATACTGCTTATGCTTAGTACAGTAGAATGCTTATGTTTAGTACAGTATACTGATTATGCTTAATACAGTAGAATGCTTAGTACAGTAGACTGCTTATGCTTAGTACAGTATACTGCTTATGCTTAGTACAGTAGAATGCTTATGTTTAGTACAGTATACTGCTTATGCTTAGTACAGTAGACTGCTTAGTACAGTATACTGCTTATGCTTAGTACAGTAGACTGCTTATGCTTAGTACAGTATACTGCTTATGCTTAGTACAGTAGACTGCTTATGCTTAGTACAGTAGACTGCTTAGTACAGTATACTGCTTATGCTTAGTACAGTATAATGCTTTGTACAGTAGACTGCTTATGTTTAGTACAGTATACTGCTTATGCTTAGTACAGTAGACTGCTTATGCTTAGTACAGTAGACTGCTTAGTACAGTATACTGCTTATGCTTAGTACAGTATAATGCTTAGTACTGTAGAATGCTTAGTACAGTATACTGCTTAGTACAGTATACTGCTTATGCTTAGTACAGTAGACTGTTTATGCTTAGTACAGTAGACTGCTTATGCTTAGTACAGTAGAATGGTTATGCTTAGTACAGTAGAATGCTTATGCTTAGTACAGTATACTGCTTATGCTTAGTACAGTAGACTGCTTAGTACAGTATACTGCTTATGCTTAGTACAGTAGAATGCTTATGCTTAGTACAGAAGACTGCTTATGCTTAGTACAGTAGACTGCTTATGCTTAGTACAGTAGAATGCTTATGCTTAGTACAGTAGAATGCTTAGTACAGTATACTGCTTATGCTTAGTACAGTATAATGCTTAGTACAGTAGACTGCTTATGTTTAGTACAGTATACTGCTTATGCTTAGTACAGTAGACTGCTTAGTACAGTATACTGCTTATGCTTAGTACAGTAGAATGCTTAGTACAGTAGAATGCTTAGTACAGTAGAATGCTTAGTACAGTAGAATGCTTATGCTTAGTACAGTAGACTGCTTATGCTTAGTATAGTAGACTGCTTAGTACAGTATACTGCTTATACTTAGTACAGTAGACTGCTTAGTACAGTAGACTGCTTATGCTTAGTACAGTATAATGCTTATGCTTAGTATAGTAGACTGCTTAGTACAGTAGACTGCTTATGCTTAGTATAGTAGACTGCTTAGAACAGTATACTGCTTATGCTTAGTACAGTAGACTGCTTAGTACAGTATACTGCTTATGCTTAGTACAGTAGACTGCTTATGCTTAGTACAGTAGACTGCTTAGTACAGTAGACTGCTTAGTACAGTAGACTGCTTAGTACAGTAGACTGCTTAGTATAGTAGACTGATTATGCTTAGTACAGTAGAATGCTTAGTACAGTAGACTGCTTAGTACAGTAGACTGCTTAGTAGAGTAGAATGCTTAGTACAGTAGAATGCTTAGTACAGTAGAATGCTTAGTACAGTAGACTGAGTAGAATGCTTAGTACAGTAGAATGCTTAGTACAGTAGAATGCTTAGTACAGTAGAATGCTTAGTACAGTAGAATGCTTAGTACAGTAGACTGCTTAATACAGTAGACTGCTTATGCTTAGTACAGTATACTGCTTATGCTTAGTACAGTAGACTGCTTAGTACAGTAGACTGCTTATGCTTAGTACAGTATACTGCTTATGCTTAGTACAGTATACTGCTTATGCTTAGTACAGTATACTGCTTATGCTTAGTACAGTAGACTGCTTATGCTTAGTACAATAGACTGCTTAATACAGTAGACTGCTTATGCATAGTACAGTATACTGCTTATGCTTAGTACAGTAGACTGCTTAGTACAGTAAACTGCGTAGGCTTAGTACAGTATACTGCTTATGCTTAGTACAGTAGAATGCTTAGTACAGTATACTGCTTATGCTTAGTACAGTATACCGCTTAGTACAGTATACTGCGTATGCTTAGTACAGTATACTGCTTAGTACAGTATACTGCTTATGCTTAGTACAGTAGAATGCTTAGTACAGTATACTGCTTATGCTTAGTACAGTAGACTGCTTAGTACAGTATACTGCTTATGCTTAGTACAGAATACTGCTTATGCTTAGTACAGTATACTGCTTATGCTTAGTACAGTAGACTGCTTAGTACAGAATACTGCTTATGCTTAGTACAGTAGACTGTTTATGCTTAGTACAGTAGACTGCTTATGCTTAGTACAGTATAATGCTTAGTACTGTAGAATGCTTAGTACAGTATACTGCTTATGCTTAGTACAGTAGACTGCTTATGCTTAGTACAGTAGAATGCTTATGCTTAGTACAGTATACTGCTTATGCTTAGTACAGTAGAATGCTTAGTACAGTATACTGCTTATGCTTAGTACAGTATACTGCTTATGCTTAGTACAGTAGACTGCTTAGTACAGTATACTGCTTATGCTTAGTACAGTATACTGCTTATGCTTAGTACAGTAGACTGCTTAGTACAGTATACTGCTTATGCTTAGTACAGTATACTGCTTATGCTTAGTACAGTATACTGCATGCTTAGTACAGTATACTGCTTATGCTAACAAACTAGTACAGTATACTGCTTATGCTTAGTACAGTAGACCTGCTTAGTACAGTAGACTGCTTATGCTTAGTACAGTATACTGCTTATGCTTAGTACAGTAGACTGCTTAGTACAGTATACTGCTTATGCTTAGTACAGTAGACTGCTTATGCTTAGTACAGTAGACTGCTTAGTACAGTATACTGCTTATGCTTAGTACAGTAACTGCTTAGTACAGTATACTGCTTATGCTTAGTACAGTAGACTGCTTAGTACAGTATACTGCTTATGCTTAGTACAGTAGACTGCTTATGCTTAGTACAGTAGACTGCTTAGTACAGTAGACTGCTTATGCTTAGTACAGTAGAATGCTTAGTACAGTAGACTGCTTAGTACAGTAGATTGCTTAGTACAGTAGAATGCTTAGTACAGTAGACTGCTAGTACAGTAGACTGCGTAGTACAGTAGACTGCTTAGTACAGTGGACTGCTTAGTACAGTAGACTGCTTAGTACAGTAGACTGCTTATGCTTAGTACAGTAGAATGCTTAGTACAGTAGACTGCTTAGTACAGTAGATTGCTTAGTACAGTAGAATGCTTAGTACAGTATACTGCGTATGCTTAGTACAGTAGAATGCTTAGTACAGTATACTGCTTATGCTTAGTACAGTAGACTGCTTAGTACAGTAGACTGCTTATGCTTAGTACAGTATACTGCTTAAAAATGCTTAGTACAGTAGAATGCTTATGCTTAGTACAGTAGAATGCTTAGTACAGTATACTGCTTATGCTTAGTACAGTAGAATGCTTAGTACAGTATACTGCTTATGCTTAGTACAGTATACTGCTTATGCTTAGTACAGTAGACTGCTTAGTACAGTATACTGCTTATGCTTAGTACAGTAGACTGCTTAGTACAGTAGACTGCTTATGCTTAGTACAGTAGACTGCTTAGTACAGTAGACTGCTTAGTACAGTAGACTGCTTATGCTTAGTACAGTAGAATGGTTATGCTTAGTACAGTATACTGCTTATGCTTAGTACAGTAGACTGCTTAGTACAGTATACTGCTTATGCTTAGTTCAGTATACTGCTTATGCTTAGTACAGAAGACTACTTATGCTTAGTACAGAAGACTGCTTATGCTTAGTACAGTATACTGCTTATGCTTAGTACAGTATACTACTTATGCTTAGTACAGAAGACTGCTTATGCTTAGTACAGTATACTGCTTATGCTTAGTACAGTATACTGCTTATGCTTAGTACAGTATACTGCTTATGCTTAGTACAGTATACTGCTTATGCTTAGTACAGTAGAATGTTTATGCTTAGTACAGTAGAATGCTTAGTACAGTAGAATGCTTAGTACAGTAGACTGCTTATGCTTAGTACAGTAGACTGCTTAGTACAGTAGACTGCTTATGCTTAGTACAGTAGAATGGTTATGCTTAGTACAGTATACTGCTTATGCTTAGTACAGTAGACTGCTTAGTACAGTATACTGCTTATGCTTAGTTCAGTATACTGCTTATGCTTAGTACAGAAGACTACTTATGCTTAGTACAGTAGACTGCTTATGCTTAGTACAGTATACTGCTTATGCTTAGTACAGTAGACTGCTTATGCTTAGTACAGTAGACTGCTTAGTACAGTATACTGCTTATGCTTAGTACAGTATAATGCTTTGTACAGTAGACTGCTTATGTTTAGTACAGTATACTGCTTATGCTTAGTACAGTAGACTGCTTATGCTTAGTACAGTAGACTGCTTAGTACAGTATACTGCTTATGCTTAGTACAGTATAATGCTTAGTACTGTAGAATGCTTAGTACAGTATACTGCTTAGTACAGTATACTGCTTATGCTTAGTACAGTAGACTGTTTATGCTTAGTACAGTAGACTGCTTATGCTTAGTACAGTAGAATGGTTATGCTTAGTACAGTAGAATGCTTATACTTAGTACAGTATACTGCTTATGCTTAGTACAGTAGACTGCTTAGTACAGTATACTGCTTATGCTTAGTACAGTAGAATGCTTATGCTTAGTACAGAAGACTGCTTATGCTTAGTACAGTAGACTGCTTATGCTTAGTACAGTAGAATGCTTATGCTTAGTACAGTAGAATGCTTAGTACAGTATACTGCTTATGCTTAGTACAGTATAATGCTTAGTACAGTAGACTGCTTATGTTTAGTACAGTATACTGCTTATGCTTAGTACAGTAGACTGCTTAGTACAGTATACTGCTTATGCTTAGTACAGTAGAATGCTTAGTACAGTAGAATGCTTAGTACAGTAGAATGCTTAGTACAGTAGAATGCTTATGCTTAGTACAGTAGACTGCTTATGCTTAGTATAGTAGACTGCTTAGTACAGTATACTGCTTATACTTAGTACAGTAGACTGCTTAGTACAGTAGACTGCTTATGCTTAGTACAGTATAATGCTTATGCTTAGTATAGTAGACTGCTTAGTACAGTAGACTGCTTATGCTTAGTATAGTAGACTGCTTAGTACAGTATACTGCTTATGCTTAGTACAGTAGACTGCTTAGTACAGTATACTGCTTATGCTTAGTACAGTAGACTGCTTATGCTTAGTACAGTAGACTGCTTAGTACAGTAGACTGCTTATGCTTAGTACAGTAGAATGCTTAGTACAGTAGACTGCTTAGTACAGTAGACTGCTTAGTACAGTAGAATGCTTAGTACAGTAGAATGCTTAGTACAGTAGAATGCTTAGTACAGTAGAATGCTTAGTACAGTAGACTGAGTATGCTTAGTACAGTAGAATGCTTAGTACAGTAGAATGCTTAGTACAGTAGAATGCTTAGTACAGTAGAATGCTTAGTACAGTAGACTGCTTAATACAGTAGACTGCTTATGCTTAGTACAGTATACTGCTTATGCTTAGTACAGTAGACTGCTTAGTACAGTAGACTGCTTATGCTTAGTACAGTATACTGCTTATGCTTAGTACAGTATACTGCTTATGCTTAGTACAGTATACTGCTTATGCTTAGTACAGTAGACTGCTTATGCTTAGTACAATAGACTGCTTAATACAGTAGACTGCTTATGCATAGTACAGTATACTGCTTATGCTTAGTACAGTAGACTGCTTAGTACAGTAAACTGCGTAGGCTTAGTACAGTATACTGCTTATGCTTAGTACAGTAGAATGCTTAGTACAGTATACTGCTTATGCTTAGTACAGTATACCGCTTAGTACAGTATACTGCGTATGCTTAGTACAGTATACTGCTTAGTACAGTATACTGCTTATGCTTAGTACAGTAGAATGCTTAGTACAGTATACTGCTTATGCTTAGTACAGTAGACTGCTTAGTACAGTATACTGCTTATGCTTAGTACAGTATACTGCTTATGCTTAGTACAGTATACTGCTTATGCTTAGTACAGTAGACTGCTTAGTACAGTATACTGCTTATGCTTAGTACAGTATACTGCTTATGCTTAGTACAGTAGACTGCTTAGTACAGTATACTGCTTATGCTTAGTACAGTATACTGCTTATGCTTAGTACAGTAGACTGCTTAGTACAGTATACTGCTTATGCTTAGTACAGTATACTGCTTATGCTTAGTACAGTAGACTGCTTAGTACAGTATACTGCTTATGCTTAGTACAGTATACTGCTTATGCTTAGTACAGTAGACTGCTTAGTACAGTATACTGCTTATGCTTAGTACAGTATACTGCTTATGCTTAGTACAGTAGACTGCTTAGTACAGTATACTGCTTATGCTTAGTACAGTATACTGCTTATGCTTAGTACAGTAGACTGCTTAGTACAGTATACTGCTTATGCTTAGTACAGTAGAATGCTTAGTACAGTAGAATGCTTAGTACAGTAGAATGCTTAGTACAGTAGAATGCTTATGCTTAGTACAGTAGACTGCTTATGCTTAGTATAGTAGACTGCTTAGTACAGTATACTGCTTATACTTAGTACAGTAGACTGCTTAGTACAGTAGACTGCTTATGCTTAGTACAGTAGAATGCTTATGCTTAGTATAGTATACTGCTTAGTACAGTATACTGCTTATGCTTAGTACAGTAGACTGCTTATGCTTAGTACAGTATACTGCTTATGCTTAGTACAGTATACTGCTTATGCTTAGTACAGTAGACTGCTTATGCTTAGTATAGTAGACTGCTTAGTACAGTATACTGCTTATGCTTAGTACAGTAGACTGCTTAGTACAGTATACTGCTTATGCTTAGTACAGTAGACTGCTTATGCTTAGTACAGTAGACTGCTTAGTACAGTAGACTGCTTAGTACAGTAGACTGCGTAGTACAGTAGACTGCTTAGTACAGTGGACTGCTTAGTACAGTAGACTGCTTAGTACAGTAGACTGATTATGCTTAGTACAGTAGAATGCTTAGTACAGTAGACTGCTTAGTACAGTAGACTGCTTAGTAGAGTAGAATGCTTAGTACAGTATACTGCGTATGCTTAGTACAGTAGAATGCTTAGTACAGTATACTGCTTATGCTTAGTACAGTAGACTGCTTAGTACAGTAGACTGCTTATGCTTAGTACAGTATACTGCTTATAAGAATGCTTAGTACAGTAGAATGCTTATGCTTAGTACAGTAGAATGCTTAGTACAGTATACTGCTTATGCTTAGTACAGTATAATGCTTAGTACAGTATACTGCTTATGTTTAGTACAGTATACTGCTTATGCTTAGTACAGTAGACTGCTTAGTACAGTATACTGCTTATGCTTAGTACAGTAGACTGCTTAGTACAGTAGACTGCTTATGCTTAGTACAGTAGACTGCTTAGTACAGTAGACTGCTTAGTACAGTAGACTGCTTATGCTTAGTACAGTAGATTGGTTATGCTTAGTACAGTATACTGCTTAGTACAGTATACTGCTTATGCTTAGTTCAGTATACTGCTTATGCTTAGTACAGAAGACTACTTATGCTTAGTACAGAAGACTGCTTATGCTTAGTACAGTATACTGCTTATGCTTAGTACAGTATACTACTTATGCTTAGTACAGAAGACTGCTTATGCTTAGTACAGTATACTGCTTATGCTTAGTACAGTATACTGCTTATGCTTAGTACAGTATACTGCTTATGCTTAGTACAGTAGAATGCTTATGCTTAGTACAGTAGAATGCTTAGTACAGTAGAATGCTTAGTACAGTAGACTGCTTATGCTTAGTACAGTAGACTGCTTAGTACAGTAGACTGCTTAGTACAGTAGACTGCTTATGCTTAGTACAGTAGAATGGTTATGCTTAGTACAGTATACTGAAAAATCACTTATGCTTAGTACAGTAGACTGCTTAGTACAGTATACTGCTTATGCTTAGTTCAGTATACTGCTTATGCTTAGTACAGAAGACTACTTATGCTTAGTACAGAAGACTGCTTATGCTTAGTACAGTATACTGCTTATGCTTAGTACAGTATACTGCTTATGCTTAGTACAGAAGACTGCTTATGCTTAGTACAGTATACTGCTTATGCTTAGTACAGTATACTGCTTATGCTTAGTACAGTATACTGCTTATGCTAGTACAGTATACTGCTTATGCTTAGTACAGTAGAACATGCTTAACAAAATGCTTAGTACAGTAGAATGCTTAGTACAGTAGAATGCTTAGTACAGTAGAATGCTTAGTACAGTAGACTGCTTAATACAGTAGACTGCTTATGCATAGTACAGTATACTGCTTATGCTTAGTACAGTAGACTGCTTATGCTTAGTACAGTATACTGCTTATGCTTAGTACAGTAGAATGTTTAGTACAGTAGAATGCTTAGTACAGTAGACTGCTTAATACAGTAGACTGCTTATGCTTAGTACAGTAGACTGCTTATGCTTAGTACAGTAGAATGCTTATGCTTAGTACAGTATACTGCTTATGCTTAGTACAGTAGAATGCTTAGTACAGTAGACTGCTTAGTACAGTAGACTGCTTATGCTTAGTACAGTAGACTGCTTATGCTTAGTACAGTATACTGCTTAGTACAGTAGACTGCTTATGCTTAGTACAGTATACTGCTTATGCTTAGTACAGTATAATGCTTAGTACAGTATACTGCTTATGCTTAGTACAGTAGACTGCTTAGTACAGTATACTGCTTATGCTTAGTACAGTATACTGCTTATGCTTAGTACAGTAGACTGTTTATGCTTAGTACAGTAGACTGCTTATGCTTAGTACAGTAGACTGCTTATGCTTAGTACAGTAGACTGCTTATGCTTAGTACAGTATACTGCTTATGCTTAGTATAGTAGACTGCTTATGCTTAGTTCAGTAGACTGCTTATGCTTAGTACAGTAGACTGCTTATGCTTAGTTCAGTAGACTGCTTATGCTTAGTCCAGTAGACTGCTTATGCTTAGTTCAGTAGACTGCTTAGTACAGTATACTGCTTATGCTTAGTACAGTAGACTGCGTATGCTTAGTACATTATACTGCTTATGCTTAGTATAGTAGACTGCTTATGCTTAGTATAGTAGACTGCTTATGCTTAGTACAGTATACTGCTTATGCTTAGTACAGTAGACTGCTTATGCTTAGTACATGGTTTGTATAGTAGACTGCTTAGTATAGTATACTGCTTAGTATAGAAGACTGCTTAGTACAGTAAACTGCTTAGTACAGTATACTGCTTATGCTTAGTACAGTATACTGCTTATGCTTAGTACAGTATACTGCTTATGCTTAGTACAGTATACTGCTTATGCTTAGTACAGTAGAATGCTTAGTACAGTATACTGCTTATGCTTAGTACAGTATACTGCTTATGCTTAGTACAGTATACTGCTTATGCTTAGTACAGTATACTGCTTATGCTTAGTACAGTATACTGCTTATGCTTAGTACAGTATACTGCTTATGCTTAGTAC
>CM026389.1:15359925-15480961 GCA_014843695.1 Archivesica marissinica | reverse complement strand
TAATAGCTGGAGAGTCGCTGTGCAGTCTGTGAGACTTTAAACCGGTTTCCTCCACCAATAATAGCTGGAGAGTCGCTGTGCAGTCTGTGAGACTTTAAACCGGTTTACTACACCAATAATAGCTGGAGAGTCGCTGTGCAGTCTGTGAGACTTTAAACCGGTTTTCCTCCACCAATAATAGCTGGAGATCGCTGTGCAGTCTGTGAGACTTTAAACCGGTTTCCTCCACCAATAATAGCTGGAGAGTCGCTGTGCAGTCTGTGAGACTTTAAACCGGTTTCCTCCACCAATAATAGCTGGAGAGTCGCTGTGCAGTCTGTGAGACTTTAAACCGGTTTCCTCCACCACTAATAGCTGGAGAGTCGCTGTGCAGTCTGTGAGACTTAAACCGGTTTCCTCCACCAATAATAGCTGAGAGTCGCTGTGCAGTCTGTGAGACTTTAAACCGGTTTCCTCCCAATAATAGCTGGAGAGTCGCTGTGCAGTCTGTGAGACTTTAAACCGGTTTCCTCCACCAATAATAGCTGGAGGTCGCTGTGCAGTCTGTGAGACTTTAAACCGGTTTCCTCCTCCAATAATAGCTGGAGAGTCTTGTGCAGTCTGTGAGACTTTAAACCGGTTTCCTCCACCAATAATAGCTGGAGAGTCGCTGTGCAGTCTGTGAGACTTTAAACCGGTTTCCTCCACCAATAATGTGGGGTGTGTGGTGTGGTTTGGTTTCCTCCCCAATAATAGCTGGAGAGTCGCTGTGCAGTCTGTGAGACTTTAAACCGGTTTCCTCCACCATATAGCTGGAGAGTCGCTGTGCAGTCTGTGAGACTTTAAACCGGTTTCCTCCACCAATAATAGCTGGAGAGTCGCTGTGCAGTCTGTGAGACTTTAAACCGGTTTCCTCCACCAATAATAGCTGGAGAGTCGCTGTGCAGTCTGTGAGACTTTAAACCGGTTTACTACACCAATAATAGCTGGAGAGTCGCTGTGCAGTCTGTGAGACTTTAAACCGGTTTCCTCCACCAATAATAGCTGGAGAGTCGCTGTGCAGTCTGTGAGACTTTAAACCGGTTTCCTCCACCAATAATAGCTGGAGAGTCGCTGTGCAGTCTGTGAGACTTTAACCGGTTCCTCCACCAATAATATGGAGAGTCGCTGTGCAGTCTGTGAGACTTTAAACCGGTTTCCTCCACCAATAATAGCTGGAGAGTCGCTGTGCAGTCTGTGAGACTTTAAACCGGTTTCCTCCACCAATAATAGCTGGAGAGTCGCTGTGCAGTCTGTGAGACTTTAAACCGGTTTCCTCCACCAATAATAGCTGGAGAGTCGCTGTGCAGTCCGTGAGACTTTAAACCCAATAAATACAAAAATACACACAAAACAAAAATAGATTCCCGCGTTAAAGTTGATGGACTAAATTAATACGTTTTTAGTTTTGTTATAGCTTCAAATATTATATTTTATTCAACTATGTAAATATATAGCCACATTTCTGCACATTTCAATTGGAATTTATTTCACCAAAATAAAGAAGTTAGATTGTACAATGTTGTATATCTGTTCTTAACGCTTTGCATGCTGGGTAAATGAAAGTTTATACGATGGAGCTTTCTTTCACTGTTATGTCAAGTGGTTAGGGTCACTGACCTGTATACCATTGTAACCTATCATCACTGATTGTCACAGGTTCGAGCCCCGCTCAGACCGTGTCTCTTTATATGAAAAAGTTGGCAGTTTTTTACGGAAGTTGGTGCACCAAGTACTGGTTAACCGCTGGAGCCTGCCCAGGAAAGGTGCTGCCCATCGCTCAAATGGGCAACCGGTAGCGACGTTAAATAAACTTAAATAAAAAAAAGTTTTTATCTTTTACAGCAAAATCATAGGAGAGGAAGATGTAGGTGTCCAGTGTGTATAAGATGTAGATACAGTACTATATAGAGATAGGAACATGAGCGTATGGAAGCGATTACAGCGTGTTGGCAAGTCAGCCTCCAAATTTCAGTTTACAGCATCGTACCAGGAACTGCAAGTGGAAAGTTCTAAGAAATGGTTAGTTTAATTAAATATAAACAACAGTGACTGCAACATATTATTATTCTCTGTAGTATGACCCAATCCATAGTCAAATAGTGACATATATCGTGACATATATCGTGACATATATCATGACATATATAGTGACATATATCGTGACATATATCGTGACATATATCGTGACATATATCGTGACATATATCGTGACATATATAGTTACATATATCGTGACATATATCGTGACATATATCGTGACATATATGATGACATATATCGTGACATATATTGTGACATATATCGTGACATATATCGTGACATGTATCGTGACATATATTGTGACATATATGATGACATATATCGTGACATATATGGTGACATATATCGTTATATTTAAATATAAAATGCTTCCATTATGAGGCATCACAATATGCATTCTGTACAATAACTGATCTAAGTATGTATTGCATAGGTTATTTATACAGACGGATATGTAGTCCAGTGCTTAACACGCTGGACTGGTAATCCAGGGATCGTTGTTTCGTTCCCCATCTGACACTAATATAATTAACTGTCTTTCAGATGGGACGTTAAACCGAGGTCTCGTGTCGGTGCTTTACACCGTGCATGTAAAAGAACCAGAGGAGACTCTGGAATGTGTCTCTGTCTGTATCATTGCACTATCCTCCAAAAATCTAAAATGGCTAATATCTTCAGGAGGCGTCGCTCATATGGGCAACCGGTAGCGACGATAAATAAACGTAAAACACACACAATATACATATTTTTATAATGTCCTAGATAATGTGTGAACCAGGTGAATTCCACCTCCGTTGTCGAGTGGTTACGGTCGCTGACTTGTATACCACTGTAACCTACCATCACTGGTGGTCCTGGGTTTGAGCCCTGCTCAGACCGTGTCTCTTTATATGGAAACGTTGGCAGTTTATTACGGAGGTTGGAACTGCTGGAGCCTGCCCAGGAATGGTGTTGTTAGGTAAACTGTCCGTCGCTCAAATAGACAACCTTTAGCGACGTTAAATATACTTAAATTATAAAAAAATGAAGCAGGTGAAAATATAACGCTGTTACTCTGAACTTCAAATCACTTGAACTTCAAATCACTTGAACTTCCAATCACTTGAACTTCAAATCACTTGAACTTCCAATCACTTGAACTTCAAATCACTTGAACTTCAAATCACTTGAACTTCAAATCACTTGAACTTCAAATCACTTGAACTTCCAATCACTTGAACTTCAAATCACTTGAACTTCAAATCACTTGAACTTCAAATCACTTGAACTTCCAATCATTTGCCCCTCACCGCTGTAGGTTCGAATGAGTTCATGTGAGGAGGCTATCCATCTGGCTTGCAGAAGGCTGGTGGTTCTACCTGGGTGCCAATTTGTGCCGGCAATGCTGCTCGGAGGGGCACCCAGGATCTTCCTTGACCAATAATAACTGGAGAGCTGCCGTATGACCTAAGCTGTCATGCGACTTTAAACCCGCAAAGCAGAAACTACTTCTGGAAAAAGCGAACCATATTGAATTTTTGTTCTAAACCGTACATCGAGTGTTGTAACTGTGCCAAATTTATTCATGAAATAGCTATATCCTGCAATGAAAGATGAAAGAATGCTGAATGACCAATATGCTTTCATCCGAGCCAACAAGAGTGATTAACCCATTTCATTCTGGATACATTTAAAGGGTTTTGCAAACAACATAGATCCAGATCAGCCGCAGCATGACGATGCGTGCTGATCAGGATCTATGTTGTTTGCTACATAGCTAAGTGTCTTAGCAAGATCTTCTGAATAGCAAACAGCATAGAGCCTGATCAGACGGAATGTTCTGTCTGATCAGATGGAACGTTCCGTGGCAGTTGATCTGGCTCTATGTTCTTTGCATATACTGTTTGAATGGTATCCAGAATGAAATGGGTTAATATAAGTTGTTAAAACTTGCTTCGCAATTGTTGTAAAATAAAGAAAGTTTTAAAAAAAAGAAAGAATGCTGTGTTCTCATCGCCCGGTAGCAGAATTATCAACAGGGCACCGGTCGACCTCTTGTTCTATGATTACACATAATCACAACAGCATACCTGTCAGAAATCTATTGTTAGAATATAAATAAAACCACACTGAAGGAGGCTTAAGTAGTTTAAGTAACATTTTGATAATGAAACTGAAAGTACGTTGCCGTACATGTATTTCATTGTGTTATCTATTCCTTTACCAGGCAGCCGAACAATATATGTATTGTTTGGACAAGGCGGAACAGGAGAAAGTCAACTATGGTAAGTGACCTGTCTTCACCCAATGCAGCAAATTGTCATTAATGTTTGTACATATACACAACAATCGATTGAAGTAGCTAAAAGGAAAGTTGTAGATTCTTACCTAATTTCTTATTTCAGTTGTTTCTTATTATTTCAGTTGTTTCTTATAAGGATTTCTTTATTTCAGTTGTTTCTTATAAGGATTTCTTTATTTCAGTTGTTTCTTATAAGGATTTCTTTATTTCAGTTTTTTTTATTACAATATATAAGGATTTATTGTATCAGGTTGTATATTGTGTATCTTGTCATCTGCAATACACTGAGGCTGTCCGATTAGCGCAGTGGTTAGTGCGCTCGCTCCTCATCAATGCAACCCGGGTTCGATCCTGGGACCGGGAAGTATGTGAGATGGTACGGTGGTCCCTGATCGGACAGGTGGGTTTTCTCTGGGTACTCCGGTTTCCTCCCACACGAATGACACATATACGCTTTCATCTGCGCCAACGAGAGTGATTAATATAAGTTGTTAGAACTTGCTTCGCAATCGTAAAATAAATAACATTTAAACTTACACTGTCTTCCGAAACTCTGTGGATAACTGATCTGCCCATAACTACAATTAAATGTACATATAGAAAGATATACGATACTTTACAATGAATTATTCTGCATTTTATGCCCCATAAACAGGTCTTTAGCAATACCTGTCTTCTGAAACTATAACTGATCTGCTGATAACTACAATTAAATGTACATGTAGATATACAATACTTTACAATGAATTATTGTGCATTTTATGCCCCAACAGGGCAGCAGGCGACAGAAATAGCATCGTAGGTAAAACCAATTGATGTTCAGGAAACTGGAACAATAACTCTTGTCAAGTGTATGTGATAGGTATTACAAAACAAATAAATGACACCTTTCCTTTCACTGAGAGATCAACCACAAACAAACAATTCTGTAACCTTTTAAAGGTTTTAGTTCATTAAGATAGTGTTATAATTGCTTTACATTTGAACACAATCAGACCAATTGTACAACTGATAAATTGTGCCACCTTTAGTTTATACAAATTTATTAGAGCTCGATTGCAAAACAAAATATAACTTTTACACAGCAATAGACTGAAATGGATTATTAAATACAAATTTATTTTAGCTTGTTTGCGAAACAAGCTCTTACAACTTATGTTAATCACTCTCGAGACCTCATTCCTGATGGAATCCATCGCCACGAGGGAGAGAGAAGAGGCATGTGGAATTTAAATGCCTTGCCTATGGGCACAATCGTAATGGCTCCAGCGGGGCTCAAACTCCGGGCCTTTCACACATGAAGCGAATGCGCAACCACAGGGCTATCACGACTTCCACCTTTGTTTTCCGGCAATGGTCATTTGCACAAACAATGACAAATACAGATACCCCCATTGTCCTGTGTGAATTGCAGTTTTCCTCATTTAGCCAAATCTCGTAACTCCAATAATGCAATAGAGAGCAGTTCAAATTCACACAGAATATTGGATTTCCAGATGCTAGAAAAATTGTCAATGTCAGGTATGCAACACAAGCAGACACATATTCATCAATCACTTAATGAAACACAAGCAAATCAACTCACTGTATCAATGTTTCTATGCCAACTTCTGATGCTGGCAGTGAGAAATCTACCTCTCCCTGGTTATTAACACCTCAGTGTACTATTCCAAAGGCACAACCTGCAAAGTCAAATGTTCCGCTTCACACATCTTCATCAAGGTCTGGGAAAAAAACATTTTCTGGTACTTCTAAACCCACTTTGGGTAATTCCAAACAGGGTGTGATGAACCATACACCAAGAAATAAAATAACCGTAAACCCACTTTGGGTAATTCCAAACAGGGTGTGATGAACCATACACCAAGAAATAAAATAACCGTAAACCCACTTTGGGTAATTCCAAACAGGGTGTGATGAACTAAACACCAAGAAATAAAATAACCTTAAACCCATTTTGGGTAATTCCAAACAGGGTGTGATGAACCAAACACCAAGAAAGAAAATAACCTTGAACCCACTTTGGGTAATTCCAAACAGGGTGTGATGAACCAAACACCAAGAAATAATATAACCTTAAATCCACTTTGGGTAATTCCAAACAGGGTGTGATGAACCAAACACCAAGAAATAATATAACCTTAAACCCACTTTGGGTAATTCCAAACAGGGTGTGATGAACCAAACACCAAGAAATAAAATAACCTTAAACCCAATTCCAAACAGGGTGTGATGAACCAAACACCAAGAAATAAAATAACTGTAAACCGGTGATGATGATCGATAAGGATGATACCCAATCACCATCGCCCCCAGAAAGAAAACAAGAGCATGAGACTGGATCTAATGAAATCAACTGAATAATATGCTAGACATTATTCATTGGAATTGCTTAGCAAAGTTTATTAGGCAGATTTTGCACTGTGTTTTATGAATGAAAATAGGATAAATAGAGAATATTAGGTTACTGTCTTATAAATTTCAATTTATTAGGCGAGTTGGAGAAAATATACAAGGCAAGTACACTGCTGAGCCTTGTATTATTTCGGAGACGAACCTATTTAAAATTGATAAGACATGTGTTTTATATTTATTTATCGTCGCTACCGGTTGCCCATATGAGCGATGCCTCATGAAGAGATTAATCATTTTAGATTTTTTGGAGGATAGTGCAATGATACAGACAGAGACCCATTCCAGAGTCTCCTCTGGTTCTTTTACGTGCACATTGTACAGCACCGACACGAGACCTCAGTTTAAAGTCCCATCTGAAAGACTGTTAATTTTCTCAGACGGGGGATCAAACCTGCTATCCCTGGATTACCAGTCCAGCGTGTTACCACTGGACTACAGATCCGTCTGTTTATAAGATTCTATTTATCCTATCTTCTGATAAAAAATGTTGTAGAGAAGAAAGGTTACCGAATATTCTGAAGTTTATCATACCATCTGTGAAGATATGACGTCATACACGCAGCATTATGACGTCGCGGAAGGTTTATCATGCCATCTGTGAAGATATGACGTCATACACGCAGCATTATGATGTCGCGGAAGGTTTATCATACCATCTGTGAAGATATGACATCATACACGCAGCATTATGACGTTGCGGAAGGTTTATC
The DNA here is from genome assembly GCA_014843695.1 of Archivesica marissinica. Lineage (NCBI taxonomy): Eukaryota > Metazoa > Mollusca > Bivalvia > Venerida > Vesicomyidae > Archivesica > Archivesica marissinica. Next base: position 15,473,494 of record CM026389.1, on the reverse strand, counting down.
ATACCATCTGTGAAGATATGACGTCATACACGCAGCATTATGATGTCGCGGAAGGTTTATCATACCATCTGTGAAGATATGACGTCATACACGCAGCATTATGATGTCGCGGAAGGTTTATCATACCATCTGTGAAGATATGACGTCATACACGCAGCATTATGACGTCGCGGAAGGTTTATCATACCATCTGTGAAGATATGACGTCATACACGCAGCATTATGATGTTGCGGAAGGTTTATCATACCATCTGTGAAGATATGACATCATACACGCAGCATTATGACGTCGCGGAAGGTTTATCATACCATCTGTGAAGATATGACATCATACACGCAGCATTATGATGTCGCGGAAGGTTTATCATACCATCTGTGAAGATATGACATCATACACACAGCATTATGACGTCGCGGAAGGTTTATCATACCATATGTGAAGATATGACGTCATACACACAGCATTATGACGTCGCGGAAGGTTTATCATACCATCTGTGAAGATATGACATCATACACACAGCATTACAGAATTTTCTTGAGCCAAATTTGTTATGGCATAATTCTGACTTGCGTGCTCACATTATTGTGCACGCGCGTAACCACCCATCTCTTAGTTTTATTATTCAGAAATGGTCTATTATATAAGGTACAGACCTAGCTTTTCCTAAAAACAAATTTTCAGCCACAATTTATTTTACTAGAATATTTAGAATATTTTTAACAAGGTATAAAATCTAAAAATAAATATATGTACTATGAAAAAAACTGTTGTACATGCAGTGTAGCCAGAAATTAATTAAGGAATCTACGGGACTATGCTTTTCAATAACATTTATATTCTTTTAGCTCATTACACTTTAGTACTCATTCCAGTTTTCAATTTTCCTAGACTCGAAAGAGAATCCATTTTTGATGCATAAAATAATTCATGAACTAATTAACTTTGCTTCGTTTGTGTTTTGAGATTGAATCCTTTTTAAGCACAGTACATCCAGTTCCAGTGAATGAATTCCCTTTTGTATGTTTAATACACAAACTGCACAAGAGTGATTTAGATTCACAGTCAATAATCAACCAAGGGTTGCCAATTTTCCATTTTTCTTGTGGTTTAAGAGATCTATTTTCAGTATTTTTAGCTTTTTTTGATACTGGCGAACTGCCAGATTCAGATTCTTCTTTAGGTTTCTCAGCCATAATTAATAAAGCAGAAATTAATACCAATTGCGTATGTGTATTTTACGTTTATTTATCGTCGCTACCGGTTGCCCTTATGAGCGACGCCTCCTGAAGAGATTAGTAATTTTAGATTTTTGGAGGATAGTGCAATGATACAGACAGAGACCCATTCCAGAGTCTCCTCTGGTTCTTTTACGTGCACAGTGTAAAGCACCGACACAAGACCTCGGTTTAACGTCCCATCTGAAAGACTATTCATTTTATTAGGGTCAGACAGGGGATCGAACCTGCGATCCCTGGATTACCAGTCCAGCATTTTACCACTGGGCTACAGATCCGGACTACCAATTGCATTTCTGTATACATATATACGAAAGAGTTACTCATTTATATCCTTTTTAATCAGCTTAATTACCATGTTCATAAACAAATTATCTAAAACACTTAGCAGTGATGTGCTAAAACTGTCCTTTGATCTGTTTCAATTTCGCCAAAGAAGTGGAAGAATCCATTAATGAGAGCATGTGTCATAAACATTAGGATTAACCATGCATTGTCTGCCTGTTTTGATAATAAATCAATCAGTCGTAAATTATCAACACCACTAAAACAAACAAAGACAGAAATTGCCCTAAGGTCAATGACCAAGCTGCCAGTTTACTAGACTGTTACAGATTATCGATTTTTTTTCTCCATGTGAAGCAAATTAGTAAGCAACATTTTAAACCAGTCTGGATTGTTTTAGCAATTTACATGCAGTGTTCTAAATTTAGCCATGACGGAAATTAAAGTTGCAGATTTTCGTAGTGATACTTTTTAGGCTTTGAGCCAAATATGAATTTTCTTGAGCCACATTTTCGTATTTTGAGCCTTTGGCTCAAATGGCGAAGCACAGCGCTAGCCCTGCATTATGACGTCGCGGAAGGTTTACCAAAACCTTGTGTGAAGATATGACGTCATACACGCAGCGTTATGACGTCGCGGAAGGTTTATCATACCATCTGTGAAGATATGATGTCATACACGCATCATTATGATGTCGCGGAAGGTTTATCATACCATCTGTGAAGATATGACGTCATACACGCAGCATTATGACATCGCGGAAGGTTTATCATACCATCTGTGAAGATATGACGTCATACACACAGCGTTATGACGTCGCGTGAAGTTTATCATACCATCTGTGAAGATATGACGTCATACACACAGCATTATGACGTCACGGAAGGTTTATCATACCATCTGTGAAGATATGACATCATACACGCAGCATTATGACGTCGCGGAAGGTTTATCATACCATCTGTGAAGGTATGACGTCATACACACAGCATTATGACGTGGCAGAAGGTTTATCATACCATCTGTGAAGATATGACGTCATACACGCAGCCTTATGATGTCACGTGAAGTTTATCATACCATCTGTGAAGATATGACGTCATACACACAGCATTATGACGTGGCAGAAGGTTTATCATACCATCTGTGAAGATATGACGTCATACACACAGCATTATGACATCGCGGAAGGTTTATCATACCATCTGTGAAGATATGACATCATACACGCAGCATTATGACGTCGCGGAAGGTTTATCATACCATCTGTGAAGATATGACGTCATACACACAGCATTATGACGTGGCAGAATGTTTATCATACCATCTGTGAAGATATGACGTCATACATGCAGCCTTATGACGTCGCGTGAAGTTTATCATACCATCTGTGAAGATATGACGTCATACACGCAGCATTATGACGTCGCGGAAGGTTTATCATACCATCTGTGAAGATATGACATCATACACGCAGCATTATGATGTCGCGGAAGGTTTATCATACCATCTGTGAAGATATGACGTCATACACGCAGCGTTATGACGTCGCGGAAGGTTTATTAGGCACTGACTAATAAATCACAGTTTTTTAGACATGGCGTTTTGGGCCATTATTACGCATGAAGATGGAATAAAATCTTATATATACATGACCAGTTACAGTAGTTTATAATAAATCCAGAGAAAACACAATGAACACACTTTTAGAACTGCATTTCAGTTACACAGCTGGGAGCCAACGATTAAGAACCCGTATTTAGGTGAGGTTTTGTGGACAGTTCCGGAGAATGTAGAAATACAAGTAACCTTATTCAGGGACAATAAAAACTCGCCCTATGAGGACAAAGAATGGCATTTTGTTGTTGAAGATGTAAGTTGATACCTTGCTCATGCTGTGTAATCTCGCAGTAGTATCTATAAATAGATGACAGATCGTTCTGCGTAATCTCACAGTAGTATCTATAAATAGATGACAGATCGTTCTGCGTAATCTCGCAGTAGTATCTATATATAGATGACAGATCGTTCTGTGTAATCTCGCAGTAGTATCTATAAATAGGTGACAGATCGTTCTGCGTAATCTCGCAGTAGTATCTATAAATAGATGACTGCTCATTCTGCGTAATCTCACAATTGTATCTATATATAGATGCCTGCTCATGCTGTGTAATCTCACAATTGTATCTATAAATAGATGCCTGCTCATTATGTGAAATCTCATAGTAGTATCTATAAATAGATGCCTGCTCATTCTGTGTAATCTCGCAGTAGTATCTATAAATAGATGACAGATCGTTCTGCGTAATCTCGCAGTAGTATCTATAAATAGATGACAGATCGTTCTGCGTAATCTTTCGCAGTAGTATCTATAAATAGATTACTGCTCATTCTGCGTAATCTCACAATTGTATCTATAAATAGATGCCTGCTCATTATGTGAAATCTCATAGTAGTATCTATAAATAGATGCCTGCTCATTCTGTGTAATCTCGCAGTAGTATCTATAAATAGATGACAGATCGTTCTGCGTAATCTCGCAGTAGTATCTATAAATAGATGACAGATCGTTCTGCGTAATCTTTCGCAGTAGTATCTATAAATAGATTACTGCTCATTCTGCGTAATCTCACAATTGTATCTATAAATAGATGCCTGCTCATTATGTGAAATCTCATAGTAGTATCTATAAATAGATGCCTGCTCATTCTGTGTAATCTCGCAGTAGTATCTATAAATAGATGACAGATCGTTCTGCGTAATCTCACAGATATATCTATAAATAGATGACTGCTCATTCTGCGTAATCTCACAATTGTATCTATAAATAGAAAATTGCTCGTTCTGTGTAATCTCACAGATGTATCTATAAATAGATGCCTCGCAATTGTATCTATAAATAAACCATTGCTCATTCTGTGTAATCTCACAATCATATCTATAAATAGATGACTGATTGTTCTGGCAGTAGTATCTATAGACGAATGAAAAATTCTAACCTGGCTCGGTATTTTGTCTGTATATATGCAAAGCACGAATTTACAATGTTTAAATCTAAAATAAAACATACTTTAGCCTGTGATGTCAAAATGACGTCATTTTACTAGCATTTTTGTAGTTTTGTTACGTCATTTATTCTTTCTAAAATAATACATAAACCATGATAAATATGACAAGAAAAGAAAAAAAATCAAAAATTGTCATAATCTATAGATGAAAAATAAATACATGTCCGCTACTATTCACTGAACCAAAAGACGCAGATATTACCAATAAAGTTGAGCATTTTAGATATTTTGGTCAGGTTAAAGAGTCGAACTAATATTGGTATTTGGCAATTATTTGCTAATATGTCCAAATATTGTAAATGAAATACTTTTCCATTTGCAGCAAGCTAAGAATGGAAGGAGAAAACTGTTGGCATCTGCTACCATCAACATGATGAAGTTTGCGAGTGATGTACCAACACAAAATGATCTTACTATCAAACTTAGTCCTGCTACCAGAAAAATTGTGGCAGCAACAATAAAGCTCACACTGTCTTTGTGTGTTTCTGAGGGAGGGTAAAGCTACGTAAGTATGAATGGTGGATGTCTTGTGTGTTTCTGAGGGAGGGTAAAGCTACGTAAGTATGAATGGTGGATGTCTTGTGTGTTTCTGAGGGAGGGTAAAGCTACGTAAGTATGAATGGTGGATGTCTTGTGTGTTTATGAGGGAGGGTAAAGCTACGTAAGTTTGAATGGTGGATGTCTTGTGTGTTTCTGAGGGAGGGTAAAGCTACATAAGTATGAATGGTGGATGTGATACACTGACACTGTCTTGTGTGAACAGATCCTCAGTTCTAGTTGTGGCAGGGCAGCATGCACGGTCCAATGGTTAATGTGCTTGGTTCATGAACATATCCTCAGTTCTAGTTGTGGCAGGGCAGCATGCACGGTCCAATGGTTAATGTGCTTGGTTCAGGAATAGATCCTCAGTTCTAGTGGTGGCAGGGCAGCATGCACGGTCCAATGGTTAATGTGCTTAGTTCAGGAACAGATCCTCAGTTCTAGTGGTGGTAGGGCAGCAAGCATGGTCCAATGGTTACTGTGCATGGTTCAGGAACAGATCCTCAGTTCTAGTGGTGGCAGGGCAGCAAGCACGGTCCAATGGTTAATGTGCTTGGTTCATGAACAGATCCTCAGTTCAAGTTGTGGCAGTGCAGCATGCACGGTATATTTAAGGAATGAATCGCATAAGTAATTGCGATACAACCGTGGTATTAAACTTTGCCAAGAACAAAAGTTCTTATTATGACACACCCGCAATACATTACCCACAGGGCTGTGAATCTTCCTCTTATTATGACACACCCGCAATACATTACCCACAGGGCTGTGAATCTTCCTCTTATTATGACACACACGCAATACATTACCCACAGGGCTGTGAATCTTCCTCTTATTATAACACACCTGCAATACATTACCCACAGGGTTGTGAATCTTCCTCTTATTATGACACACCCGCAATACATTACCCACAGGGCTGTGAATCTTCCTCTTATTATAACACACCTGCAATACATTACCCACAGGGTTGTGAATCTTGCTCTTATTATGACATGCAATACATTACACACAGGGTTGTGAATCTTCCTCTTATTATGATACACCTGCAATACATTACCCACAGGGTTGTGAATCTTGCTCTTATTATGATACACCTGCAATACATTACCCACATGGCTGTGAATCTTCCTCTTATTATGATACACCTGCAATACATTACCCACAGGGTTGTGAATCTTGCTCTTATTATGACATGCAATACATTACCCACAGGGCTGTGAATCTTCCTCTTATTATAACACACCTGCAATACATTACCCACAGGGTTGTGAATCTTCCTCTTATTATAACACACCTGCAATACATTACCCACAGGGTTGTGAATCTTCCTCTTATTATGACATGCAATACATTACCCACAGGGCTGTGAATATTCCTCTTATTATAACACACCTGCAATACATTACACACAGGGTTGTGAATCTTCCTCTTATTATGACATGCAATACATTACCCACAGGGCTGTGAATATTCCTCTTATTATAGCACACCTGCAATACATTACCCACAGGGCTGTGAATCTTCCTCTTATTATAATACACCTGCACTACATTACACACAGGGTTGTGAATCTTCCTCTTATTATGATACACCTGTAATACATTACCCACAGGGCTGTGAATCTTCCTCTTATTATAACACACCTGCAATACATTACCCACAGGGCTGTGAATCTTCCTCTTATTATGATACACCTGCAATACATTACACACAGGGTTGTGAATCTTCCTCTTATTATGATAAACCTGCAATACATTACCCACAGGGCTGTGAATATTCCTCTTATTATGATACACCTGCACTACATTACCCACAGGGCTGTGAATCTTCCTCTTATTATGATACACCTGCACTACATTACCCACATGGCTATGAAACTTCTTCTTATTATGATACACCTGCAATACATTACCCACAGGGCTGTGAATCTTCCTCTTATTATGATACACCTGCAATACATTACCCACAGGGCTGTGAATCTTCCTCTTATTATGATACACCTGCACTACATTACCCACATGGCTGTGAATCTTCCTCTTATTATGATACACCTGCACTACATTACCCACATGGCTATGAAACTTCCTCTTATTATGATACACCTGCAATACATTACCCACAGGGTTGTGAATCTTCCTCTTATTATGACATGCAATACATTACACACAAGGCTGTGAATCTTCCTCTTATTATAACACACCTGCAATACATTGCCCACAGGGTTGTGAATCTTCCTCTTATTATAACACACCTGCAATACATTACACACAGGGCTGTGAATCTTCCTCTTATTATGATACACCTGCACTACATTACCCACATGGCTGTGAATCTTCCTCTTATTATGATACACCTGCACTACATTACCCACATGGCTATGAAACTTCCTCTTATTATGATACACCTGCAATACATTACCCACAGGGTTGTGAATCTTCCTCTTATTATGACATGCAATACATTACACACAAGGCTGTGAATCTTCCTCTTATTATAACACACCTGCAATACATTACCCACAGGGTTGTGAATCTTCCTCTTATTATAACACACCTGCAATACATTACCCACAGGGTTGTGAATCTTCCTCTTATTATAACACACCTGCAATACATTGCCCACAGGGTTGTGAATCTTCCTCTTATTATAACACACCTGCAATACATTACACACAAGGCTGTGAATCTTCCTCTTATTATAACACACCTGCAATACATTGCCCACAGGGTTGTGAATCTTCCTCTTATTATGACATGCAATACATTGCCCACAGGGTTGTAAATCTTCCTCTTATTATGACATGCAATACATTACACACAAGGCTGTGAATATTCCTCTTATTATAACACACCTGCAATACATTACCCACAGGGTTGTGATCTTCCTCTTATTATGACATGCAATACATTACACACAAGGCTGTGAATCTTCCTCTTATTATAACACACATGCAATACATTACACACAAGGCTGTGAATATTCCTCTTATTATAACACACCTGCAATACATTACACACAGGGTTGTGAATCTTCCTCTTATTATGATACACCTGCACTACATTACCCACAGGGCTGTGAATCTTCCTCTTATTATGATACACCTGCACTACTTTACCCACAGGGCATGAAACTTCTTCTTATTATGATACACCTGCAATACATTACCCACAGGGCTGTGAATCTTCCTCTTATTATGATACACATGCAATACATTACCCACAGGGTTGTGAATCTTCCTCTTATTATGACATGCAATACATTACACACAAGGCTGTGAATCTTCCTCTTATTATAACACACCTGCAATACATTACCCACAGGGTTGTGAATCTTCCTCTTATTATGACATGCAATACATTACACACAGGGCTGTGAATCTTCCTCTTATTATAACACACCTGCAATACATTACCCACAGGGTTGTGAATCTTCCTCTTATTATGACATGCAATACATTACACACAAGGCTGTGAATATTCCTCTTATTATAACACACCTGCAATACATTACACACAGGGTTATGAATCTTCCTCTTATTATGATACACCTGCAATACATTACCCACAGGGCTGTGAATCTTCCTCTTATTATGATACACCTGCACTACATTACCCACAGGGCTGTGAATCTTCCTCTTATTATGATACACCTGCACTACATTACCCACAGGGTTGTGAATCTTCCTCTTATTATGACATGCAATACATTACCCACAAGGCTGTGAATATTCCTCTTATTATAACACACCTGCAATACATTACCCACAGGGTTGTGATCTTCCTCTTATTATGACATGCAATACATTACACACAAGGCTGTGAATATTCCTCTTATTATGATACACCTGCAATACATTACCCACAGGGTTGTGAATCTTCCTCTTATTATGACATGCAAAACATTACACACAGGGCTGTGAATCTTCCTCTTATTATGACACACCTGCAATACATTACCCACAGGGTTGTGAATCTTCCTCTTATTATGACATGTAATACATTACCCACAGGTTTGTGAATCTTCCTCTTATTATGACATGTAATACATTACCCACAGGGTTGTGAATCTTCCTCTTATTAGAGGATTTCTTTGTTTTTCATCAACATCCTGAAAAAGAAATATTTTCAGATTTGATCTACTGTTCAGGAAAGATATTATTTTCACATTTTAGGTGGCGGTGATCCTCTCTTTTCAGTATATTTTTGCATATTTCCTTTTTTTTTTTTACAATTTTCCATTCACACTCTGAAAGTATACCTTTTTGTTAAAGACATAATTAATGTTGTAGGGATGAGGACATGCAGAGTGTTGCATCTCTAATGTCAATAGGGAAGTCGGACATCGGCAACCTCGATGAACTGGAGGATGAGGAGTCCGATCTGAACATGTCACTCAAGGTGGCCGAGATTACCAGCCAGATGTCCCAATTCGACACGTCCAATCAAAGCACGGGTAATCCGTTTGGTGACCCAGATTTAGATGTTGATGATGATATGGGTATTTGTTTGTTTTGTTTTTTGTTCGCTTTTAGACAGTCTCAAACAGAATTGCCATTCCTTGCACACAGTTTCGAAAGTAAATATCTCAAAGTAGTGCAAAAATGAGTTCCATAATTTTTCAAATATTAACATTTTATGATATAACCGACCTGTATAAAAGGGAAATCACATGTCAAGCATTCTAATTGTAATATGTCCTTCCATTGCTCACAGATTTCCTAGTTTATCTTTAAATCGAGCCAAAGGGGCCTCCTTGGTCGAGTGGTTAGTTTAAACAATATTTCAATGAATATACATAGTATAATGATCACAATAAGAAAATACATTGAGGAGAAAGCAACTTGCTTATATGGCTACCTCTTTCCTACTAGTGGTTAACGTCATTGATTTCAGATCACTTGTTCCTCACCACTGCAGGTTTGAATCCCACTGGCGGTGTCAAATTATTTCATGTTAGGATGCTATCCAGCTGGCTTGCGGAAGGTTGGTGGTTCTACCTGTGTACCCGCCCGTGCCTGAAATACTGCTCGGAGGGGCACCCTGGGTCTTAGTCCACCAGTAATAGCTGGAAAATCGCCACATGACCTAAGTTGTTGGTGCGGCATTAAGCCATATAAACAAAAGTCAAGCTGTATTTGTGTTTACAGCGATACATTGCAGCCATGACATGCTGTATATTGCATTGTTTGGTACAGCGGAAGTTTCGCTAATCCCACTATTCACGATTTGTTCACAGGCAATTCCGTATTTGCGCAAAATAAAGATTTGTTGATTTATTTATTTTTAACCGAGAAAAGTATTCGATACTCGGACTTTCGCTCGAGTACTCGTTGACATCCCTAATTGCAATTCTGTTATTGAGACTGACACCCTTTGTTGCAAACTGACCTCCTTACAGAATACATAATTACATATATACACATACACACATATCATAAATACCATGGAAGTCGTGATAGCGCAGTTGTATCGTTTAGATCCATATTTACCTGTTCTCTGTCCCTCGAGATGATCAATTCCATCTGGAATGAGAGAGAGATTTAATTAATGTTGTATGAATTTGTTTTGCAATCAAGCTAAAATAAATTTGTATAATCTAGAATATATAATATACATATAAAAGGATATTAAATTCAAATCACTAGCCCCTCACTGCTGTAGGTTCGAAGAATCCCATTGGTGTTTCTATCAGGTGTGAGAGCTATACAGCTGGTCGATGGTTCTAACCAGGTGTCCGTCTGTGCCTGTAATACAGCTCGGAGGGTCATCCGGAGTCTTCCTCCACCAATAATGACTGGAGAGTCGCCACATGACCTAAGCTGTTGGAATAACTTTAACCCCAAAAACAAACTAAGCAAAAAACTAAGAATGTATCAAAATATACTGGCTTCAATGTATCACCTGTGAACCCGGTACAACACTGAGATATTTGGATACAACGTACAATGCAAATCATCACTCCCTTTGTCTGACTGGTGAGGAAAGGTATGACGGTACTTGTAACATCTTATTTCATGCAAGATAAATGGTGGTAATAGATTACGCCAAGCATACGTTCCACCACTCCAGTACATATTTACATTAGTGTAAGGAGATTACACCAAGCATGCGTTCCACCACTCCAGTACATATTTACATTAGTGTAAGGAGATTACACCAAGCATACGTTCCACCACTCCAGTACATATTTACATTAGTGTAAGGAGATTACACCAAGCATACGTTCCACCACTCCAGTACATATTTACATTAGTGTAAGGAGATTAACACCATGCATACGTTCCACCACTCCAGTACATATTTACATTAGTGTAAGGATTAACACCAAGCATGCGTGCCACCACTCCAGTACATATTTACATTAGTGTAAGGAGATTACACCAAGCATAGGTTCCACCACTCCAGTACATATTTACATTAGTGTAAGGAGATTACACCAAGCATACGTTCCACCACTCCAGTACATATTTACATTAGTGTAAGGAGATTACACCAAGCATACGTTCCACCACTCCAGTACATATTTACATTAGTGTAAGGAGATTACACCAAGCATACGTTCCACCACTCCAGTACATATTTACATTAGTGTAAGGAGATTACACCAAGCATGCGTTCCACCACTCCAGTACATATTTACATTAGTGTAAGGAGATTACACCAAGCATACGTTCCACCACTCCAGTACATATTTACATTAGTGTAAGGAGATTACACCAAGCATACGTTCCACCACTCCAGTACATATTTACATTAGTGTAAGGATTAACACCAAGCATACGTTCCACCCCTCCAGTACATATTTACATTAGTGTAAGGATTAACACCAAGCATGCGTGCCACCACTCCAGTACATATTTACATTAGTGTAAGGATTAACACCAAGCATACGTTCCACCACTCCAGTACATATTTACATTAGTGTAAGGATTAACACCAAGCATACGTTCCACCACTCCAGTACATATTTACATTAGTGTAAGGATTAACACCAAGCATGTGTGCCACCACTCCAGTACATATTTACATTAGTGTAAGGAGATTACACCAAGCATACGTTCCACCACTCCAGTACATATTTACATTAGTGTAAGGAGATTACACCAAGCATACGTTCCACCACTCCAGTACATATTTACATTAGTGTAAGGAGATTACACCAAGCATACGTTCCACCACTCCAGTACATATTTACATTAGTGTAAGGAGATTACACCAAGCATACGTTCCACCACTCCAGTACATATTTACATTAGTGTAAGGAGATTACACCAAGCATGCGTTCCACCACTCCAGTACATATTTACATTAGTGTAAGGATTAACACCAAGCATACGTTCCACCACTCCAGTACATATTTACATTAGTGTAAGGATTAACACCAAGCATACGTTCCACCACTCCAGTACATATTTACATTAGTGTAAGGATTAACACCAAGCATACGTTCCACCACTCCAGTACATATTTACATTAGTGTAAGGATTAACACCAAGCATGCGTGCCACCACTCCAGTACATATTTACATTAGTGTAAGGAGGTTACACCAAGCATATGTTCCACCACTCCAGTACATATTTACATTAGTGTAAGGAGATTACACCAAACATACGTTCCACCACTCCAGTACATATTTACATTAGTGTAAGGAGATTACACCAAGCATACGTTCCACCACTCCAGTACATATTTACATTAGTGTAAGGAGATTACACCAAGCATACGTTCCACCACTCCAGTACATATTTACATTAGTGTAAGGAGATTACACCAAGCATGCGTTCCACCACTCCAGTACATATTTACATTAGTGTAAGGAGATTACACCAAGCATACGTTCCACCACTATGTACATATTTACATTAGTGTAAGGAGATTACACCAAGCATATGTTCCACCACTCCAGTGCATATTTACATTAGTGTAAGGATTAACACCAAGCATGCGTGCCACCACTCCAGTACATATTTACATTAGTGTAAGGAGATTACACCAAGCATACGTTCCACCACTCCAGTACATATTTACATTAGTGTAAGGATTAACACCAAGCATACGTTCCACCCCTCCAGTACATATTTACATTAGTGTAAGGATTAACACCAAGCATGCGTGCCACCACTCCAGTACATATTTACATTAGTGTAAGGATTAACACCAAGCATACGTTCCACCACTCCAGTACATATTTACATTAGTGTAAGGATTAATACCAAGCATGCGTGCCACCACTCCAGTACATATTTACAATAGTGTAAGGAGATTACACCAAGCATACGTTCCACCACTCCAGTACATATTTACATTAGTGTAAGGAGATTACACCAAGCATACGTTCCACCACTCCAGTACATATTTACATTAGTGTAAGGAGATTACACCAAGCATACGTTCCACCACTCCAGTACATATTTACATTAGTGTAAGGATTAACACCAAGCATACGTTCCACCACTCCAGTACATATTTACATTAGTGTAAGGAGATTACACCAAGCATACGTTCCACCACTCCAGTACATATTTACATTAGTGTAAGGATTAACACCAAGCATACGTTCCACCACTCCAGTACATATTTACATTAGTGTAAGGATTAACACCAAGCATGCGTGCCACCACTCCAGTACATATTTACATTAGTGTAAGGATTAACACCAAGCATACGTTCCACCACTCCAGTACATATTTACATTAGTGTAAGGATTAACACCAAGCATACGTTCCACCACTCCAGTACATATTTACATTAGTGTAAGGATTAACACCAAGCATACGTTCCACCACTCCAGTACATATTTACATTAGTGTAAGGATTAACACCAAGCATGCGTTCCACCACTCCAGTACATATTTACATTAGTGTAAGGATTAACACCAAGCATACGTTCCACCACTCCAGTACATATTTACATTAGTGTAAGGATTAACACCAAGCATACGTTCCACCACTCCAGTACATATTTACATTAGTGTAAGGATTAACACCAAGCATACGTTCCACCACTCCAGTACATATTTACATTAGTGTAAGGATTAACACCAAGCATACGTTCCACCACTCCAGTACATATTTACATTAGTGTAAGGAGATTACACCAAGCATACGTTCCACCACTCCAGTACATATTTACATTAGTGTAAGGAGATTACACCAAGCATACGTTCCACCACTCCAGTACATATTTACATTAGTGTAAGGATTAACACCAAGCATACGTTCCACCACTCCAGTACATATTTACATTAGTGTAAGGATTACACCAAGCATAGTTCCACCACCCAGTACATATTTACATTAGTGTAAGGAGATTACACCAAGCATACGTTCCACCACTGTACATATTTACATTATGTAAGGAGATTACACCAAGCATACGTTCCACCACTCCAGTACATATTTACATTAGTGTAAGGATTACACCAAGCATACGTTCCACCACTCCAGTACATATTTACATTAGTGTAAGGAGATTACACCAAGCATACGTTCCACCACTCCAGTACATATTTACATTAGTGTAAGGATTAACACCAAGCATACGTTCCACCCTCCAGTACATATTTACATTAGTGTAAGGATTAACACCAAGCATCGTCCACACCCCAGTACATATTTACATTAGTGTAAGGAGATTACACCAAGCATACGTTCCACCACTCCAGTACATATTTACATTAGTGTAAGGAGATTACACCAAGCATACGTTCCACCACTCCATTACATATTTACATCAGTGTAAGGAGATTACACCAAGCATACGTTCCACCACTCCAGTACATATTTACATCAGTGTAAGGAGATTACACCAAGCATACGTTCCACCACTACAGTACATATTTACATTAGTGTAAGGAGATTACACCAAGCATACGTTCCACCACTACAGTACATATTTACATTAGTGTAAGGAGATTACACCAAGCATACGTTCCACCACTCCAGTACATATTTACATTAGTGTAAGGAGATTACACCAAGCATGCGTTCCACCACTACAGTACATATTTACATTAGTGTAAGGAGATTGGCTAGTTGTCTAGTATTATTTATTTGAATGCTTATTTTTCTATGTTTGCATGCATTTTATTAAAATGACATTCTTTTTGTTAAACAAAAGATTGTTAACTAACAAGTTTACCAATATGTTGTGTAACAAGTCTACCAATATGTTGTAACAAGTTTACCAATATGTTGTAACAAGTTTACCAATATGTTGTGTTGTGTAACAAGTTTACCAATATGTTGTAACAAGTTTACCAATATGTTGTGTAACAAGTTTACCAATATGTTGTGTAACAAGTCTACCAATATGTTGTGTAACAAGTTTACCAATATGTTGTGTAACAAGTCTACCAATATGTTGTGTAACAAGTTTACCAATATGTTGTGTAACAAGTCTACCAATATGTTGTGTAACAAGTCTACCAATATGTTGTGTAACAAGTCTACCAATATGTTGTGTAACAAGTCTACCAATATGTTGTGTAACAAGTTTACCAATATGTTGTAACAAGTTTACCAATATGTTGTGTAACAAGTCTACCAATATGTTGTGTAACAAGTTTACCAATATGTTGTAACAAGTTTACCAATATGTTGTGTAACAAGTCTACCAATATGTTGTGTAACAAGTCTATCAATATGTTGTAACAAGTTTACCAATATGTTGTGTAACAAGTTTACCAATATGTTGTAACAAGTTTACCAATATGTTGTGTAACAAGTCTATCAATATGTTGTAACAAGTTTACCAATATGTTGTGTAACAAGTCTATCAATATGTTGTAACAAGTTTACCAATATGTTGTGTAACAAGTTTACCAATATGTTGTAACAAGTTTACCAATATGTTGTGTAACAAGTTTACCAATATGTTGTAACAAGTTTACCAATATGTTGTGTAACAAGTTTACCAATATGTTGTAACAAGTTTACCAATATGTTGTAACAAGTTTACCAATATGTTGTAACAAGTTTACCAATATGTTGTGTAACAAGTTTACCAATATGTTGTAACAAGTTTACCAATATGTTGTGTAACAAGTTTACCAATATGTTGTAACAAGTTTACCAATATGTTGTAACAAGTTTACCAATATGTTGTAACAAGTTTACCAATATGTTGTGTAACAAGTTTACCAATATGTTGTGTTGTGTAACAAGTTTACCAATATGTTGTGTAACAAGTCTACCAATATGTTGTAACAAGTCTACCAATATGTTGTAACAAGTTTACCAATATGTTGTAACAAGTTTACCAATATGTTGTGTAACAAGTTTACCAATATGTTGTAACAAGTTTACCAATATGTTGTGTAACAAGTTTACCAATATGTTGTGTAACAAGTTTACCAATATGTTGTGTAACAAGTTTACCAATATGTTGTAACAAGTTTACCAATATGTTGTGTAACAAGTTTACCAATATGTTGAACAAGTTACCAATATGTTGTGTAACAAGTTTACCAATATGTTGTAACAAGTTTACCAATATGTTGTGTAACAAGTCTACCAATATGTTGTAACAAGTTTACCAATATGTTGTGTTGTGTAACAAGTTTACCAATATGTTGTGTAACAAGTTTACCAATATGTTGTAACAAGTTTACCAATATGTTGTGTTGTGTAACAAGTTTACCAATATGTTGTGTAACAAGTTTACCAATATGTTGTGTTGTGTAACAAGTTTACCAATATGTTGTAACAAGTTTACCAATATGTTGTGTTGTGTAACAAGTTTACCAATATGTTGTGTTGTGTAACAAGTTTACCAATATGTTGTAACAAGTTTACCAATATGTTGTGTAACAAGTCTACCAATATGTTGTAACAAGTTTACCAATATGTTGTGTTGTGTAACAAGTTTACCAATATGTTGTGTAACAAGTTTACCAATATGTTGTAACAAGTTTACCAATATGTTGTGTTGTGTAACAAGTTTACCAATATGTTGTGTAACAAGTTTACCAATATGTTGTGTTGTGTAACAAGTTTACCAATATGTTGTAACAAGTTTACCAATATGTTGTGTAACAAGTCTACCAATATGTTGTAACAAGTTTACCAATATGTTGTGTTGTGTAACAAGTTTACCAATATGTTGTGTAACAAGTTTACCAATATGTTGTAACAAGTTTACCAATATGTTGTGTTGTGTAACAAGTTTACCAATATGTTGTGTAACAAGTTTACCAATATGTTGTGTTGTGTAACAAGTCTACCAATATGTTGTGTAACAAGTCTACCAATATGTTGTAACAAGTTTACCAATATGTTGTGTAACAAGTCTACCAATATGTTGTGTAACAAGTTTACCAATATGTTGTAACAAGTTTACCAATATGTTGTGTAACAAGTTTACCAATATGTTGTAACAAGTTTACCAATATGTTGTGTTGTGTAACAAGTTTACCAATATGTTGTAACAAGTTTACCAATATGTTGTAACAAGTTTACCAATATGTTGTAACAAGTTTACCAATATGTTGTGTAACAAGTTTACCAATATGTTGTGTAACAAGTTTACCAATATGTTGTGTTGTGTAACAAGTTTACCAATATGTTGTGTAACAAGTCTACCAATATGTTGTGTAACAAGTTTACCAATATGTTGAAACAAGTTTACCAATATGTTGTGTAACAAGTTTACCAATATGTTGTAACAAGTTTACCAATATGTTGTGTAACAAGTTTACCAATATGTTACGTTGTGTAACAAGTCTACCAATATGTTGTAGCAAGTTTATCAATATGTTGCAACAAGTTTACCAATATGTTGTGTTGTGTAACAAGTTTACAAATATGTTGTAACAAGTCTACCAATATGTTGTAACAAGTTTACCAATATGTTGTGTAACAAGTTTACCAATATGTTGTAACAAGTTTACCAATATGTTACGTTGTGTAACAAGTCTACCAATATGTTGTAACAAGTTTATCAATATGTTGCAACAAGTTTACCAATATGTTGTAACAAGTCTACCATTATGTTTCAACCAGAGAACACCCCCTTATTTCTGCACTACATCTCCACCCACCCACTCACCCACCCACACATGTTAGAATTATATATATATATATATATGCATGATGGTTTTGTTTTCCGCTGACTGACTGCATGCTGTGCTAAATATAGTGTGTATTTTGTAGTCTGTAGTTACAGTCAAACCTGTATTAGTGGTCACATCCATTAAGCAGCCAACCTGTATTAAGCAGCCAGTTTCCAGATTCCCAATATGTTATTTTATTATACATTTGACCTCTATTAAGCAGCCACCTGTGTTAAGCAGCCACCTTTATCTGAATCCCTTGGCTGCCTGCTTAACACAGGTTTGACTGTATTTAACCCATTTGATTCTGGATACTGTTCAAACAGTATTTGCAAAGAACATAAAGCCAGATCAGCCGCTACGGAACATGCTGTCTGATCAGGCTCTATGCTGTTTGCTATTCAGATGATCTTGCTATGACACTTGGCTATGTAGCAAACAACATAGATCCTGATCAGCATGCAGCATCATGTGGCTGATCTTGATCTATGTTGTTGCAAAAGCCTTTAAATGTATCCAGAATGAAATGGGTTAAAGACCCTAGTTCTGTTAGAGGTTTCACATTTGTTTATATGTATGATACAAATGCAGTGAACACTTTAACGATCATACTATCGAATAGCATCATGTAATCTAGGTTATCTTGTTACCTGGTTATCTTGTTACCTGGTTATCTTGTTACCTGGATATATTGTTACCTGGTTATCTTGTTACCTGGATATCTTGTTACCTGGTTATCTTGTTACCTGGATATCTTGTTACCTGGTTATCTTATTACCTGGATATCTTGTTACCTGGATATCTTGTTACCTGGTTATCTTGTTACCTGGATATCTTGTTATCTGGATATCTTGTTACCTGGTTATCTTGTTACCTGGATATCTTGTTACCTGGATATCTTGTTACCTGGATATCTTGTTACCTGGTTATCTTGTTACTGGGTTATTTGTTTCTAGGTTATTTGTTACATAGGTTATTTGTTACATAGGTTATCTTGTTACCTAGGTTATCTTGTTACCTGGTTATCTTGTTACCGGGTTATTTGTTACATAGGTTATCTTGTTACCTAGGTTATCTTGTTACCTGGTTATCTTGTTACCAGGTTATTTGTTACATAGGTTATCTTGTTACCTAGGTTATCTTGTTACCTAGGTTATCTTGTTACCTGGTTATGTGTTACCTGGTTACATGTTATCTGTTTTCCTGGTTACCTAGGTTATCTTGGTTACCTAGGTTATCTTGTTACCTGGTTATTTGTTACCTGGTTATCTGTTTTCCTGGTTATCTTGGTTACCTGATTATCTGTTTTCCTGGTTATCTTGGTTACCTGATTATCTGTTTTCCTGGTTATCTTGGTTACCTGGTTATCTTGGTTACCTGGTTATCTGTTTTCTGCTTATCTTGGTTACCTGGTTATCTTGGTTACCTGGTTATCTTGGTTACCTGGTTATCTTGGTTACCTGGTTATCTGTTTTCTGCTTATCTTGGTTACCTGGTTATCTTGGTTACCTGGTTATCTTGGTTACCTGGTTATCTGTTTTCCTGGTTATCTTGGGACCTGGTTATCTTGGTTAGCTGGTTATCTGTTTTCCTGGTTATCTCTTTGACTGGTTATATCTTTGACTGGTTATCTTGGTTACCTGCTTATCTTGGTTACCTGGTTATCTTGTTACCTGGATATCTTGTTACCTGGATATCTTGTTACCTGGTTATCTTGTTACCTGGATATCTTGTTACCTGGATATCTTGTTACCTGGTTATCTTGTTACCTGGATATCTTGTTACCTGGATATCTTGTTACCTGGTTATCTTGTTACCGGGTTATTTGTTTCTAGGTTATTTGTTACCTAGGTTATTTGTTACATAGGTTATCTTGTTACCTAGGTTATCTTGTTACCTGGTTATCTTGTTACCGGGTTATTTGTTACATAGGTTATCTTGTTACCTAGGTTATCTTGTTACCTGGTTATCTTGTTACCAGGTTATTTGTTACATAGGTTATCTTGTTACCTAGGTTATCTTGTTACCTGGTTATGTGTTACCTGGTTACTTGTTATCTGTTTTCCTGGTTACCTAGGTTATCTTGGTTACCTAGGTTATCTTGTTACCTGGTTATTTGTTACCTGGTTATCTGTTTTCCTGGTTATCTTGGTTACCTGGTTATCTTGGTTACCTGGTTATCTGTTTTCTGCTTATCTTTGTTACCTGGTTATCTTGGTTACCTGGTTATCTTGGTTACCTGGTTATCTTGGTTACCTGGTTATCTTGGTTACCTGGTTATCTTGGTTACCTGGTTATCTGTTTTCTGCTTATCTTGGTTACCTGGTTATCTTGGTTACCTGGTTATCTTGGTTATCTTGGTTACCTGGTTATCTTGGTTACCTGGTTATCTGTTTTCCTGGTTATCTTGGGACCTGGTTATCTTGGTTAGCTGGTTATCTGTTTTCCTGGTTATCTCTTTGACTGGTTATATCTTTGACTGGTTATCTTGGTTACCTGCTTATCTTGGTTACCTGGTTATCTTGGTTACCTGGTTATCTTGGTTACCTGGTTATCTGTTTTCCTGGTTATCTTGGGACCTGGTTATCTTGGTTAGCTGGTTATCTTGGTTAGCTGGTTATCTGTTTTCCTGGTTATCTCTTTGACTGGTTATCTCTTTGACTGGTTGTCTGTTTACCTGGTGACTAAATGTATTGTAACCCGGGTAAACAGTTGTGATTAATACATTTAATTTAAAGCATGATTATTATTACCGGTATATACATTTAAATACCAGTATTATAGATGCATCATCCCCGTAAATCCGTGTTACGTTAACACTTGTACACCTTATATTACAGATCAAACATTAACACTTGTACACCGTATATTACAGATCAAATCAAACATTAACACTTGTACACCATATATTACAGATCAAACATTAACACTTGTACACCGTATATTACAGATCAAACATTAACACTTGTACACCGTATATTACAGATCAAATGTTACATTAACACTTGTACACCATATATTACAGATCAAATGTTACGTTAACACTTGTACACCTTATATTACAGATCAAACATTAACACTTGTACACCTTATATTACAGATCAAACATTAACACTTGTACACCGTATATTACAGATCAAATGTTACGTTAACACTTGTACACCGTATATTACAGATCATATGTTACATTAACACTTGTACACCGTATATTACAGATCAAATGTTATGTTAACACTTGTACACCGTATATTACAGATCAAATGTTACGTTAACACTTGTACACCGTATATTACAGATCAAACGTTAACACTTGTGCACCGTATATTACAGATCAAATGTTACGTTAACACTTGTACACCGTATATTACAGATCATATGTTATGTTAACACTTGTACACCGTATATTACAGATCAAATGTTACGTTAACACTTGTACACCGTATATTACAGATCATATGTTATGTTAACACTTGTACACCGTATATTACAGATCAAATGTTACGTTAACACTTGTACACCGTATATTACAGATCAAATGTTACATTAACACTTGTACACCGTATATTACAGATCAAACATTAACACTTGTACACCGTATATTACAGAGCAAACATTAACACTTGTACACCGTATATTACAGATCATATGTTACATTAACACTTGTACACCGTATATTACAGATCATATGTTACATTAACACTTGTACACCGTATATTACAGATCAAATGTTACATTAACACTTGTACACCATATATTACAGATCATATGTTATGTTAACACTTGTACACCGTATATTACAGATCAAATGTTACGTTAACACTTGTACACCGTATATTACAGATCAAATGTTACGTTAACACTTGTACACTGTATATTACAGATCAAATGTTACATTAACACTTGTACACCATATATTACAGATCATGTGTTACATTAACACTTGTACACCGTATATTACAGATCAAATGTTACGTTAACACTTGTACACCGTATATTACAGATCATATGTTACGTTAACACTTGTACACTGTATATTACAGATCAAATGTTACGTTAACACTTGTACACCGTATATTACAGATCAAATGTTACGTTAACACTTGTACACCGTATATTACAGATCAAACATTAACACTTGTACACCTTATATTACAGATCAAACATTAACACTTGTACACCGTATATTACAGATCAAATGTTACGTTAACACTTGTACACCATATATTACAGATCAAATGTTACGTTAACACTTGTACACCGTATATTACAGATCAAATGTTACGTTAACACTTGAACACCGTATATTACAGATCAAATGTTACGTTAACACTTGTACACCGTATATTACAGATCAAATGTTACGTTAACACTTGTACACCGTATATTACAGATCAAACATTAACACTTGTACACCGTATATTACAGATAAAATGTTACATTAACACTTGTACACCGTATATTACAGATCAAATGTTACGTTAACACTTGTACACCGTATATTACAGATCAAACA
Organism: Archivesica marissinica; assembly: GCA_014843695.1. Classification (NCBI taxonomy): domain Eukaryota; kingdom Metazoa; phylum Mollusca; class Bivalvia; order Venerida; family Vesicomyidae; genus Archivesica; species Archivesica marissinica. The sequence continues at coordinate 15,450,794 of CM026389.1, read as the reverse complement.
TTAACACTTGTACACCTTATATTACAGATCAAACATTAACACTTGTACACCGTATATTACAGATCAAACATTAACACTTGTACACCATATATTACAGATCAATTGTTACGTTAACACTTGTACACCATATATTACAGATCAATTGTTACGTTAACACTTGTACACCTTATATTACAGATCAATTGTTATGTTAACACTTGTACACCTTCTATTACAGATCAATTGTTATGTTAATGCTTGTACACCGTATATTACAGATCAATTGTTATGTTAATGCTTGTACACCGTATATTACAGATCAATTGTTATGTTAATGCTTGTACACCTTATATTACAGATCAAATGTTACGTTAGCACTTGTACACCTTATATTACAGATCAATTGTTATGTTAATGCTTGTACACCATATATTACAGATCAATTGTTATGTTAATGCTTGTACACCGTATATTACAGATCAATTGTTACGTTAACACTTGTACACCTTCTATTACAGATCAAATGTTACATTAACACTTGTACACCTTCTATTATAGATCAAATCAAACATTAACACTTGTACACCATATATTACAGATCAAATCAAACATTAACACTTGTACACCTTCTATTACAGATCAAATCAAACATTAACACTTGTACACCTTCTATTACAGATCAAATGTTACATTAACACTTGTACACCTTCTATTACAGATCAAATGTTACATTAACACTTGTACACCATATATTACAGATCAAATGTTACATTAACACTTGTACACCGTATATTACAGATCAAATGTTACGTTAACACTTGTACACTGTATATTACAGATCAAATGTTACATTAACACTTGTACACCGTATATTACAGATCATATGTTACATTAACACTTGTACACCGTATATTACAGATCAAATGTTACGTTAACACTTGTACACCGTATATTACAGATCATATGTTACATTAACACTTGTACACCGTATATTACAGATCAAATGTTACATTAACACTTGTACACCTTATATTACAGATCAAATGTTACATTAACACTTGTACACCTTCTATTATAGATCAAATCAAACATTAACACTTGTACACCTTCTATTACAGATCAAATCAAACATTAACACTTGTACACCTTCTATTACAGATCAAATGTTACATTAACACTTGTACACCTTCTATTACAGATCAAATGTTACATTAACACTTGTACACCTTATATTACAGATCATATGTTACATTAACACTTGTACACCGTATATTACAGATCAAATGTTACATTAACACTTGTACACCTTATATTACAGATCAAATCAAACATTAACACTTGTACACCTTCTATTACAGATCAAATGTTACATTAACACTTGTACACTGTATATTACAGATCAAATGTTACATTAACACTTGTACACCTTCTATTATAGATCAAATCAAACATTAACACTTGTACACCTTCTATTACAGATCAAATCAAACATTAACACTTGTACACCATATATTACAGATCAAATGTTACATTAACACTTGTACACCTTCTATTACAGATCAAATGTTACATTAACACTTGTACACCGTATATTACAGATCAGATCAAACATTAACACTTGTACACCTTCTATTACAGATCAAATGTTACATTAACACTTGTACACCTTCTATTACAGATCAAATCAAACATTAACACTTGTACACCATATATTACAGATCAAATGTTACATTAACACTTGTACACCGTATATTACAGATAAAATGTTACGTTAACACTTGTACACTGTATATTACAGATCAAATGTTACATTAACACTTGTACACCGTATATTACAGATCATATGTTACATTAACACTTGTACACCGTATATTACAGATCAAATGTTACGTTAACACTTGTACACCGTATATTACAGATCATATGTTACATTAACACTTGTACACCGTATATTACAGATCAAATGTTACATTAACACTTGTACACCGTATATTACAGATCATATGTTACATTAACACTTGTACACCGTATATTACAGATCAAATGTTACATTAACACTTGTACACCGTATATTACAGATCAAATGTTACGTTAACACTTGTACACCGTATATTACAGATCAAATGTTACGTTAACACTTGTACACCGTATATTACAGATCAAATGTTCCAGAAATACGAACCAAAGAATCTTCCCCTCAATCCATTTGAAGAGGCAGACGAAGATAATTATCAAAGTCCAACTGTAGATGAAAATGACCTAAACCCATTTTCTGAAGCATTTGATAAAAACTCTAACAGTAACACAAACAATAGCGCAAATACATGTACGAATCCGTTTGAGGAGCTGGATGATGGTAACCCTTTTTCAGAGAAGTTTGAAGGTAGCGATAAATATTCGTCATTACATAGACCTAAGAAGGCTGCAGCCCCCTCGCCATCTAAATCTTACACTTTACCTAAGAATATGTCAGTTAAATTAGACAGTACTACTCCAGCGAAAGAAAAAACACACAGATATATTAAATCACCTAAAAAGAAGGCCCCAACACCCCCTAGACCCGCATATAAGGATGCGATACCATCATCACCGGAGAAGAGGAAGTCAAAGCCGCTAACCCTGCCACCATGTGATAAAGTGAAGGGAGATGGCATTTCACAGACACCAAAGTAAGTGAAAGGCATTATTATAAATACTTTGATAAAACATGACCCAGTTAAACGTCTGAAAGTTGTTTTCAACTTCTAGATTTCCATAGTTTTTCGCATTTAAAACAAGATCTCATGTCAGTGTTTTACACCGTGCACGTAATGGAACGAGAGGTACATCTGGAATGGGGTTTCTGTATCATTGCACTAGCCTCCAAACACCTGTAAATGACTGCAGTGTTCAGGGGGGTCGCTCATGTGGGAAACTGCTACTAGATTTCCATAGTTTTTCGCGTTTAAAATTTAAACAAAGATCTAATGTCAGTGTTTTACACCGTGCACGTAATGGAACGAGAGGTACATCTGGAATGGGGTTTCTGTATCATTGCACTAGCCTCCAAACACCTGAAAATGACTGCACTGTTCAGGGGGCGTAGCTCATGTGGGAAACCGCTAGCGCCGATAAATCAATGCAAAACACACACAAAACACAGTTATTGCACGACTGGTCACGGGTTCGAGCCCCGCTCAGACCGTGTCTGTTTATATGAAAAAGTTGGCCGTTTCTTACGGAGGTTGGTGCACCCAAGTACTGGTTAACCGTTGGAGCCTGCCCAGGAAAGGTGTTGTTAGGTAAACTGCCCGCCAGCGATATAGCCCAAAATGATGCTGATGCATGCGTAAAACCCGAAATATAACATAATAATAGTTATTGCACGATCTTCTTAGTCTTAACATATCTAGTTTTTGCGCTGTGACCATCGTAAATCAAGTTAAAATATTCTCTTACTGGACATTTAAGGTCTAAGCAGATACAGGAAGAGAATGGAACGCCCTCAAACATCCCCAGTACAGACTCGAGTAATGTAAGTATCCGTGTAATGTTGTAAAGTATCATTTAAGGCTCCATGTCTTGCAGTTACTTAGAATGTACTGCACACCGAGACTTGCTAAGAACTTAAGAAGCAATAGGGGAGATCGAGCCCCGCCGGAGCCGTTACGATTGTGCCCTTAGGCAAGGTATTTAAATTCCACGTTGCCTCTTCTCTCTCCCTCGTGGCGATGGATTCCATCAGGAATGAGGTCTCGAAAGTGATTAATATAAGTTAGTTTAAACAATATTTATTTCTTTGAATATACATAGTCTAGTATACATAATATGTACATACATGTAGGATTGAGGAGAAAGCAACTTGCTTATATGGTTACCTCTTTCCTTAATATAAGTTGTAAGAACTTGTTTCGCAATCGAGCTAAAAATAAATTTGTTATAAACTAAGAAGCAATAAAACATGACCCAGTTCAGACGCATGTTTAAAATTCTTTCACACGAAGAAGTAATCAGGGCAGTGGTTCTACTTGGGTGCCTGAAATACTGCTCAGAGGAGCACCCTGGGCCCAGGGTCATAAAACATTTCTCAGATCTCAAACTCGAGTGATTTGATTGGTCGATTATGATGTTTACACTCATCTGAATCAATCAGAAGCTTGAGGCTGAGTTTGAGATTGGAGAACAATTTGATAACCTCGGAGCCAGGAGTCTTCCTCCACCAATAACCGCCGTAGAATCGTGATATCACCCTATTAGTGAGTGAGACTTTAAAACCGCACAATCGTGCAAACAAAATACAGAAAACTGTTTTCCCCGCATGACTTGACTGTGCCTCTCTCATGAAGATGAAGCTGCGAGGTATAGTATGGTAATATTTAGAGGGCCAATATCGGATAGGTGCGCCAATATCCACAAATGGCCCACCTCCGCGGTTTAATAACTTCTTTATTGCATACCTTAGCGGCCCCAGGCGGCCATGTTTACACAATGTAGTTACTATGTTGTTGCTACCTGTGACACGTGGTCGTGATTCGTTCTCGGCTCGTGCCAATATCCGATATTGGCCCGGCCGAGCCGAAAATCGAAATATATTGCCCGCGTCGACCAGATATTTTGCTTTTCTACCATTAAATTTGTTACTATTTATGGTAACGTATGCAATAATAACTAATAGCAAATTAACCCTTTGCACGCTAGCAGCAGATAAAATCTCTTCTGCACAAACAGTGTAGAGCCAGATCAGATGGCACAGAATCTATGCTGTTTGCTATTCGGACAGTGGAGCTAAAACATTTGGCTGAATAGCAAACAGCATAGATCCTGATATAGCCCCAGCTGATCTGGATCTATGTTTGTTTGCAAGTGTGATTTGATTTACTCAGTAGGCAAAGGGTTAATAGTAGGTATGCAGTATTACATTCTGTCCCACCTACCAGTGTCCATAATGTTCCCTGTAGTACGTGAATTTGCTTACCGGTATGCCGACCTACCCCCATCCAACAATATGAAAATAATTGTCTCATAATCTAAGAACTTTATTTTCAGACTGAATCTCCTGCCGATAATGCTCCAAGTTCAACGCTTGACCTCTTGGGCTGGTGCAAAGCGGTCACCAAGGGATATAAAGGGGTCAAGGTCACAAACCTAACCACTTCCTGGAGAAATGGGATGGCGTTCTGTTCAGTTGTACACCACTTTAGACCAGACCTAATGTAAGATATTCTGAATTTTATCTCAAATTTTGTAAAATAATTAGGGATGGCAACGAATATTCGAATATTCGTTCGGACGTCCGAATATCCGAATACTATTACGGTATTCGAATATTCGTAAAAAAAAGAAAAGAAATTGAAATAAACTGTCATAAAATCAGATGCATCGGTGTTGTTTTCATTTGAATCCATCATAAAACCTTGGAAATTCTAAGTCAGAATACAAAAGAAATCGCCCCAGGATGTGTGACTAAATCATGCATGTTGTGGTCCCCTCGATCGCAGGTGTTTATTCACTTAATTGATACTCTCCCAGGTAATCGGATAATTACAGTAAATTGGTGTATATACGGTAGGTACGTCGTGTTTGATTTAATGTTATCAAGGGGTAATATAATTAATTTGTTTGCCAATTATTGTTTATAAACATTTAAATAACAAAGTTCTAACACATAATTGTAATTAAAGACAAATTAGAAAATTGTTTGCCAATTATTGTTGCTTGGTTAATATCGGTAGTCTTTGAAATGGTTTTAAAAACGTTTAGACAAGAAACTTCTTTGAAATATCACAGGAAGTTTGCAACAACATTCAGGCCCATGTTAATTTTCAATTAACTGCTCAATATTACAAAAGGTCAACATATTATATAAGTACAATTTTTATGATATTGTCCATATTAAATGTTGATGGTTAAGTTATTGTCAAAAATATTGTCAAAAACTTAAAATTCTAAAAATGCCGCCTGCTCAGTCACACGTTTGGAAATACTTCACTCGCTCTGAGAATAAGAAAACTGCTAGGTGTAGTTTGTGCAAATTGGACTTAACATATTCTGATACAACGTCAAATCTAAATAATCATTTGAAAAACAAACACCCTTCAACGGAAAGCAGTTCAAATGACTCTAAAAAGCAAGTGACGATGTCTTCTTTTGTGAAAACGCCCAGGAAATTTAATGTTGGTGAAAGTGAACGTGTTACACAGGCAATTGCGGATATGATCGTAAAGGATTATTTGCCCCTGAGTCTTGTTGAAGGAGATGGATTTCTCCACTTAATGGCAATTGTAGCTCCAGATTATAAAGTTCCATGTCGAAATACTATTCGCGCACGCGTTGTGAAACGTTACGACAGCGAGAAGGACATTCTCATAGCTGAACTAGAATCGATTCAGTCAGCATCCATCACCACGGATACATGGACATCAAATGCTACGGAAAGCTACATAATCCCAATCCCTCGGCACAGTAAATTCCAATGGGAAATATGTGTAAGAAACACAGGCCATATTTTATTTACATACTTTATTCACTCCGGAAGTAATACATGCATGTATGTATCAAAAATGTATGTTTACTATGCATATATGCAGTCCTATTCATACACCAGTTACGTCGAATGTAAAATTATAATTATGCATAGCGAGGTGACTGGTGTTAAATACAATGTGTACAGAGGATGATAACAATAACTGATTGAGTCGTCGCCATATTTACACGGCCATACCCGGAAGAAGTCACACTGAAACAGAAAGTAGGTTTTGAATCTTTTGACAGAATCATGATCGAATATTCGAATACTTTCCCAATCGAATATTCGAATAGCAAAATTGCTATTCGTTGCCATCACTAAAAATAATACATTCAATCTTAACTTAATTTTTGCATCCATTGTGTAATGGGTACGTTATATGCCTCGTACCCAAGCGGTTGTGAGTTCGAGCCAGGGCCAAAGCCACAGTGGTGGTGTCCTTAGGCATGTCACTTAAATCCACATTGCCTCTCCTTTCTCCCTCGTGTGTTCATGTAGCCCCCAGTGACCCTAATATCGGTGAATACTAATGAGCGATCAGAATCAATCCAAATGAAAGATGCCTCTCTGTGCCGGCCATACTGCTCGGAGGGGTCTTCCTCCGTCAATGATAGCTGGAGAGTCGCCGTATGACCCGAGCTGTTGGTGTGACTTTCAACCCCAAACACAAACAAACTAACATACCAATATATTTGGTTTATATATCTGTTTCATGTTTGACAATACAACATAATGTACATAAAGTTTCGCATGTGTAAATGTATTTTGTCGATTTATCTGTTGTAGCGAGATCACCACGCTTGCGCCACACGATATCAAAGGAAATAACAGAATGGTAAGTGGTTTTACCCTGTGGAGCTGTCCAACATGTTAACCACTGGACGACAGATCCATCTGTAGTGCTGTACAGCTTACTATTCAATTTATTTAAATTCGCCATTTGGACGACTGCAGCACTGTTCACAATAAAAATCCTAAACATTATATACCCTTCGCATATTTTGAGTGCATTCCGAGTCCTAACGGATTTTCGGCTTTCTGTTTGAAATAGTTTAACTTTATTTGTTTTACAACGATTGCGAAGCAAGTTCTAACAACTTATATTAATCACTCTCATTGGCGCGGATGAAAGCGTATATGTGGTCATTCGTGTGGGAGGAAACAGGAGTACCCGGAGAAAAACCACCTGTCCGATCTGGCGACCACCGTACCATCTCACATACTTCCTGGTCCGAGGATCAAACCCAGGTTGCATTGGTGAGAAACGAGTGCGCTAATCGGACAGCCTAATTTGAAATAGTTATTAACTATTTACATATTTAATGATACTTAATCCTCTGCCACACTTGAAACAAATGTATCAATCATCTTATCAATCATTCATTACAAATCAAACTTTTTGGCTTTCTGTTTGAAATATTAATTATTATTTAATTGCAAATATAATCCACATACAGTTCTTTAAGTTAATGCAAACATTTTTAAAACAATCATTCAGTCTACTTCAAAGAAATTAAGAAGTCGTGATAGTGCAGTGGATAGGCGTTCGCTCCAGGTGCGAAAGGTCCAGAGTTCGAGCCCCACTGGAGCCGTTACGATTGTGCCCTTAGGCAAGGCATTTAAATTCCACATTGCCTCTTCTCTCTCCCTCGTGGCGATGGATTCCATCAGGAATGAGGTCTCGAGAGTGATTTATATAAGTTGAAATAACTTGTTTCGCAATCGAGCTAAAATAAATTTGTATAAACTAAAGAAATTAAAAACCGTCGGTAGCTTAGCTGTAAACATGAAACGATTACCGCAATTAAAGCAGCACTGTTTGTAATTTAATTCTTTAGATGGCTTGTCTGTCGTTGACCTACATAAAGTGTGTGTTGTTACGTTTATTTATTGTCGCTACCTGTTGCCCATATGAGCGACGCCTCCTGAAGAGATTAGTCATTTTAGATTTTTGGAGGATAGTGCAATGATACAGACCCATTCCAGAGTCTCCTCCGGTTCTTTTACGTGCACGGTGTACAGCACCGACACGAGACCTCGGTTAAAAGTCCCATCTGAAAGACTGTTAATTTTATTAGGGTCAGATGGGGGGATCGAACCTGCGATCCCTGGATTACCAGTCCAGCGTTTTACCACTGGACTACAGAAACGTCTGTCCATGTCAGTTACTTGGTGTTGAATGGGTTAATAAGACCTAGCTCCTTTAGAGGGTATTCAGGGGCAGTAACTGACCGATGTCTCTCATTGTATGAGAGTAAAATTATAGCAGTCAGTTTGGACAGGAATATAACTCTAAGCACTCTAAATCCTAATATCAAGTATGAACTACAGGGATCATTCTAGAGGGCAAAGTGGGCGAAATAGTCGCCCTAGGGACCCTGACTTCGCCCTCTGGGGGCCCCACTTCTCCCTTAAAAAAAACAAAATATGTTTTGATTTTTACGATTTTCAAACAAAATTTTGTCTCGTAAGATACACTGGCCCATTATAAAGCACTCCTATTCAAATGTTGTATTTAATGGTTGTACTGTGCATTTTAACCGTATTTTGCAGAAGTATATTAAAGAACACCATTTAAGGAAGCAATCACGCGCTTTCTCACGATTTTCATACAAAACTTTGATACACTGGCCCATTATATAGCACTCCTTCTATTGAAATGTTGTATTTAGTGGTTGTACTGTGCATTTTAACCCTATTTTGGAGATGTATTTTAAAGAACACCATTTAAGGAAGCGATCACGCGCTTTCTCACTTCTCCCAAAAATTCTGACCTAGAATGAACCCTAGAACTAAGTGCACAAGGGGCTACTGGCGCTTCGCCACATTTGCAATCGTATTCAGTATTCGACTTTCAATCTGTAGGCATTTGATGCAGCAGCTCGTCTGGGTATCCCACGTGTGATAGAACCATCAGACATGGTATTGTTGGCCGTTCCGGATAAACTTGCGGTGATGACGTATCTGCATCAGTTGAGGAGTTACTTTACTGGCACGTCTTTAGAGGTGAGTGAGCTAGTCTAACTACTAAGGGCCCTTTAATTGCATTACACATGTCTGTTGTAGGTACCACAGATGGACGGATCATTCCTTCAGTCTTTCAAAAGACACTTTAAAGCTTGTAACATTTCAGTATTGAGGTGTTTTCTCGAGTCTATCGGAAGAAACTACATGTACACCAATAGCATCTCAATGTATGATTTATCTGCAGTCTTTCAGACGAAACCATAACACTATCATCTCAGTGTAACATTTCAATGTTGGACCTTCATCTCCAGTCTTTCAGACGAAACCATAACATTATCCTCTCAGTGTAACATTTCAATGTTGGACTTTCCTCTCCAGTCTTTCAGACAAAGCCATAACATTATCCTCTCAGTGTAGCATTTCAATGTTGGACCTTCCTCTCCAGTCTTTCAGACAAAGCCATTTACAATATCATCTCAGTGTAACATTTCAATGTTGGACCTTCATCTCCAGTCTTTCAGACGAAACCATAACATTATCCTCTCAGTGTAACATTTCAATGTCAGTTTAAGCAATATTTTATTCAAGAATGTTACATAACATAGGAATAGTTGCAATAGCACAGTTAGGATTGTGGGAAAAGTTACATTGTAACTTATTCAAATCCCTTTCCTTCCATTTCAATGTTGGACCTTCATCTCCAGTCTTTCAGATGAAACCATAACTATATCCTCTCAGTGTAACATTTCAATGTTGGACCTTCATCTGCAGTCTTTCAGACTAACTTAACTATATCATCTCAATGTAGCAATTTTATTTTTGGGATGTCATCTTCAGATTTTCAGAAGAACCTTTAACACTATCCTACCCATGTAAATTTCAGTTTTGTGTTGTAGTAACGTGAGCTTGGTTGCTCATCCATTGCATCTATTTCCTGTTGTTGTTAAACAGATTCAGCAAGTTGGTCCAAGTTCCAGGGAAAGTACGTACACACTTGGAGAACAAGATACTGCACAGGATATTGCAATATCAAAAGAAATGTATGGAGTTGAAATGACTGATAGAGTAACCTCCCCTACTTCTGATAGAGTAGCCTCCCCTACTTCTCCAGATAAACATAGAAGTCTCTCTGCGACCCCAGAGGAGACCCCAGAGAGTGATAGAGGGGACGACCTCGTTTCAAACGGAACTAAGGAAGTTACAGAAACATTAAGTGATAAAAGTAGCAGGACTAGTCTTTCAAGGGGTAGTTCAAAGGAAGGTTCCCCAACAGAAACTGTTTGTGATTCACAAAGAAGCTCCGTCGCACTCAAGTTGGAGACATCTACTACAGTCGGAAAAGAAACATCAACAAATCCGTTTGCAAATGCTGAAGCTGATGCAGTTGGTGATGAGCCAGATACTGTATGGGAAGAAAGAAATGGTTCTGAACAACCTTCTAGTCCTACATCTGAAAGGTAAGTTGTAGCATGAATATAACTACTGTAGATCAGCAATAATTTGTGTGGTACTATTTTTGTGGGAATCTGGTTTCTTCCCATATGAAGGGTGTGTATTCTCTGTGTACTCTTGACTTCATTCATATGATGGGTGTATTTTCTCTGTGTACTCTGACTTCCATCCATATGAAGGGTGTGTATTCTCTGTGTTCCCTGACTTCCATCCATATAAAGGGTGTATTTTCTCTGTGTACTCTGACTTACATCCATATGAAGGGTGTGTTTTCTCTGTGTACTCTGACTACCATCCATATGACGGGTGTGTTTTCTCTGTGTACTCTGACTTCCATCCATATGACGGGTATGTTTTCTCTGTGTACTCTGACTACCATCCATATGACTGGTGTGTTTTCTCTGTGTACTCTGACTTCCATCCATATGATGGGTGTATTTTCTCTGTGTACTCTGACTTCCATCCATATGACGGGTGTGTTTTCTCTGTGTACTCTGACTTCTGTCCATATGATAGGTGTGTTTTCTCTGTGTACTCTGACTTCCATCCATATGATGGGTGTATTTTCTCTGTGTACTCTGATTTCCATCCATATGACGGGTGTGTTTTCTCTGTGTACTCTGACTTCCATCCATATGACGGGTGTGTTTTCTCTGTGTACTCTGACTTCTGTCCATATGATAGGTGTGTTTTCTCTGTGTACTCTGACTTCCATCCATATGATGGGTGTATTTTCTCTGTGTACTCTGATTTCCATCCATATGACGGGTGTGTTTTCTCTGTGTACTCTGACTTCCATCCATATGACAGGTGTGTTTTCTCTGTGTACTCTGACTTCCATCCATATGACGGGTGTGTATTCTCTGTGTACTCTGACTTCCATCCATATGACGGGTGTGTTTTCTCTGTGTACTCTGACTTCCATCCATATGACGGGTGTGTATTCTCTGTGTACTCTGACTGACATCCATATGACAGGTGTGTTTTCTCTGTGTACTCTGACTTACATCCATATGATGGGTGTGTTTTCTCTGTGTACTCTGACTTACATCCATATGACTGGTGTGTTTTCTCTGTGTACTCTGACTTCCGTCCATATGATAGATGTGTTTTCTCTGTGTACTCTGACTACCATCCATATGACGGGTGTGTTTTCTCTGTGTACTCTGACTTACATCCATATGATAGATGTGTTTTCTCTGTGTACTCTGACTTCCATCCATATGACAGGTGTGTTTTCTCTGTGTACTCTGACTGACATCCATATGACAGGTGTGTTTTCTCTGTGTACTTCTGTCTCCTCCCATATGAAGGGTGTGTTTTCTCTGTGTACCTAGAGGTTATTACAACATAACACAAAAGTTGACTAAACTTGATTGAAATATATGACGGCTAGTTTTAGTTGCCATATACCACTGTAACCAATCAGCATTGATGGTCACGGGTTCGAACCCCGCTCAGACCGTGTCTCTTTATATGAAATAGTGGGAAGTTTCTTATGGAGATTGGTGCACCAAGTACTGGTTAATCCACTGGAGCATGCCCGGAAAGGTGTTGTTAGGTAAAACTGCTCATCGCTCAAATGAACAACCCGTAGTGACGTTAAATAAGCTTAAATAAAAAAGTATTTGTTTGTTATAGTGTATTGAAAGGGCCAGCCATTTCATTTCTGACTTATGAGACACCTCTTATGAACATCAGTACTTCCCGAATCCTATCCTTGAAGGCCAGGCACCAGGCTAATAGGCAATCAGTAACCATTATTTAACTAGCTAGAATGAACCCCTGACAAGGTTCGAACCTTCGACCTCCCGCTCTGTAGGCATACGCCTTAGCCACTAGGCCACAGAGACGATATATAATTATTTCAATTGAATTTTGTGTAAGTTTCCATAGTAACAACAATTTGTTGTATCCAGTTGCATGATGGTATTGAGTTTCTTATTCTCAATTATATTGTTCTTGTCTAGCACTGTTTTGTAATTCATCGCCAAAACTTCAGAGTTTTTTTCCAGCAAAGAACCAGTAGAAAGTACAAAGAAAACCTTGAATTTACCAGGATTGAAGACAGTTCTAGACACAAAGGTACGTGTTACACGATGCTAAATCAATCTATTTCCTGATATTATATTAATGAAATGTAAAAAACTGTTTAGCCGCTTGTAAGTAATTAGTTTTTCACATTAGGTTGCATTGCTTTAGTTTATACAAATTTATTTTAGCTCGATTGCGAAACAAGTTATTTCAACTTATATAAATCACTCTCGAGACCTCATTCCTGATGGAATCCATCGCCACGAAGGAGAGAGAAGAGGCAACGTGGAATTTAAATGCCTTGCCTAAGGGCACAATCGTAACGGCTCCAGTGGGGCTCGAACTCCGGACCTTTCGCACCTGAAGCGAATGCGCATCCACTGCGCTATCACGACTTCCACGTTGCATTGCTTTATACCATTATTCTATTATTATAGCACTTGGCTATACAGTCAAACCTGTCTTAAGCAACCAGCCAAGGGAATCATAGAAAGTGGCTGCTTAGTACAGATGGCTGCTTAATAGAGGTCAAATGTATAATAAAACAACATATTGGGAATCTGGAAACTGGCTACTTAATACAGGTTGGCTGCTTAATAGAGGTTAAATGTATAATAAAACAACATATTGGGAGTCTGGAAACTGGCTGCTTAATACAGGTTGGCTGCTTAATAGAGGTCTAATTATAATAAAAAAACATATTGGGAGTCTGGAAACTGGCTGCTTAATACAGGTTGACTGCTTAATAGAGGTGACCACTAACACAGGTGGTCGGAACATTTTGTGAGGACTGTTGCTGTAGCATGCACTCTGATGAACATTAAAATGAATGTGCACAGGTGTTAATCAATAGAAGACAATTTGTCACTTGTACAATTTTAGATCCTGGGGTGTCCATAGGGAAATGGTTGACATGATTTACTGACGGTAAATGTTCTCTCAATGCTGTTGGTTAGAGTCCTATTAGAGATTCCAGTTATAGAAGGTTGATTCCTGGCGCATTCTAGAGGGCGACATGGGGGGAAATAGTCACCCTAGGGACTCTGACTGCCCATTGGGGCTCCCTTTTTTCTCTTTTTTTTCTTCTCCCCTACCATATTTTGTCCAGTAACCCTAGGGACACTGACTGCCCGCTGGGGTTCCCCTGTTTCTTCTCGTTTTTCCCCCTACCATATGTTGTCCAGTAACCCTAGGGACTCTGACTGCCTGCTGAGGGCCCCCTCCCCCTTTTAAAAATATTATTTTAATTTTATTTATTTTCATACCATATTTTGTCCAGTAAGCTACACTGGCCATTGTAGAGCACACCTTCTATTAACATGTTGTATTTAATGGTCATATTGTGTATTTTAACCATATCTTGTTATCGCGCGCCTTCTCACTTCTGCCACAAATTCTGGCGTAGAATGAGCCCCGTGATTGTCGTAAGCGAGTCCCCACCCATGTCTGAGTCAATATTTACAGGGCAACAGCCCAGCAGTCTTCCCCCACCAGGTTAAGTTGGATAGTTGCAAAAGTGTGTAGCACAATTGTCACAGTCACCATAACTATGTCAAACGATTGCAAATCAAGTTCTAACAACTTATATTAATCACTCTCGTTGGCGCGGATGAAAGCATATATGTCGTCATTCATGTGGGTGGAAACCGGAGTACCCTGGCAAAACCCACCTGTCCGATCTGACCATCTCACATACTTCCCGGTCTGAGAATCGAACCCGGGTTGCATTGATGAGAAACGAGCTCTTTTAGGAATTTATAGTACAGTCATTCCCTTCATTGTATGGCTTTAATCAAGTACCAGTGTAAACAGGATACCCCACCCCCCCACCCATTATTGTTTTCGATATGTATTTGATTATTCTGTGTTTCAGAAGCAGACGAGATCTTCATCCAGAGAGGGGACACCTGATACACCGGGCTCCGAGTCTTCGGATCCGTCACAGGTAGCTCCTGGCTTATGTCCCCAGTGTTTAATAGTCAATAATTACTGGCCTGCCCAGCAACATCACCTTATGTATGAGGTCAAATTCCAAGGAATTGTGTCTAGAATTATATCTTTCTAACTAGATTATTCTGGCTGTCCGATTAGCACAGTGGTTAGCACACTCGCTTCTCATCAAGGCAACCCAGGTTCGATCCTTGGACTGGGAAGTATGTGAGATGGTACGGTAGTCGCCAGATCAGGTGGGTTTTCTCTGGGTACTCCGGTTTCCCACATGAATGACCACATTTACGCTTTCATCTGCTCCATCGAGAGTGAATGATATAAGTTGTTGAAACTTGTTTCACAATCGTTGTAAAATCGTTTCAAAGTCAAATTGCCCTTTTTCTGTGCAAAAATGATATAACATGAAAATCATATGATTATGTTAGTATCTCCATGCAAAGTGACGTTTTCTAAGTTGCATGAATTACAATAAAAGTAAGGTAACATTACCCAAATCTTTAACCCTTTCCCCCATAGAAGCACCTATTGACGACCTTACCAATACGACATACATTGACATTGTAGTAGCCAATCCAATGTTCATAATAAATGCCAGAATCTCATGTAGTCCCAGTAATATCTATGGAGGTGGGATAGATATGGCGACTACTTATCCACTGCATGATAGCTAAATGGCTGTCGTTTGTATGGAGATATAATAGTATATTAACCTAAATCTCATGTAGTCCCAGTAATATCTATGGAGGTGGGATAGATATGGCGACTACTTATCCACTGCAGGATAGCTAAATGGCTGTCGTTTGTATGGAGATATAATAGTATATTAACCTAAATCTCATGTAGTCCCAGTAATATCTATGGAGGTGGGATAGATATGGCGACTACTTATCCACTGCATGGTAGCTAAATGGCTGTCGTTTGTATGGAGATATAATAGTATATTAACATAAATCTCTATGAAGGAAAGGGTTAAATGGCTGTCGCTTGTATGGAGATATAATAGTATATTTACCTAAATCTCTATGAAGGAAAGGGTTAAATGGCTGTCGTTTGTATGGAGATATAATAGTATATTAACCTAAATCTCTATGAAGGAAAGGGTTAATGCACTCTAAATATCATTATAACGTGGCATTTTGTCTGTATATGCAAAGAAGGAAGTTCCAGTTGTCAAATCTGCAATCAAGCATGGCTTAGCGCGTGATGTCAAATCTGCAATCAAGCATGGCTTAGCGCATGATGTCAAATCTGCAATCTAACATGGCTTAGCGCATGATGTCAAATCTGCAATCAAACATGGCTTAGCGCGTGATGTCAAATCTGCAATCAAACATGGCTTAGCGTGTGATGTCAAATCTGCAATCAAACATGGCTTAGCGTGTGATGTCAAATCTGCAATCAAACATGGCTTAGCGCATGATGTCAAATCTGCAATCAAACATGGCTTAGCGTGTGATGTCAAATCTGCAATCAAACATGGCTTAGCGCGTGATGTCAAATCTGCAATCAAACATGGCTTAGCGTGTGATGTCAAATGTGACGTTATTTTTGTAATTATTTGCCGTCATTTAGTTTATACAAATTTATTTTAGCTCGATTGCGAAACAAGTTCGTACAACTTATATTAATCACTCTCGAGACCTCATTCCTGATGGAATCCATCGCCACGAGGGAGAGAGAAGAGGCAATGTGGAAATTAAATGCCTTGCCTAAGGGCACAATCGTAACGGCTCCAGCAGGGCTCGAACTCCGGACCTTTCGCACCTGAAGCGAACGCGTATCCACTGCGCTATCACGACTTGCCGTCATTTGCGGCTTTCTAAAAAATAACACCAACTATTTTTGCTCTTTTTAGTTAGAATCGAAATAATATTTCTATATAAATAAAACATGGTTTGTCATTCTGAGCGACGTCATTAACCAGTTAGGTCTGCTATAGTCGAAAATGACTGGGAGATTAATAGTACACATGTTTTATCATACATATTGTCTCTTTATGGTCGAATAGAAAATCACGACAACTCGAGTTAAAGGAGAGAGCCCATCTACTGTTACTTAGAGCTCGACAAGAAAATTACTGGGAGATGCTTTAATAGTGCACATGTTTTATCATACATATTGTCTCTTTACAGTCGAATAGAAAATCAAGACAACTCGAGCTAAAGGAGAGAGCCCATCTACTGTTACTTAGAGCTCGACAAGAAAATGAGAAACAGAAAGAAAAAGAAGCAACGGTAGAAAGTCCAACAGAAGACAAAGCCAATACAGTTGAACTGAGAGCAACTGCTGATGTAGGACATATGCTAAGCAAAACTTCAAGGAATTTCCGTGCTGTAATGGAGTTCTGTGTCAACCTCGTAACTGAGGGGCCCAGGGCAATTTCGGAGATATAGTAGCCCTAGTGACCCTCACTTCGCACCCACATTACCTCTTCTCTCTCTCCCTCATGGTGATGGATTCCACATTCCCTCAGGTGACGGATTCCACATTCTCTCTCCCTCGTGGTGATGGATTCCCTCTCACTCATGGTGATGGATTCCACATTCCGTCTCCCTTGTGGTGATGGATTCCACATTCCCTCTCCCTCATGGTAATGGATTCCACATTCCCTCTCCCTCGTGGTGATGGATTCCACATTCCCTATCCCCTCATGATGATGGATTCCACATTCCCTCTCCCTTGTTGTGATGGATTCCACATTCCCTCTCCATTGTTGTGATAGATTCCACATTCCCTCTCCCTCATGGTGATGTATTCCACATTCCCTCTCCCTCATGGTGATGGATTCCACATTCCCTCTCCCTCATGGTGATGGATTCCACATTCCCTCTGCCTCATGGTGATGGATTCCACATTCCCTCTCCCTCATGGTGATGGATTCCACATTCCCTCTCCCTCATGGTGATGGATTCCACATTCCCTCTCCCTCGTGGTGATGGATTCCATCAGGAATAGTCTAATGTTGAGCAATGGCTGGAGAGTCACCATATGACCTAAGTTGTTGGTGCAACTGTACACCCCAAAACAAACAAGCAAATAATTTCTCTATTTTTTGACACTACTGACTTCTTTTAGGCATTACAAAACTGTTTCATGGCTATCTCTGCATCATTTCCAACAAGAATCATAACTCTTGAGCGAATTTTGACAGAATTATGGCCCTGTTTAAACATAGATATGTCTTGTTAATATTTACATGCAATTATCCCATAACTTCTAAGGTAATTCATTTATATATTGCAATTTGTTTCAATGAATGACCTTTTTTATACAGGACAGATTTGTGTCCCTTTTTTTTTTTACAGAAGGACAGATTTGTGCCCCTTTTTGTTTTTACAGAATGACAGATTTGTACCCCTTTTTGTTTTTACAGAATAACAGATTTGTGCCCCTTTTTGTTTTTACAGAATAACAGATTTGTGCCCCTTTTTGTTTTTACAGAAGGACAGATTTGTGCCCCTTTTTGTTTTTACAGAATGACAGATTTGTACCCCTTTTTGTTTTTACAGAATAACAGATTTGTGCCCCTTTTTGTTTTTACAGAATAACAGATTTGTGCCCCTTTTTTGTTTTTACAGAATGGCAGATTTGTGCCCGTTTTTGTTTTTACAGAATAACAGATTTGTGCCCCTTTTTTGTTTTTACAGAATGACAAATTTGTGCCCGTTTTTGTTTTTACAGAATAACAGATTTGTGCCCCTTTTTGTTTTTACAGAATAACAGAATTGTGCCCCTTTTTGTTTTTACAGAATGACAGATTTGTGCCCCTTTTTGTTTTTAGAGAATGGCAGATTTGTGCCCCTTTTTGTTTTTACAGAATGGCAGATTTGTGCCCCTTTTTGTTTTTACAGAATAACAGATTTGTGCCCCTTTTGAACGTAGAGTTTGATTTGGGATACTGTTCTTGCAGGATGAGGAGAGAAAGAAACGATTACGGGAACGTGCCCGAATGTTGATCAGCCAGACCCGGGATAGTATAGGGAAACCCGAGACTGAGTTCATCCGACAAATGAGTGGAGATCAGCAGTCCCAATCAGCGACCCTTAATATAGATGAAACAGGTAAACATACGTTCTATTTCGTACGCTTATTTTACTGCATTTTTTTGGATTGCATTTTGTATTTCATCAGTATATATAAAAGTGATGTATTACCTACCTGTCTAAAAGATGTCAGAGTCCGCCTCCGTGGTTGAGTGGTTGAGTGTATATGTAACAGTGATGTATTAGCTACCTGTCTAAAGTGTCTAACCTCCGTGGTTGAGTGGTTGAGTGTATATGTAACAGTGATGTATTAGCTACCTGTCTAAAGTGTCTAACCTCCGTGGTTGAGTGGTTGAGTGTATATGTAACAGTGATGTATTAGCTACCTGTCTAAAGTGTCTAACCTCCGTGGTTGAGTGGTTGAGTGTATATGTAACAGTGATGTATTAGCTACCTGTCTAAAGTGTCTAACCTCCGTGGTTGAGTGGTTGAATGTATATGTAACAGTGATGTATTAGCTACCTGTCTAAAGTGTCTAACCTCCGTGGTTGAGTGGTTGAGTGTATATGTAACAGTGATGTATTAGCTACCTGTCTAAAGTGTCTAACCTCCGTGGTTGAGTGGTTTGAGTGTATATGTAACAGTGATGTATTAGCTACCTGTCTAAAGTGTCTAACCTCCGTGGTTGAGTGGTTGAATGTATATGTAACAGTGATGTATTAGCTACCTGTCTAAAGTGTCTAACCTCCATGGTTGAGTGGTTGAGGTCGCTGACTTGTATACCACTGTAACCTTGCACACATTTCTTAACAATTTGCATGCTAGCGACAGATAAAATCACTTTTGCAAACAGCATAGAGCCAGATCAGACGATACAAAACGTGCCAACTGATCAGGCTCTATGCTATTTGCTATTCGGATAGTGGAGCTAAAACACTTGGGCTGAATAGCAAACAGATCCTGATGGTTACGCCGCTGCTGATCTGCATATATGTTGTTTGCAAATGTGATTTTATTTTGTTCAGCGTGCAAAGGGTTCAAAACAACAGCTGTTTAATATGCCAGGCTAGCTTCTTGTAATGCTGAATTGTGGAACAATAGTGTAGCACACAGTAGAACAGCAGTACACCCTCACAACTAATCCGTTCTGGCTTTGCAGTGTAGCTGGGGGGGGGGAGAGCAACTTGGGGGGTGTCTTCCCCCGAAAACAATTTTTGGAGGGATTTACAATTATTGCATTTGTGTGCATTTTCGGAAAGGTGTGTCCCGGGCAGATATTTTTTGGAGAGAGTATCTAGCACACACTCCTTTTTGTGTATATATGGGGCTAAGGAGCCCCACCCCCTGAATCTACTAGTGGGCACAAGAGATTCTGATTCATGTACGAGTATCACTCGATGAAGCAATCTAAATATTTTAGTTTTGCACCATAATGGTGTGAACCATTTAACTGATTAATATACTCCAATTGAACATTTCTTTTTAAAGTTTACACTTTATTTATTACGATATATATAACGATTGCGAAGCAAGTTCTAACAACTTAACAGCTACAGCTAGGCGCAAACTCCTTGCCTCTCACACATGAAGTGAACGCGCTACCGCTGTGGCAAGATTGGCACTCTCCATCAAAATATGATAATTCTTCTTATGATAACATCCCTTCATCTTTATGTTTATGACAGCTTCATCTTTATGTTTATGACAGCATCCCTTCATCTTTATGTTTATGACAGCATCCCTTCATGTTGATGTTTATGACAGCATCCCTTCATCTTTATGTTTATGACAGCATCCCTTCATCTTTATGACAGCATCCCTTCATCTTGATGTTTATGACAGCATCCCTTCATCTTTATGTTTATGACAGCATCCCTTCATCTTTATGTTTATGACAGCATCCCTTCATCTTTATGTTTATGACAGCATCCCTTCATCTTTATGTTTATGACTTGTATTCTGATGTAACCACCATATACATAGCCGTATTTTGTTCTTCATGCCGAGGGGTGTACTAGGCTTAAACTAGAGGGCAAGTTGGAGGTAGTAGTCACCATGAGCTACCTCCCTTCTCAGGGCTCATTCTAGAGGGCGACATGGGAGAAATAGTCACCCTAGGGACCCTGACTTCGCCGTCTGGGGGCCCCACTTCTCCCTTATTATTTTTACAATTTTCTTACCAAATCCAGTAAACTACACTGCCAATATTAAAACACGTCTTCTATTCAAATGTTGTAGTTAATGATCATACTGTGTATTTTAAACCAATTTTATTTGACATTTATTAAATACAATCAAACCTGTCTATAAATAAAGGCCACCCTCGGGAAAGTAAATAAGTGGCCTTTGTTGGCAGGTGGCCTCTCAATAGAGGGTTAAAATGCATTGAAAATGGCTCGACAGGAGAGAAAAATGATGGTCTTTAGAGACAGGTTTTTCATATGCGGCCTTTATTCGGAGGTGGCCTTTAGCACAGGTCTGACTGTAACACCATTTAAGGACGCAATCGCGCACTTTCTCACTTCTCCCAAACATTCTGACCTAGAATGAGCCCTGGATCTCCTTATTTTGAGCTCTCACCGAGAAGTTGTTCCATTTGATGCAAATAGAAAACACCTGAGTAAGTCTACAAACTTCTCCCATGTGTACCTTAACCCTTTGCCTGCTGAGCAAATAAAATTACATTTGTATACAACATAGATCCAGATCAGCCGCGGTGTAGCTCCTTCTGATCAGGATCTATGTTGTTTGCTATTCGCTAAAATGTTTAGCTCCACTATCCGAATAGCAAATGGCATAGAGCCTGATCAGACGGCACAAAACATGCTGCTGTTTGCGAAAGTGATTTTATCTGCCTCTAGCGTGCAAAGGGTTAATCTCTCAATTTGGTGCAGTGCTGATTAAGCCCTGGGTACAGTACTTTTTTGAGGATCAGTAAATATATGCGCTTATAAACGGTGTAGTCCGCCTCCGTGGTCGAGTGGTTAAGGTCGCTGACTTGTATACCACTGTAACCTATCATCACTGATGGTCACGGGTTCGAGTCCCGCTCAGACCGTGTCTCATTTATATGAAAAAGTTGGCAGTTTCTTACGGAGGTTGGTGCACCCAAGTACTGGTTAACCGCTGGAGTCTGCCCAGGAAAGGTATTGTTAGGTAAACTGCCCGCCGGCGATATAGCCCAAAATGGTGCTGATGCAGGCGTAAAACCCGAAATATAAATAAATAAATATAAAGGGTGTTGTATTTGGAGTAATATTTAATGATTAACCAACAATTTACGGCTATAGTTGCGGTGTGTACGACTATGACTTATCTGTTTTCTAACTATTTGCATTTTGCCACTTTGCTTTGTTAGTGCCGCGTTACACACAACAATTACTGAGGTCTATCTTGAATGTTCACCATATTGGTATGTAAGTTCTGAATTACAATGCATATTTACAGTCAAACTTGTTGTAAGAGACCACCATAGGGAAGGGCAAAAAGTGGTCTGGCAAAGGAAATGCAGGAATGGTCTCTAAATTATTTGCCTGCTGAGTAAATCAAATCAAATTTGCAAACAACATAGATCCAGATCAGCCGCGGCATAACGCCGCGTCTGATCAGGATCTATGTTGTTTGCTATTCAGCTAGGTGTTTTAGCTCCACTATCCAAATAGCAAACAGGAAGAGATACTGGCTCTATGCTGTTTGCAAAAGTGATTTTATCTGCCGCTAGCGCGCAAAGGGTTAATACAGACTAATTTGTTCTTTAACAACACAAATGGGAACTGAAAACGTGGTCTCTTAACCCAAGTGGTCGCTTTATAGATGTAGTATTTTGAGCAAGTTTGACTGTATATGATAGCATGCGCTATAGGTTTGTTTATACAATACAGTAATAGTATGAGGTTCTCTAGCTATGTCCTGACATTGGTAAATCGTGATGGTATAGGGGATATTTGTGTTTATTAGTGTGAGATGGGATTTTATAGTTTGTTTATACAAATTTAACTTAGCTTGATTGCAATACAAGTTCTTACAACTTATATTAATCACTCTCGAGACATACCTGATGGAATCCATCGCCACGAGGGAGAGAGAAGAGGCAATGTGGAATTTAAATGCCTTGCCCAAGGGCACAATCGTAACGCCTCCAGCTGGGGCTCGAACTCTAGGTGAAGCTACTAAATAAAGAGCACAAATTAATTATTAAATATCCGGTGACTATTCAGGATAATGACAAGATGTTGATGTATTTCTTAAATAAATAAAATCTAGACATAATAATTCCTTCAAGAGAAAATAAAATTTTATTAATTTTATATAAACATTAATTTATCGTCACCCATACTACTTTGGAGAATAGTGCGTACAACAGACCCAAATTCCAGAATCATCCCTTTATCTTTATCCATGTCCAGTCTGTAGCACCGATACCTGGAACCTCGGTTTATAGCCGTCTCCGTGGCCTAGTGGTTAAGGCGTCCGTCTACAGAGCGGGAGGTCAAAGGTTCGAATCTCGTCAGGGGTTCGTTCTGATATGGCCGGTTGGTGAGCCGCCAGCTAGTTAAATACTGGTTACCTATTGCCTACCAGCCCGGCGCCTGGCATACAAACATAGGATTCAGGAAGTACTGATGTTCATAAAAAAAGGTGTCTCATAAGTCAGTCATCTGGGAATATCTAAAATTCTTTTGGTTAATCTTTTTGTGTGTGTCAGGTTTATTTGATATATCATAATTATATAGTCACAGAAATGATGCTACGAGAACTTCAGAATTGTATTGATATTTGCAACTTGTTTCAGCTAACCTCAGAGTGTGTATTCTAAACTCAGAATGTGTATTCTAACCTCAGAATGTGTATTCTAACCTCAGAATGTCTATTCTAACCTCAGAATGTGTATTCTAACCTCAGAATGTGTATTCTAACCTCAGAATGTCTATTCTAACCTCAGAATGTCTATTCTAACCTCAGAATGTGTATTATAACCTCAGAATGTCTATTCTAACCTCAGAATGTGTATTCTAACCTCAGAATGTGTATTCTAACCTCAGATTGTATAATTTAACCTCTAATAATCTACTCTATCCTCCAATTGTGTAATCTAACCTCAAATTATTTAATCAACCTCGGATAGTTCATTCTAATTGGTTATTTTAATCTCGTATTACCGTATACAGCCTCAAATTAATTCCCTACCAGTCAAAGACAGGGACAATGGGGTGTGTGTGTTTTACGTTGTTTTTTTATCTTCGCTACCGGTTGCCCATATGAGCGACGTCTCCTGAAGAGATTAGTGATTTTAGTTTGTTGGAGAATAGTGCATGATACAGACAGAGACCTATTACAGAGTCTCTACTGGTTCTTTTACGTGCACAGTGTAAAGCACCAACATGAGACCTTGGTTTAAAGTCCCAACTGAAAGACTGTTAATTTTATTAGGGTCAGACGGGGGATCGAACTTACAGACTAGTTACAACCAAATAATAGTTGTGAACAGACTGGTTACAACCAAACAATAGGTGTGAACAGACTGGTTACAACCATACAATAGGTGTGAACAGACTGGTTACAACCAAACAATAGGTGTGAACAGACTGGTTACAACCATACAATAGGTGTGAACAGACTGGTTACAACCATACAATAGGTGTGAATAGTTACAATCAAACAACAGGTGTGAATAGACTGGTTACAACCAAACAATAGGTGTGAATAGACTGGTTACAACCAAACAATAGGTGTGAATAGACTGGTTACAACCAAACAATAGGTGTGAATAGACTGGTTACAACCATACAATAGGTGTGAATAGACTGGTTACAACAAAACAATAGGTGTGAATAGACTGGTTACAACCATACAATAGGTGTGAATAGACTGATTACAACCAAACAATAGGTGTGAATAGACTGGTTACAACCATACAATAGGTGTGAATAAACTGGTTACAACCAAACAATAGGTGTGAATAGACTGGTTACACACCCAAACAATAGGTGTGAACAGACTGGTTCATTTTTACAACCATACAATAGGTGTGAATAGACTGGTTACATGGTTACACACCCAAGCAATAGGTGTGAACAGACTGGTTACAACCATACAATAGGTGTGAATAGACTGGTTACAACCAAACAATAGGTGTGAACAGACTGGTTACACCCATACAATAGGTGTGAACAGACTGGTTACAACCATACAATAGGTGTGAATAGACTGGTGTGAACAGACTGGTTACAACCATACAATAGGTGTGAACAGACTGGTTACAACCAAACAATAGGTGTGAATAGACTGGTTACAACCAAACAATAGGTGTGAACAGACTGGTTACAACCATACAATAGGTGTGAACAGACTGGTTTCACACCCAAACAATAGGTGTGAATAGACTGGTTACAACCAAGCAATAGGTGTGAATAGACTGGTTACAACCAAACAATAGGTGTGAATAGACTGGTTACAACCAAACAACAGGTGTGAATATACTGGTTTCACACCCAAGCAATAGGTGTGAATAGACTGGTGTGAATAGACTGGTTACAACCATGCAATAGGTGTGAATAGACTTGTTCCAATTTGCATTAGTGTGAATAGACTGGTTCCAACCATGCAATACGTATAAATTTGAGTGATTGGAGCCAATGTGTGAATAGACTGGGTGGTTGAAAAGAGGATTTCAGCGATATATAGCATGCGCTTCGGGGTGGTGGTGGCTATACTCGGTGTTTGCGCGATAGTCCAAAATGCTTATGTGAACTTAACGAAAATGAGGATGCGGAGCACTATCTATTTCGCTGTCTATTCTATGTAAATTCCAGACGCGTACTATTCGTAAACACACGTACTTATCATCCCTTAAATACAAGAAAACTACTGTTAGGCTTCGAAAACTTAGCGGACAATGAAAATGAATATATTTTCACACAAGTTCAAACATTTATTAAAACGACTAAACACTTCGAGCAAATAACCACATGATCTGTATATATATATAGGCTGTTCTCTTGTGACGATCTATGTTAGGGTGTGGTGACGGGTGTGGCTGGCTGGGTAACGTTGTATGGTGGTACACTTGATTGGAGTACCTATTACAGTTACATTTCCTAAACTTGTTTTTGGTTTGTTTATTGTTGTATTTTGTTTCTAAATTCTTATTATCTAAAATGTTGCTTATTCTCTTAATCATTTTACCCTTTTTCTATTAGTATCATTAAATTTAGTAAACTACTAACACAACTCTTGTATTCAGTCTCTTTGTTAATTACAATCTAGTCTTATGGGGAGGGCCGTAACTAATGTTGTTAAAACTTGTGGCCCAACCCATTTGCTTCAACATATAATGACAATCCTTGAGCAAACAATGCCACGAATCATGCATTATGGATAGTTATACAAGTTTGTTCATTTGTTTTGTATTGTACATTGTATATATAGAATGCAATAAAATATGATTAAACTATACTCGGTGTTCAGGTAATATGTATACTGAGAAATATAATACATACAATGTATATAACATTCCACATATGTAAGCACCGTATAATGTGTGCATAGTGATAAATATATACAGATGTACATGTATTGTGCGACATATGTCAATGGCTGGTTCCACAACAGTGGTTGATTGCATAACGAACGTCAATTTGTATGCACATCAGTAGCCTACAATGGCTGGTTCCACTACAGTGGTTGATTGCATAACGAACGTCAATTTGTATGCACATCAGTAGCCTACAATGGCTGGTTCCACTATAGTGGTTGATTGCATAACGAAGGTCAATTTGTATGGACATCAGTAGCCTACAATGGCTGGTTCCACAACAGTGGTCGATTGCATAACGAAGGTCAATTTGTATGGACATCAGTAGCCTACAATGGCTGGTTCCACAACAGTGGTCGATTGCATAACGAAGGTCAATTTGTATGGACATCAGTAGCCTACAATGGCTGGTTCCACAACAGTGGTCGATTGCATAACGAAGGTCAATTTGTATGCACATCAGTAGCCTATTCATATTTTAGAACAACAGTAACCAATTTCTTAATTAACTTGGGTTTGACGGTATTTATCAGACAATGCTATATAATGCAGGTTCACATTAACTCAGGTTTGACTGTATTAGACAGTGCTATATAATGCAGGTTCACATTAACTCAGGTTTGACTGTATTTATCAGACAGTGCTATATAATGCAGGTTCACATTAACTCAAGTTTGACTGTATTTATCAGACAGTGCTATATAATGCAGGTTCACATTAACTCAGGTTTGACTGTATTTATCAGACAGTGCTATATAATGCAGGTTCACATTAACCCATGTTTGACTGTATTTATCAAACAGTGCTATATAATGCAGGTTCACATTAACTCAGGTTTGACTGTATCAGACAGTGCTATATAATGCAGGTTCACATTAACCCATGTTTGACTGTATCAGACAGTGCTATATAATGCAGGTTCACATTAACTCAGGTTTGACTGTATTTATCAGACAGTGCTATATAATGCAGGTTCACATTAACCCAGGTTTGACTGTATTTATCAGACAGTGCTATATAATGCAGGTTCACATTAACTCAGGTTTGACTGTATCAGACAGTGCTATATAATGCAGGTTCACATTAACTCAGGTTTGACTGTATCAGATAGTGCTATATAATGCATGTTCATATTAACCCAGGTTTGACTGTATTTATCAGATAGTGCTACATAATGCAGGTTCACATTAACTCGGGTTTGACTGTATCAGACAGTGCTATATAATGCAGGTTCACATTAACCCAGGTTTGACTGTATTTATCAGACAGTGCTATATAATGCAGGTTCACATTAACTCAGGTTTGACTGTATCAGACAGTGCTATATAATGCAGGTTCACATTAACTCAGGTTTGACTGTATTCAGATAGTGCTATATAATGCAGGTTCACATTAACCCAGGTTTGACTGTATTTATCAGATAGTGCTATATAATGCAGGTTCACATTAACTCGGGTTTGACTGTATCAGACAGTGCTATATAATGCAGGTTCACATTAACCCAGGTTTGACTGTATTTATCAGACAGTGCTATATAATGCAGGTTCACATTAACTCAGGTTTGACTGTATCAGACAGTGCTATATAATGCAGGTTCACATTAACCCAGGTTTGACTGTATTTATCAGACAGTGCTATATAATGCAGGTTCACATTAACCCAGGTTTGACTGTATTTATCAGACAGTGCTATATAATGCAGGTTCACATTAACTCAGGTTTGACTGTATCAGATAGTGCTATATACTGCAGGTTCACATTAACCATGTTTGACTGTATTTATCAGATAGTGCTATATAATGCAGGTTCACATTAACTCAGGTTTCACTGTATTTATCAGACAGTGCTATATACTGCAGGTTCACATTAACCATGTTTGACTGTATTTATCAGACAGTGCTATATAATGCAGGTTCACATTAACTCAGGTTTGAGTGTATCAGACAGTGCTATATAATGCAGGTTCACATTAACTCAGGTTTGACTGTATTTATCAGATAGTGCTATATAATGCAGGTTCACATTAACTCAGGTTTGACTGTATTTATCAGATAGTGCTATATAATGCAGGTTCACATTAACCCAGGTTTGACTGTATCAGACAGTGCTATATAATGCAGGTTCACATTAACTCAGGTTTGACTGTATTTATCAGATAGTGCTATATAATGCAGGTTCACATTAACCATGTTTGACTGTATTTATCAGATAGTGCTATATAATGCAGGTTCACATTAACCCAGGTTTGACTGTATCAGACAGTGCTATATAATGCAGGTTCACATTAACTCAGGTTTGACTGTATTTATCAGATAGTGCTATATAATGCAGGTTCACATTAACCATGTTTGACTGTATTTATCAGATAGTGCTATATAATGCAGGTTCACATTAACTCAGGTTTGACTGTATCAGACAGTGCTATATAATGCAGGTTCACATTAACCCAGGTTTGACTGTATTTATTAGACAGTGCTATATAATGCAGGTTCACATTAACTCAGGCTTGACTGTATCAGACAGTGCTATATAATGCAGATTCACATTAACTCAGGTTTGACTGTATCAAATAGTGCTATATAATGCAGGTTCACATTAACCCAGGTTTGACTGTATTTATCAGACAGTGCTATATAATGCAGGTTCACATTAACCCAGGTTTGACTGTATCAGACAGTGCTATATAATGCAGGTTCACATTAACTCAGGTTTGACTGTATTTATCAGATAGTGCTATATAATGCAGGTTCACATTAACCCAGGTTTGACTGTATTTATCAGACAGTGCTATATAATGCAGGTTCACATTAACCCAGGTTTGACTGTATTTATCAGACAGTGCTATATAATGCAGGTTCACATTAACCCAGGTTTGACTGTATTTATCAGACAGTGCTATATAATGCAGGTTCACATTAACTCGGGTTTGACTGTATCAGATAGTGCTATATAATGCAGGTTCACATTAACCCAGGTTTGACTGTATTAATCAGACAGTGCTATATAATGCAGGTTCACATTAACCCAGGTTTGACTGTATTTATCAGACAGTGCTATATAATGCAGGTTCACATTAACTCGGGTTTGACTGTATCAGATAGTGCTATATAATGCAGGTTCACATTAACCCAGGTTTGACTGTATCAGACAGTGCTATATAATGCAGGTTCACATTAACTCAGGTTTGACTGTATCAGACAGTGCTATATAATGCAGGTTCACATTAACCCAGGTTTGACTGTATCAAATAGTGCTATATAATGCAGGTTCATATTAACTCGGGTTTGACTGTATCAGATAGTGCTATATAATGCAGGTTCACATTAACCCAGGTTTGACTGTATCAGACAGTGCTATATAATGCATGTTCACATTAACTCAGGTTTGACTGTATTTATCAGACAGTGCTATATACTGCAGGTTCACATTAACCATGTTTGACTGTATTTATCAGATAGTGCTATATAATGCAGGTTCACATTAACTCAGGTTTGACTGTATTTATCAGACAGTGCTATATACTGCAGGTTCACATTAACCATGTTTGACTGTATTTATCAGACAGTGCTATATAATGCAGGTTCACATTAACCCAGGTTTGACTGTATTTATCAGACAGTGCTATATAATGCAGGTTCACATTAACTCAGGTTTGACTGTATCAGACAGTGCTATATAATGCAGGTTCACATTAACTCAGGTTTGACTGTATTTATCAGACAGTGCTATATAATGCAGGTTCACATTAACCCAGGTTTGACTGTATTTATCAGACAGTGCTATATAATGCAGGTTCACATTAACTCAGGTTTGACTGTATCAGACAGTGCTATATAATGCAGGTTCACATTAACTCAGGTTTGACTGTATTTATCAGACAGTGCTATATAATGCAGGTTCACATTAACTCGGGTTTGACTGTATTTATCAGACAGTGCTATATAATGCAGGTTCACATTAACCCAGGTTTGACTGTATTTATCAGACAGTGCTATATAATGCAGGTTCACATTAACCAGGTTTGACTGTTCAGACAGTGCTATATAATGCAGGTTCACATTAACTCAGGTTTGACTGTATTTATCAGACAGTGCTATATAATGCAGGTTCACATTAACCCAGGTTTGACTGTATTTATCAGACAGTGCTATATAATGCAGGTTCACATTAACCCAGGTTTGACTGTATTTATCAGACAGTGCTATATAATGCAGGTTCACATTAACTCAGGTTTGACTGTATCAGACAGTGCTATATAATGCAGGTTCACATTAACTCAGGTTTGACTGTATTTATCAGACAGTGCTATATAATGCAGGTTCACATTAACTCAGGTTTGACTGTATCAGACAGTGCTATATAATGCAGGTTCACATTAACTCAGGTTTGACTGTATTTATCAGACAGTGCTATATAATGCAGGTTCACATTAACTCAGGTTTGACTGTATCAGACAGTGCTATATAATGCAGGTTCACATTAACTCAGGTTTGACTGTATTTATCAGACAGTGCTATATAATGCAGGTTCACATTAACTCGGGTTTGACTGTATCAGATAGTGCTATATAATGCAGGTTCACATTAACTCAGGTTTGACTGTATCAGACAGTGCTATATAATGCAGGTTCACATTAACCAGGTTTGACTGTATTTATCAGATAGTGCTATATAATGCAGGTTCACATTAACTCAGGTTTGACTGTATTAATCAGATAGTGCTATATAATGCAGGTTCACATTAACTCGGGTTTGACAGTTTGACTGTATCAGATAGTGCTATATAATGCAGGTTCACATTAACCCAGGTTTGACTGTATGTATCAGACAGTGCTATATAATGCAGGTTCACATTAACCCAGGTTTGACTGTATCAGACAGTGCTATATAATGCAGGTTCACATTAACTCAGGTTTGACTGTATTTATCAGATAGTGCTATATAATGCAGGTTCACATTAACCCAGGTTTGACTGTATTTATCAGACAGTGCTATATAATGCAGGTTCACATTAACTCAGGTTTGACTGTATTTATCAGACAGTGCTATATAATGCAGGTTCACATTAACTCGGGTTTGACTGTATCAGATAGTGCTATATAATGCAGGTTCACATTAACCCAGGTTTGACTGTATTTATCAGACAGTGCTATATAATGCAGGTTCACATTAACCCAGGTTTGACTGTATTTATCAGACAGTGCTATATAATGCAGGTTCACATTAACTCGGGTTTGACTGTATCAGATAGTGCTATATAATGCAGGTTCACATTAACCCAGGTTTGACTGTATCAGACAGTGCTATATAATGCAGGTTCACATTAACTCAGGTTTGACTGTATCAGACAGTGCTATATAATGCAGGTTCACATTAACCCAGGTTTGACTGTATATCAGATAGTGCTATATAATGCAGGTTCACATTAACTCAGGTTTGACTGTATCAGATAGTGCTATATAATGCAGGTTCACATTAACTCAGGTTTGACTGTATCAGACAGTGCTATATAATGCAGGTTCACATTAACTCAGGTTTGACTGTATCAGACAGTGCTATATAATGCAGGTTCACATTAACCCAGGTTTGACTGTATTTATCAGACAGTGCTATATAATGCAGGTTCACATTAACTCAGGTTTGACTGTATTTATCAGACAGTGCTATATAATGCAGGTTCACATTAACTCAGGTTTGACTGTATTTATCAGACAGTGCTATATAATGCAGGTTCACATTAACCCAGGTTTGACTGTATTTATCAGACAGTGCTATATAATGCAGGTTCACATTAACTCAGGTTTGACTGTATCAGACAGTGCTATATAATGCAGGTTCACATTAACTCAGGTTTGACTGTATTTATCAGACAGTGCTATATAATGCAGGTTCACATTAACCCAGGTTTGACTGTATTTATCAGACAGTGCTATATAATGCAGGTTCACATTAACTCAGGTTTGACTGTATCAGACAGTGCTATATAATGCAGGTTCACATTAACTCAGGTTTGACTGTATTTATCAGACAGTGCTATATAATGCAGGTTCACATTAACTCGGGTTTGACTGTATTTATCAGACAGTGCTATATAATGCAGGTTCACATTAACCCAGGTTTGACTGTATTTATCAGACAGTGCTATATAATGCAGGTTCACATTAACTCTGGTTTGACTGTATCAGACAGTGCTATATAATGCAGGTTCACATTAACCCAGGTTTGACTGTATTTATCAGACAGTGCTATATAATGCAGGTTCACATTAACTCGGGCTTGACTGTATCAGATAGTGCTATATAATGCAAGTTCACATTAACTCGGGTTTGACAGTTTGACTGTATCAGATAGTGCTATATAATGCAGGTTCACATTAACCCAGGTTTGACTGTATTTATCAGACAGTGCTATATAATGCAGGTTCACATTAACCCAGGTTTGACTGTATCAGACAGTGCTATATAATGCAAGTTCACATTAACTCAGGTTTGACTGTATTTATCAGATAGTGCTATATAATGCAGGTTCACATTAACCCAGGTTTGACTGTATTTATCAGACAGTGCTATATAATGCAGGTTCACATTAACCCAGGTTTGACTGTATTTATCAGACAGTGCTATATAATGCAGGTTCACATTAACTCAGGTTTGACTGTATCAGACAATGCTATATAATGCAGGTTCACATTAACTCAGGTTTGACTGTATTTATCAGACAGTGCTATATAATGCAGGTTCACTTTAACTCAGGTTTGACTGTATTTATCAGACAGTGCTATATAATGCAGGTTCACATTAACTCGGGTTTGACTGTATCAGATAGTGCTATATAATGCAGGTTCACATTAACCCAGGTTTGACTGTATTTATCAGACAGTGCTATATAATGCAGGTTCACATTAACCCAGGTTTGACTGTATTTATCAGACAGTGCTATATAATGCAGGTTCACATTAACTCAGGTTTGACTGTATCAGACAGTGCTATATAATGCAGGTTCACATTAACTCAGGTTTGACTGTATTTATCAGACAGTGCTATATAATGCAGGTTCACATTAACTCAGGTTTGACTGTATTTATCAGACAGTGCTATATAATGCAGGTTCACATTAACTCGGGTTTGACTGTATCAGATAGTGCTATATAATGCAGGTTCACATTAACTCAGGTTTGACTGTATCAGACAGTGCTATATAATGCAGGTTCACATTAACTCAGGTTTGACTGTATTTATCAGACAGTGCTATATAATGCAGGTTCACATTAACTCAGGTTTGACTGTATTTATCAGACAGTGCTATATAATGCAGGTTCACATTAACCCAGGTTTGACTGTATTTATCAGACAGTGCTATATAATGCAGGTTCACATTAACTCAGGTTTGACTGTATTTATCAGACAGTGCTATATAATGCAGGTTCACATTAACCCAGGTTTGACTGTATTTATCAGACAGTGCTATATAATGCAGGTTCACATTAACCCAGGTTTGACTGTATTTATCAGACAGTGCTATATAATGCAGGTTCACATTAACTCGGGTTTGACTGTATCAGATAGTGCTATATAATGCAGGTTCACATTAACCCAGGTTTGACTGTATTTATCAGACAGTGCTATATAATGCAGGTTCACATTAACCCAGGTTTGACTGTATTTATCAGACAGTGCTATATAATGCAGGTTCACATTAACCCAGGTTTGACTGTATTTATCAGACAGTGCTATATAATGCAGGTTCACATTAACTCGGGTTTGACTATCAGATAGTGCTATATAATGCAGGTTCACATTAACCCAGGTTTGACTGTATCAGACAGTGCTATATAATGCAGGTTCACATTAACTCAGGTTTGACTGTATCAGACAGTGCTATATAATGCAGGTTCACATTAACCCAGGTTTGACTGTATCAAATAGTGCTATATAATGCAGGTTCATATTAACTCGGGTTTGACTGTATCAGATAGTGCTATATAATGCAGGTTCACATTAACCCAGGTTTGACTGTATCAGACAGTGCTATATAATGCATGTTCACATTAACTCAGGTTTGACTGTATTTATCAGACAGTGCTATATACTGCAGGTTCACATTAACCATGTTTGACTGTATTTATCAGATAGTGCTATATAATGCAGGTTCACATTAACTCAGGTTTGACTGTATTTATCAGACAGTGCTATATAATGCAGGTTCACATTAACCATGTTTGACTGTATTTATCAGACAGTGCTATATAATGCAGGTTCACATTAACCCAGGTTTGACTGTATTTATCAGACAGTGCTATATAATGCAGGTTCACATTAACTCAGGTTTGACTGTATCAGACAGTGCTATATAATGCAGGTTCACATTAACCCAGGTTTGACTGTATCAGACAGTGCTATATAATGCAGGTTCACATTAACTCAGGTTTGACTGTATCAGACAGTGCTATATAATGCAGGTTCACATTAACTCAGGTTTGACTGTATTTATCAGACAGTGCTATATAATGCAGGTTCACTTTAACTCAGGTTTGACTGTATTTATCAGACAGTGCTATATAATGCAGGTTCACATTAACTCGGGTTTGACTGTATCAGATAGTGCTATATAATGCAGGTTCACATTAACCCAGGTTTGACTGTAT
This sequence comes from Archivesica marissinica, assembly GCA_014843695.1. Lineage (NCBI taxonomy): Eukaryota > Metazoa > Mollusca > Bivalvia > Venerida > Vesicomyidae > Archivesica > Archivesica marissinica. The sequence continues at coordinate 15,415,748 of CM026389.1, read as the reverse complement.
CAGACAGTGCTATATAATGCAGGTTCACATTAACCAGGTTTGACTGTATTTATCAGACAGTGCTATATAATGCAGGTTCACATTAACCCAGGTTTGACTGTATTTATCAGACAGTGCTATATAATGCAGGTTCACATTAACTCGGGTTTGACTGTATCAGATAGTGCTATATAATGCAGGTTCACATTAACCCAGGTTTGACTGTATCAGACAGTGCTATATAATGCAGGTTCACATTAACCCAGGTTTGACTGTATTTATCAGACAGTGCTATATAATGCAGGTTCACATTAACTCAGGTTTGACTGTATCAGACAGTGCTATATAATGCAGGTTCACATTAACTCAGGTTTGACTGTATTTATCAGACAGTGCTATATAATGCAGGTTCACATTAACTCGGGTTTGACTGTATTTATCAGACAGTGCTATATAATGCAGGTTCACATTAACCCAGGTTTGACTGTATTTATCAGACAATGCTATATAATGCAGGTTCACATTAACTCTGGTTTGACTGTATCAGACAGTGCTATATAATGCAGGTTCACATTAACCCAGGTTTGACTGTATTTATCAGACAGTGCTATATAATGCAGGTTCACATTAACTCAGGTTTGACTGTATCAGACATTGCTATATAATGCAGGTTCACATTAACTCAGGTTTGACTGTATTTATCAGACAGTGCTATATAATGCAGGTTCACATTAAACCAGGTTTGACTGTATTTATCAGACAGTGCTATATAATGCAAGTTCACATTAACTCAGGTTTGACTGTATTTATCAGACAGTGCTATATAATGCAGGTTCACATTAACTCAGGTTTGACTGTATTTATCAGACAGTGCTATATAATGCAGGTTCACATTAACCCAGGTTTGACTGTATTTATCAGACAGTGCTATATAATGCAGGTTCACATTAACTCGGGTTTGACTGTATCAGATAGTGCTATATAATGCAGGTTCACATTAACCCAGGTTTGACTGTATCAGATAGTGCTATATAATGCAGGTTCACATTAACCCAGGTTTGACTGTATTTATCAGACAGTGCTATATAATGCAGGTTCACATTAACCCAGGTTTGACTGTATTTATCAGACAGTGCTATATAATGCAGGTTCACATTAACTCAGGTTTGACTGTATTTATCAGACAGTGCTATATAATGCAGGTTCACATTAACTCAGGTTTGACTGTATTTATCAGACAGTGCTATATAATGCAGGTTCACATTAACTCGGGTTTGACTGTATTTATCAGACAGTGCTATATAATGCAGGTTCACATTAACCCAGGTTTGACTGTATTTATCAGACAGTGCTATATAATGCAGGTTCACATTAGCTCGGGTTTGACTGTATCAGATAGTGCTATATAATGCAGGTTCACATTAACCCAGGTTTGACTGTATCAGATAGTGCTATATAATGCAGGTTCACATTAACCCAGGTTTGACTGTATTTATCAGACAGTGCTATATAATGCAGGTTCACATTAACCCAGGTTTGACTGTATTTATCAGACAGTGCTATATAATGCAGGTTCACATTAACTCGGGTTTGACTGTATCAGATAGTGCTATATAATGCAGGTTCACATTAACCCAGGTTTGACTGTATCAGACAGTGCTATATAATGCACGTTCACATTAACTCAAGTTTGACTGTATTTATCAGACAGTGCTATATAATGCAGGTTCACATTAACCATGTTTGACTGTATTTATCAGATAGTGCTATATAATGCTGGTTCACATTAACTCAGGTTTGACTGTATTTATCAGATAGTGCTATATAATGCTGGTTCACATTAACTCAGGTTTGACTGTATTTATCAGACAGTGCTATATAATGCAGGTTCACATTAACTCAGGTTTGACTGTATTTATCAGACAGTGCTATTAAACAGAGCAGAGACAGATCCTCGACAGGCTCTACTTGCTCCGAACCAGATCACAAGCTGAAGAAGATAAGCCTGGCCAAACCAAAAATACAGCTTACATCGCCGGTGTCGCCAGGTCTGGAGAAACAATTCAATCCACCAGTAGAAAATGAAAAGGTACGTTTTTTGCTCGCTCTGACAAAAGTACAGGAGCATTGGAAATACAGTCAAACCTATCTTAAGCAGCCAGCCAAGGGAATCACAGAATGTGGCTGATTAGCACAGGTGGCTGCTTAATAGAGGTAAAATGTATAATAAAACAACATAATGGGAATCTGGAAACTGGCTGCTTAATACAGGTTGGCTGCTTAATAGAGGTGACCACTAACACAGGTTTGACTGTAGTGATGAAACACACTTTAAAAACTCTTGTTATTCATTAGTTTCTACAAATTTATTTTAGCTCGATTGCGAAACAAGTTCTTACAACTTATATTAATCACTCTCGAGACCTCAATCCTGATGGAATCCATCGCCATGAGGGAGAGAAAAGAGGCAATCTGGAATTTAAATGCCTTGCCTAAGGGTACACTCGTAATGGCTCCAGTGGGGCACAAACTGACCCATCGCACTTGAAGCGAACTCGCATCCACTGTGCTATCACGACTTCCACATAGTTATTCATTTTCAGGCACCGTCTATATCCAGCAGCGAAAAGTCAAAGAGAAAGCATCCGGTGCACCCAGAACAGATCTCCTTTTCTAGCATTGACTTTGATGAACAATCTAAAGGTATGTCACATCAGTTAGGTCCGTGCTTGTGCCAAATAGAGATAGATCACATACCTTTTGCCTTTGATGAACAATCTAAAGGTATGTCACATCAGTTAGGTCAGTGCTTGTGCCAAATAGAGATAGATCACATACCTTTTGCCTTTGATGAACACTCTACAGGTATGTCACATCAGTTAGGTCAGTGCGTGTGCCAAATAGAGATAGATCACATACCTTTTGCCTTTGATGAACAATCTAAAGGTATGTCACATCAGTTAGGTACTGACCTGTGAAATAGAGATTGATCACATACCTTTTGCTTGTACAGTCAAACCTCTCTAGAGCAAACACCATCCGGATACATTGAGATTGGTTGTTGTAGAGAGGTTGTTGTTCTAGGTAGGTTCAACTTTTTGAAGTCTGGAAATGCGCGAATAGTCAAGTTTATAGTCGGTGGCTCATACTGATTTGAATATAGAGTATACAGATTGAGAATGGGGTCCTATGTACAATTGTACTTTCGGTAAATATTCAAACAAATTCTAAAACTGACTCAAAGCATTGAAAATTCAACTTCTTTTTAATACATATAACTATACAGTATACATATATCAGTCTGAAACTAAACACAGATTTTATGTTTGCTTAAAAAAGTCGCTGATTTTACTCTGAGGTCCAGCTGAGGACACAATGTGTTGAAATCCCCCAGATTATGCAAATCTAGACAATTGTGTACATTTAACAATTTATGTTTTTAATACATCAACGTCAAAACATCTGATAAATTACGCATTTCAATTGTATAAAAAACAAACAACATAAAACATAGATCTGTCACATCACGGCAATTATCACTTCCATGCTAAATTTCATAAAAGAAGCTCCATAAATAGCGCTAATTGTAAATTTGTTTTCAAAATATGATCGGCCTTTTATAATTGATCACATAAATGGCTTCCGAATAACCTGGTTCCCATCTGCAATTTGTATATATATATTCAAACACATAACTGTTAGGAAACCAGACGTATACATAGTGTGATTCTATTGTTAGCTATTTTTAGAATTGGGCAATACGTGTACAAGATATTTTGGGATTATTGTCTGTTCTTGGGAGGTTTTACGCATCGATGGGTGGGAAATTGACTGTCGTTGTGCGTTGTTGAGAGGTGTCGTTCGTGAGAGGTGAAATTACATTAAAATCCAACGGGAGGGAATAAAAGTGACGTTATAAAGAGGGTGTCACTCCTGGGAGGTGACCACTCCTGGGAGGTGACATTTGGGGAGGTGGGACTGTATTCAGTTTTCATTCAGCCATCACATATTTTCTAATATGTACACATGTGTAATGCAACCTGGAAGGAGTCTTGATTGGTTGAGAGAATAATGCTACAAGTTGTAAATTAAACATTAAATTATGCATAGTTCTATTTGAATTGTTACATTAGCGTGAATGGTAACGTAAACTACGATTTAAACGAAGTCTCGACATACTTATAATACTGTTTAAAACCATCAACCTGTTTTGCTTAGTTACGACAATTTAGTGATGTCATGACAATATGTGTAGTAGCAACATTTTTTGTGCCAAAATACGAGCACTATATAGTCACTCGTTGTGGTTTCTTACCATATTTAATGAAACTCGTAAGATCCTATATGTATACCCCAATTAGATTATGGTGGTTTGTTAATATTTTTAAAATTGTTTCTTCATCATCATTATCATCATCATCATCTAAAGTGATTGTGTCACTCTGTATAGAGTATACTCGCAATGTCGTTAAAAAGTCAACACCTGCAACAGTCAGGGTAGGCGTTTCTCAAAATTAAATTTGTCCATATTTACAATAAGTTCTTAAAAACGGATAAAAGAGTCCATGTGTGTTTATGGAACATATCGATTGGCCAGTACCAATTGGAAACCCCCCAAGGTGGTCTGATCAATAGCGTTCTGGGGTAGCTTGTTCATATTGAGACAAACTGCTAAGTTAACATTGTCCGGCAATGGTATTAGCAAATAGTTTGTTTGTTCTTTGGAGTTTAAAGTCGCACCAACAACTTGGGTCATATTGTGACTCTCCAGTTATTATTAGTTGAGGAAGACCCCAGATGCCCCTCCGAGTAGTATTTCAAACGTGGGCAGAAGTCTCGTCACCTCGGAAATCTCATCACCTCGGAGGTCTGGTCACTTCGGAGATCTGGTCACCTCGGAGATCTGGTCACCTTGGAAATCTCGTCACCTCGGAAATCCAGCCACCTTGGAAATCTGGTCACCTCGGAAATCCAGTCACCTCGGAGATCTGGTCACCTCGGAGATCTGGTCACCTCGGAAATCTAGTCACCTCGGAAATCCAGCCACCTCGGAAATCTGGTCACCTCGGAAATCCAGTCACCTCGGAGATCTGGTCACCTCAGAGATCTGGTCACCTCGGAGATCTGGTTACCTCGGAAATCCAGTCACCTCGGAGAACTGGTCACCTCGGAAATCTTGTCACCTCGGATATCTTGTCACCTCGGAAATCTGGTAACCTCGGAAATCATGTCACCTTGGAAATCTTGTCACCTCTGAAATCTTGTCACCTCGGAAATCTGGTAACCTCGGAAATCAGGTCACCTTGGAAATCAGGTCACCTCGGAAATCTGGTAACCTCGGAAATCCAATAATCTCAGAAATATGGACACCTCGGAGATCATTTCTCCTCAGAAATAGTCACCACGGAGATCTGGTCACCTCTGAAAGCAAGTCTCCTCGGACATCATTTTCGGTTTCTCTGCCCGGAATTCTGAGGCTCTAACTGTAGTTAATATCTGGAGATTTCTCAGGTTGATTACTTGTTTTACAAAACCATCTCAGTTAATTAACTAAACCTGTATCACCTTGTCATGTTTGTCTTGTCTTTTGCACAAACTATCCAAATATTAGAAATTAAAATGTATGGTATGTGTAGCCTGGTATTGTTAACGATATTTATTATTTATGAAAATGCCGCTTATTTTGTTTACTTTAGAACAAAGTCCATTCACAGACGAGACGGACAGTAACAGAGATTCGTTCGACATTGAAGATATTCTAAGACAAGCGCAGGTAAGGTACCGCACTCTATGTAGCGGGATAATCAAGTTTCAAGTTTATTGGCATTATCAGCAATCCTTTGGTATAAACTATGGCAAAGACATACACATATACATAAATACATACATACGTACATACACATTTTAAGAAACAGTGATATTATCTAGGGTAATTTTTCTTAGAAATAATACAGTCGAACCGGTCTTAAGCAGCCAGCCAAGGGAATCACAGAATGTGGCTGCTTAGCACAGGTGGCTGCTTAATAGAGGTTAAATGTATAATAAAACAACATATTGGGAATCTGGAAACTGGCTGCTTAATACAGGTTGGCTCCTAAATGGAGGTGACCACTATCGCAGGTTTGACTGTACATACATACATATTTTAAGAAACAGTGATATTAACTAGGGTATTTTTTCTTAGAACTAATAGTTCATTCATGAACATAGAAAGCTATTATCACTTGTAGCTAGCGTCATTTGGGGATAATAATGATGTTCCTTCAGTGAAATATAATTCGATCATACACCGAAACAAACAAATATCTACTTATTGTTTGCACCACCCTGTACAGTAGAACCACGGGAGCTTGAAATGTTATCCATAATGCACCAAAAGCCTTCTACCTCTATCCTAGGACCTCCCTTCCTCTAGTAATCTTATTCTAGAGGGGTTATGTGTCCTAGGATAGAGGTGGAAGGATTTTAGTGACATATGTATGCAATTTCAAGCTCCTGTGGTAGAACTGATGTGATAGAGGTGGAAGGATTTTAGTGACATATGTATGCAATTTCAAGCTCCTGTGGTAGAACTGATGTGATAGTGGTGGAAGGATTTTAGTGACATATGTATGCAATTTCAAGCTCCTGTGGTAGAACTGATGTGATAGTGGTGGAAGGATTTTAGTGACATATGTATGCAATTTCAAGCTCCTGTGGTAGAACTGATGTGATAGTGGTGGAAGGATTTTAGTGACATATGTATGCAATTTCAAGCTCCTGTGGTAGAACTGATGTGATAGTGGTGGAAGGATTTTAGTGACATATGTATGCAATTTCAAGCTCCTGTGGTAGAACTGATGTGATAGTGGTGGAAGGATTTTAGTGACATATGTATGCAATTTCAAGCTCCTGTGGTAGAACTGATGTGATAGTGGTGGAAGGATCTTTGTGCCGTATGTATGCAATTTCAAGCTCCTGTGGTAGAACTGATGTGTATGAGCAGTTATAAGATCGGTTTTCACCTCGAATATAGAGGAGATCCTCACAGTACAGCGGGTACACTGCTCACTTTCAGAATTATGCCATTGTAGGTACAAGCTCATAAAATGGGCCTTGTAAGCAATAGAAATATTTACAGGTCATTCAACATTAGTTACTCCAGTATGTCAGTCTTCCTGAACTATCTCAGTCAATTTGAATGAAATGCACTTTAACCTTTCCTTCATAGAGATTTAGGTTAATATACTATTATATCTCCATACAAACGACAGCCATTTAGCTATCATGCAGTGGATAAGTAGTTGCCATATCTATCCCACCTGCATAGATATTACTGGGACTACATGAGATTCTGGCCTTTATTATGAACATCGGTTTGGCCACTACAATGTCAATGTATGTCGTATTGGTAATGGCGTCAATAGGTGCTTCTATGAGGGAAAGGGTTAAAATGATAATTTATCTTGTCTGACTGAAGGATTTATTGGCTGACATGTAAGGCAGTTCTTCAGATTCTGAAGACTGCTGTGTTATGAGTTCGGAGTACGTAAAACACACTCTGGCATGTGTATAGGTCATTCTGCACTAAATAATACATCATGGTTTCAGAATCTACACGACAGGAACCAGTATGTGTATAGGTCATACTGCACTAAATAATCCATCATGGTTTCAGAATCTACAAGACAGGAACCAGTATGTGTATAGGTCATACTGCACTAAATAATCCATCATGGTTTCAGAATCTACAAGACAGGAACCAGTATGTGTATAGGTCATACTGCACTAAATAATCCATCATGGTTTCAGAATCTACAAGACAGGAACCAGTATGTGTATAGGTCATACTGCACTAAATAATCCATCATGGTTTCAGAATCTACAAGACAGGAACCAGTATGTGTATAGGTCACACTGCACTAAATAATCCATCATGGTTTCAGAATCTACAAGACAGGAACCAGTATGTGTATAGGTCATACTGCACTAAATAATCCATCATGGTTTCAGAATCTACAAGACAGGAACCAGTATGTGTATAGGTCATACTGCACTAAATAATCCATCATGGTTTCAGAATCTACAAGACAGGAACCAGTATGTGTATAGGTCATACTGCACTAAATAATCCATCATGGTTTCAGAATCTACAAGACAGGAACCAGTATGTGTATAGGTCACACTGCACTAAATAATCCATCATGGTTTCAGAATCTACAAGACAGGAACCAGTATGTGTATAGGTCACACTGCACTAAATAATCCATCATGGTTTCAGAATCTACAAGACAGGAACCAGTATGTGTATAGGTCACACTGCACTAAATAATCCATCATGGTTTCAGAATCTACAAGACAGGAACCAGTATGTATATAGGTCATACTGCACTAAATAATCCATCATGGTTTCAGAATCTACAAGACAAGAACCAGTATGTGTATAGGTCATACTGCACTAAATAATCCATCATGGTTTCAGAATCTACAAGACACAAACCAGTATGTACAGAATGAAATGGAGAATCTGGAGAGGGAACAGGCACAGATTGACTGTAGAGCCGCAATCCTCGAGCGACAGTTACGCAGATGCATGGGCAATAGTAGGTCTTTCATTCACAACATCCTGTGAAATAATGAGAAAAATTAGTCAGTTACTGCCCCTGAATACTCCCTAAATGTAGATAGGTCCTATTAAGTAGTTTCCTCTGTTTTTATCATTGTTTCCTTTGCACAACATGCTAGCAATTTGAATCCACTTTCTCATCTTATTATTATTAAACTACTCTGGACAGATATCCAACAGTATATTCAATGGCGCTGTAAAAAATTGTGTTATCAATTAATTAACATGATTTTGATCAAATCACATTTACCGTACCGCAACATCTGGATTCTAAACTAAAAGGACCTACATGCATTTCGGGATAAATCTGACTTTATCTGCCAAGGGAGGTAATAGAAACCCCAGTAATGTCTCTCATTAAACCATTTCATTCTGGATACATTTAAAGGCTTTTGCAAGCAACATAGATCCAGATCAGCCACAGCGTGATGCTGCCTGCTGATCAGGATCTATGTTGTTTGCTACATAGCTAAGTGTCTTAGCAAGTTCATCTGAATAGCAAACAGCATAGAGCCTGATCAGACGGCACATTCCGTGGCTGATGATCTCGCTCTATGTTCTTTGCAAATACTGTTTGAACGGTATCCAGAATGAAATTGGTTAACCATAGCAGTACATGGTTTTCTTGATATGAATGGCTTGGCAAGACATGGTTTTCACGATATGAATGGCTTGGCAGGACATGGTTTTCACGATATGAATGGCTTGGCAGTACATGGTTTTCTCGATATGAATGGCTTGGCAAGACATGGTTTTCACGATATGAATGGCTTGGCAGGACATGGTTTTCTTGATATGAATGGCTTGGCAGGACATGGTTTTCTCGATATGAATGGCTTGGCAGGACTTGGTTTTCACGATATGAATGGCTTGGCAGGACTTGGTTTTCACGATATGAATGGCTTGGCAGGACATGGTTTTCTCGATATGAATGGCTTGGCAGGACTTGGTTTTCACGATATGAATGGCTTGGCAGGACTTGGTTTTCACGATATGAATGGCTTGGCAGGACATGGCTTTCTCGATCCGAAGGCAAGCGGAGGTTGAGAAACCAAACTTTAATGAGGTTTCTCATTTCCCTGCTGTCCCAAGGGTTTGTGATAATGCTGTCCTGCTCAGATACGAATCTAACATTGTGATTACGGGATCCTTCATGGTCAAGTTGTTATGTTTATTGACTCAATCGCCCCTCACCACTAGATTCTATGCCCACTTGAAGTTTCAAATTCTTGCATGTGAGTAAGCTATCCAGGCCATCCAGCTTGTTGACATCCTTACTTACATTAATTGATCTACAGTCAAACCTGTCTTAAGTAGCCAGCCAAGGGAGTCGGAGAAAGTGGCTGCTTAGTACAGGTGGCTGCTTAATAGAGGTCAAATGTATAGTAAAACAACATGTAGGGAATCTTGAAACTGGCTGCTTAATACAGGTTGGCTGCTTAATGGAGGTGACTACTAACACAGGTTTGACTGTATGCATTGGTTATGATGCTCATATATGAATATTACATAAATATTTCATCTTGGTGAGTGTGTGACCGTCGATATTATCAACCGAGGCCAAACTCGACATTATTTTTCCGAGTGTTGACAATATCCACTGTCACACTCACCGAGATGAAATATTTATCTTGCTATAACGATAAAATAATTATCGATAGTCTATTTACATTTTTCTGTTTTACCGAACAATTTTTCAACAAAACATTCTTCGAGGCTACATGAAAACAAGATGGCGGCATAACAAATAAAATCAGACTGATATTAAACATTAACGTCCGAGTAGCGTGATGTTGTTTCGATTGAGACATTGCCATGAGGCATTGAAAAATGTCGTCTGCTCGGGTATGGCAAATATTGCATGGGGTAGTCACGTGAGGTATAACAAAAAAAATATATGTTATCGATTACTGAAAAAAATAAAGTATATAAATGTTTTACAGTGGAAACGGCAGGCTTCGTAGATCAAGTCAAAGATAAGCTAGACATAGGCCCTCTCAACGAAGTTATATGTAGGCATATCTAAGTATATTCCCTGGTGAAATGTTGACTGCGGGCTCATTTTGCCTTCATATATCTACCATTTGTCTATATCTCGATCCTGACTGCGAACTCATTTTGCCTTCATATATCTACTGTTTGTCTGTATCTCGATCCTGACTGCGAGCTCACTTTGCCTTCATAGATCTACCGTTTGTCTATATCTCGATCCTGACTGCGAGCTCACTTTGCCTTCATAGATCTACCGTTTGTCTGTATCTCGATCCTGACTGCGAGCTCATTTTGCCTTCATAGATCTACCGTTTGTCTGTATCTCGATCCTGACTGCGAGCTCACTTTGCCTTCATATATCTACCGTTTGTCTGTATCTCGATCCTGACTGCGGGCTCATTTTGCCTTCATATATCTACTGTTTGTCTGTATCTCGATCCTGACTGCGGGCTCATTTTGCCTTCATATATCTACCGTTTGTCTGTATCTCGATCCTGACTGCGAGCTCACTTTGCCTTCATATATCTACCGTTTGTCTATATCTCGATCCTGACTGCGAGCTCACTTTGCCTTCATATATCTACCATTTGTCTGTATCTCGATCCTGACTCCAAGCTCACTTTGCCTTCATAGATCTACTGTTTGTCTGTATCTCGATCCTGACTGCAGGCTCACTTTGCCTTCATATATCTACTGTTTGTCTATATCTCGATCCAGACTGCGAGCTCACTTTGCCTTCATATATCTACTGTTTGTCTATATCTCGATCCTGACTGCTAGCTCACTTTGCCTTCATATATCTACCGTTTGTCTATATCTCGATCCTGACTGCGAGCTCACTTTGCCTTCATATATCTACCGTTTGTCTATATCGCGATCCTGACTGCGAGCTCATTTTGCCTTCATATATCTACCTTTTGTCTATATCTCGATCCTGACTGCTAGCTCACTTTGCCTTCATATATCTACCGTTTTGTCTATATATCTCGTTCAATTTATCACATGGATGTTGAGCAATCTTGTTTTCCGCCTTTGTTTAACGTATTCAAAAGTTTGGATGTGTCTTTGCATTTTTCATAGCATGATATAGTCATACTGCATTTGACCGACGGCTGAAAGAGATCGTTAAATAGAAGAGTTGTCTATATTCATCTGTATTCATATATGTCCGGATCTGTTGCAATTGTTGCTTGCTAAAAGTCTGTCACATTTCATCAACCAAACTATTATTACAGACAGTTATTCTCATATACATGTACCTTTATACTTTATTTATTTTACAAAGATTGCGAAACAAGCTTTAACAATTTATATTAGTCACTGGTGAAAGCATATATGTGGTCCTTTGTGTGGGAGGAAACCCACCAGATTTGGCTAACCAGTTCTAGAGTCCAAGGGAGACAACTCTCATTCCCATACATGTGAACCAGTTCTAGAGTCCAAGGGAGACAATTCTTATTCCCATACATGTGAACCAGTTCTAGAGTCCAGGGGAGACAACTCTCATTCCCATACATGTAAACCAGTTCTAGAGTCCAAGGGAGACAATTCTTATTCCCATACATGTGAACCAGTTCTAGAGTCCAAGGGAGACAACTCTCATTCCCATACATGTGAACCAGTTCTAGAGACCAAGGGAGACAACTCTCATTCCCATACACATGAACCTGTTCTAGAGTCCAAGGGAGACAACTCTCATTCCCATACATGTAAACCAGTTCTAGAGTCCAAGGGAGACAGCTCTCATTCCCATACATGTAAACCAGTTCTAGAGTCCAAGGGAGACAACTCTCATTCCCATACATGTGAACCAATTCTAGAGTCCAAGGGAGACAACTTTCATTCCCATACATGCGAACCTTTTCTAGAGTCCAAGGGAGACAACTCTCATTCCCATACATGTGAACCTGTTCTAGAGTCCAAGGGAGACAACTCTCATTCCCATACATGTGAACCTGTTCTAGAGTCCAAGGGAGACAACTCTCATTCCCATACACATGAACCTGTTCTAGAGTCCAAGGGAGACAACTCTCATTCCCATACATGTGAACCAGTTCTAGAGTCCAAGGGAGACAACTCTCATTCCCATACATGTGGATCATTTCTAGAATCCAAGGAAGACAACTCATTCCCATATGAACAATTTCACAAGTTCATTGAGAAAAGGGACATTTAAAATATTTATTTTGAATAAAGAATGAAAATTCTTGTGTTTTCGAGGTCAACTTTTTGCATGTTAATTTAAGCTCATTTTATAGAACAATCCCTGGCACACAACCTGTTCTTGTACTTGTATTACAAGCAGGACACAATGTTGAAATAGTGTTTTTAAACAGCTGAGTTCAGCTTTTTAAAATCATTTCAAGCTCCCCTTGTTTTAATATCAGTTTAGTGCTAGATTGTATTGATCAGAGTTGCTTCCCTTAGACTGTATTTTGAATACAATTCTCGGCTTATAGAATGTCCACTGTGTGAAACAAATCTATGTTATCGGCTTATCTCTCGCATGTGCATGCTATTAGTTTTGTTATTAATATACATGTATGTACATGTGAATTCAGTGGCTCGCTCAGCGCGCTCGCTTCTCACCAATGCAGCCCGGGTTCGATCCTCGGACCGGGAAGTCTGTGAGATGGTTCGATGGTCGCCAGATCGGACAGGTGGGTTTTCTCCGGGTACTCCGGTTTCCTCCCACACGAATGACCACATTTACGCTTTCATCTGCGCTAACAAGAGTGATTAATATAAGTTGTTAAAACTTGCTTCGCTATCGCTATAAAATAAATAAACTTTTAATGCTTCATTCACTGGAACACCATTCCAGCCATTTACGGAAACAGAATTTGCCTTTGCAAGAGTCACATGTGTCGGTAAGGAATTCCTGCTCTCCGGTTCATGTGAAAATGGCACCTGACCCAGTATCATGAATTAGAACTGGAATGGAGATTAATTCAGATAAAACGAAAGTTCTCTCTACTCGTAAGATGACAGCCCAGTGAAGCTGTAGCTTCCATAATCCTACACTATCTCTTAAATATGAAAATATAATATTGAAAACCAGTAAATCAGATCAGTTGCTTTGACAACACATACAGAATTCATTAAAATGCGACTCAAATATATTGTGAAAGCAATGAGAAACATTAGTGAGTTACTGCCCCTGAATACTCCTAAAAGTATATTGGTCCTCTTAATTGGTTTCCTCTGTTTTTATCGTTGTTTCCTTTGCACCACATATTTTCCATTTTTATCTGTATTCCCTTCTTATAATTATGAAATTATTAAATCTCGACATATATCCTTTAGCATATCCAATAGATACCTTATTGTAAAAATTGGTTCAAATAATTGACATGATTTTGATAAAATTACATTTATCCTAACGCAACATCTAGTTAGACGACAACAGTAAAAACAAAGGATTCCAACTAAAAGGACCAATATACATTTAGAGATAAATCTGACTTTATCCATCATGGGAGGTAATAGAAAAACCAGTATTGTCTCTCATTCAGCTAACATTAGGTTAAAATATGGTTCTGTGCCGTCTGATCTGGCTCTATACTGTTTGTAAAAGTGATTTTTATCTAGTTTAAACATATTTTATTTCCCAATATAATACATATTGAACAATGCATACATTACACATATCAAAAAAACAGAAAAAGGATTAGAATGAAAGACAGAGATATATGATTTTTATCTGCCACTAGCATGCAAAGGGTTAAGCAATGCCTGTTTCCATGCCTGTTTCAGTGCAAGAATTTAGGGTCTAATGATGTTGTTCTGGCTACATCAATATCAGATTTTAAAATGTTGCATTGGAAAATGTATGGGAACATTTGGTTCTTTTGTGTGTGCGTTTTACGTTTATTTATCGTCGCTACCGGTTGCCCATATGAGCGACGCCTCCTGAAGAGATCAGTCATTTTACATTGTTGGAGGATAGTGCAATGATACAGAGAGAGACCCATTCCAGAGTCTCCTCTGGTTATTTTACATGCACGGTGTAAAGCACCGACACGAAACCTCGGTTTAACGTCCCATCTGAAAGACTGTTATTTTTTATTAGGGTCAGATGGGGGATCGAACCTGCGATCCCTGGATTACCAGTCCAGCGTGATTATAGAATTTACTATATCTATTTAAATACCTGTAGAAAACATATTTGCAGCATTTGTGAATGGTCCATTAGCTTCTTTGCCATTTAGCTTTTTGAAATGCTTAAATTTTGTAAAATGTTCAACAGATATCCCCGTTTAAGTTGAAAACACAGAACTTTATATGCAAACTTTCAAAAACAACCCTATCACTCCAGCTATCATATATAGACGGGATGGTAGGGTTGTTGTTTTCAAAGTTGTATGTGATTACCAGACCCTGACAGCTCCAATCACTGTCATTGGTTGTAGTGCACGCCCGGCCCTGACAGCTCCACTCACTATCACTGGTTGTATTGCTGGCCTGACCCTGACAGCTCCACTCACTGTCACTGGTTGTATTGCAGTGCCAACCCTAACAGCTCCACTCACTGTCACTGGTTGTATTGCAGGCCCGGCCCTGACAGCTCCACTCACTGTCAGGTTGTATTGCAGGCCCGACCCTGACAGCTCCACTCACTGTCACTGGTTGTATTGCAGGCCCGACCCTAACAGCTCCACTCACTGTCAGGTTGTATTGCAGGCCCTGACAGCTTCACTCACTGTCACTGGTTGTATTGCAGGCCCTGACAGCTTCACTCACTGTCACTGGTTGTATTGCAGACCCGACCCTGACAGCTCCACTCACTGTCAGGTTGTATTGCAGGCCCTGACAGCTTCACTCACTGTCACTGGTTGTATTGCAGGCCCGACCCTGACAGCTCCACTCACTGTCATGTTGTATTGCTGGTAGTAACCCTGACAGCTCCACCCACTGTCGTGTTGTATTGCAGGTAGTAACCCTGACAGCTCCACTCACTGTCAGGTTGTATTACAGGTAGTAACCCTGACAGCTCCACTCACTGTCATGTTGTATTGCAGGTAGTAACCCTGACAGCTCCACTCACAGTCAGGTTGTATTGCAGGTAGTAACCCTGACAGCTCCACTCACTGTCATGTTGTATTGCAGGTAGTAACCCTGACAGCTCCACTCACTGTCAGTGGTTGTATTGCAGGTAGTAACCCTGACAGCTCCACCCACTGTCATGTTGTATTGCAGGTAGTAACCCTGACAGCTCCACTCACTGTTGTGTTGTATTGCAGGTAGTAACCCTGACAGCTCCACTCACTGTCATGTTGTATTGCAGATAGTAACCCTGGCAGCTCCACCCACTGTCGTGTTGTATTGCAGGTAGTAACCCTGACAGCTCCACCAACTGTCGTGTTGTATTGCAGGTAGTAACCCTGACAGCTCCACTCACTGTCAGTGGTTGTATTGCAGGTAGTAACCCTGACAGCTCCACTCACTGTCAGTGGTTGTATTGCAGGTAGTAACCCTGACAGCTCCACCCACTGTCATGTTGTATTGCAGGTAGTAACCCTGACAGCTCCACTCACTGTTGTGTTGTATTGCAGGTAGTAACCCTGACAGCTCCACTCACTGTCATGTTGTATTGCAGATAGTAACCCTGGCAGCTCCACCCACTGTCGTGTTGTATTGCAGGTAGTAACCCTGACAGCTCCACCAACTGTCGTGTTGTATTGCAGGTAGTAACCCTGACAGCTCCACTCACTGTCAGTGGTTGTATTGCAGGTAGTAACCCTGACAGCTCCACTCACTGTCAGTGGTTGTATTGCAGGTAGTAACCCTGACAGCTCCACCCACTGTCATGTTGTATTGCAGGTAGTAACCCTGACAGCTCCACTCACTGTTGTGTTGTATTGCAGGTAGTAACCCTGACAGCTCCACTCACTGTCATGTTGTATTGCAGGTAGTAACCCTGACAGCTCCACTCACTGTCAGATTGTATTGCAGGTAGTAACCCTGACAGCTCCACTCACTGTCATGTTGTATTGCAGGTAGTAACCCTGACAGCTCCACCCACTGTCAGGTTGTATTGCAGGTAGTAACGCTGACAGCTCCACTCACTGTCATGTTGTATTGCAGGTAGTAACCCTGACAGCTCCACTCACTGTCAGGTTGTATTGCAGGTAGTAACCCTGACAGCTCCACCCACTGTCAGATTGTATTGCAGGTAGTAACCCTGACAGCTCCACTCACTGTCAGGTTGTATTGCAGATAGTAACCCTGACAGCTCCACTCACTGTCAGGTTGTATTGCAGGTAGTAACCCTGACAGCTCCACTCACTTTCAGGTTGTATTGCAGGTAGTAACCCTGAATTCTCCACCCACTGTCAGGTTGTATTGCAGGTAGTAACCCTGACAGCTCCACTCACTGTCGGGTTGTATTGCAGGTAGTAACAAGGCGAAGGAGGAGAAGCTGCTGAAAGAATGGTTCATGTTGGTTAACAAGAAAAATGCCGTGATTCGTCGCCAGATGCAGCTAAATATACTGTAAGATATTAATAATAGTCAAAACTAGACCTGCATCATTTGTAATCAGTGTTGTCCTATCATGTACAATCATGGTCAATGGTACCAGTATAATGTGTGTTTGTTTTAGCATTTATTTATTGCTGAGTCCGCCTCCGTGGTCGAGTGGTTAAGGTCGCTGACTTGTATACCACTGTAACCTATCATCACTGATGGTCACGGGTTCGAGCCCCGCTCAGGCCGTGTCTCATTTATATGAAAAAGTTGGCAGTTTCTTACGGAGGTTGGTACACCCAAGTACTGGTTAACCGTTGGAGCCTGCCCAGGAAAAGTGTTGCTAGGGAAACTGCCCGCCGGCGATATAGCCCAAAATGGTGCTGATGCAGGCGTTAAACCCGAAATATAACATAAATATAACA
The DNA here is from genome assembly GCA_014843695.1 of Archivesica marissinica. Lineage (NCBI taxonomy): Eukaryota > Metazoa > Mollusca > Bivalvia > Venerida > Vesicomyidae > Archivesica > Archivesica marissinica. The sequence goes on along the minus strand of CM026389.1, from coordinate 15,398,279 downwards.
TAATTATTGCTGACTAATATATAATCTTATTTTGAATAGGATAGTCTGTGTGTGTTTTACGTTTATTTATCGTCGCTACCTGCATATATGAGCGCTGCCTCCTGAAGAGATTAGTCTTAGATTTTGGAGGATAGTGCGTTGATACAGACAAGAGACCCATTCCAGAGTCTCCTCTGGTTCTTTTACATGCACAGTGTAGAGCATCGACACGAGATCTCGGTTTAAAGTAAAATCTGAACAACTGTTGATAATATAAGGGTCAGATGGGGGATCGAACCTGCAATCCCTGGATTCGCAGTCCAATGTGTTAACCACTGGGTAGCTGGAGGTGCAGCCTTTAACTCCTTCAGCGACGAATAAATTCAGAGAATGTGCAAACAACATAGATCCAGATCAGCCGCGGCGTAATGCCGCATCTGATCTGGATCTACGTTGTTTGCTATTCAGATAGGTGATTCAGCTCCACCGTCTGAAGAACAATCAGCATATAGCCTGATCACGAGCTGGCTCATCTGGATCTACACTTTTTGTAAGTCTATTTATAGGTCGGTAGTGTTGAAAGGGTTAAAAATAAGAAAAACCACATTACTGTAATGAATTGTCCTCTGCTACAATTTATTTGAACTATTTATATCCTTTACTTTACCCAGCATGCAAAGAGTTTAACCCATTTCATTCTGGATACATTTAAAGGCTTTTGCAAACAACATAGATCCAGATCAGCCGCAGCGTGACGCTGCATGCTGATCAGGATCTATGTTGTTTGCTACATAGCCAAGTGTTTTAGCAAGATCATCTGAATAGCAAACAGCATAGATCCTGATCAGACGGAACGTTCTGTGGCGGTTGATCAGGCCCCGAGGTTATAAAAATGTTCTCCAATCTCAGCTCCGACTCAAGCTTCTGATTGGTTGTGCTGGGTGTAAAACTCAGATTCAACCAATCAAATTTCTTGAGCTCGAGTTTGAGATCTGAGAAATGTTTTATAACCTCGGGGCCTGGCTCTATGTTCTTTGTAAATACTGTTTGAACGGTAACCAGCATGAAATGGGTTCAGCATCATGAGACAAGTAGTGTACAAACAACACGGGGCTTATTGCAGTATAAACATATGTTTCGCTTAATCAAAGGATACTTTATAATCCGGTTTAACCAAATTGGTGTCAAACTGGACACCTGTTAGTGCCCTATCATGGCTTAAGCATGCTAAGCCGAAATGTAACCATTTTTGAGCCGGCAGCGTACAAAACCAGTGTAAACATTTGCTGGCAGGAAAACAGATTTCTAGGGATTGTTAAATAGCACCTAACTGTTCCCAATTCCGAATTATTCGTTAATCGATGTAACAAAATCTCTGGGCAACGTTAGGCCAACTGCTCAGGCCAATTATCGTTCGAAATTCAAGACCTTGATTCGATATCGATAAAAAAGTTAGTGATATAAAACCTTAAATCGTGCTGTGTCAAATGTTTCTTACGTTATTTTCATTTTTTTTTTTTAAGAAACGTTTTTGATTTTCCGCCCTGTCTCTAAGTGGTCATTTTGTGTGTCTGGGTATTCATTTGTGGCAGTATGATTAAATAATGAATATTTGACCATGTTTGTACAATTTGGTTAATTGTCAATATAGCGTAATATTTTCCTGCATGTTATGCTAGAAAGGATGGATTTCATGTTTAATTAGGCTAGTGCAAATTTTGGCCAAGCACTCCATGTTTCCTCGTGTAAATAGTGTAGTGTGGGTAGACATCATTCCTGTACATAGGCTTGTTTAACTTTGGTAATCAAATGTTATTTATTCAATGTTCACGCTACGGCTCTTCAGTTACACGACTGTTTATACTTCTCACATTTATGATTTTATAATTAACTGGAACAAACACGATGGTCATTTGTACAGCTCTTATTTGACATTGGGCAGAAAGTGAATTATTGTTTGCTTAAATTGGAGTCTCAATGACAGTACCATGTTTAAAGATTTCAATTTTGATAGAATGTTTTAGGTAACTTGATATTATATATACAATGTACATGGTTTGTTCAAAATCATTATAGTTAGCCCTGTCTGTCTGTCTGTCTGTCTGTCTGTCTGTCTGTCTGTCTGTCTGTCTGTCTGTCTGTCTGTCTGTCTGTCTGTCTGTCTGTCTGTCTGTCTGTCTGTCTGTCTGTCTGTCTGTCTGTCTGTCTGTCTGTCTGTCTGTCTGTCTGTCTGTCTGTCTGTCTGTCTGTCTGTCTGTCTGTCTGTCTGTCTGTCTGTCTGTCTGTCTGTCTGTCTGTCTGTCTGTCTGTCTGTCTGTCTGTCTGTCTGTCTGTCTGTCTGTCTGTCTGTCTGTCTGTAGAATACATGCATATTTCATTATATATGTTATTTGTACGTGCAGCAATAATCTTACATGATTGGTCAATTGCTGTATTACATGGACTGAGTAAACACTTTAGTGACATATTTAAGATATAAACTACTCGTCAATGATACAATCTTAAGTGACAAGATACTGTATTTAAAATTTAGGGATTGATTGACAGAGTTTTATCTCCGTTAAATCGGAAGATTAGTGAAAATCAACATGGCTTGGATTAATCAGTACATTTGTAATATCAGGGATCAGTTTTGAGGGCGATGTGGACGAAGGGACCTAGGGACCCTGACTTCGCCCTCTGGGGGCCCCACTTCTCCCTACTAAAAAAAAATATATATATTTTTTTTTTTTGCTTTTTAAGAAAACAAAATGTTGTATAGTGCGCTATCGTGTATAATGCGCACCCACGATTTGGCATGAAAATCGGGGGGGAAACAGTTCCGATGCACATGAAAAACGCAATTTTCCAAGTCAAAATTTAACATTTCTCAAGAATCGCTAAATATTGTGCTCCGTGATTTTTACAACTTATATTAATCACTCGAGGAATGGTAACGCACTCAGGCATGATTTCATCAAAAAATTACATGCATATCGTTCTCAAACATCTCAACACGTTCTCAAACATGTCAGCAGATGCTCAAACTTCTCAACACGTGTAGTCTACCTAATTAACTGGGACCCATTGTGAATGGTTTGTCGAAATTAATTATCGCTACAAACAATTGAAATACTGCAGCCAAAAAAAGTGTTTTTTTTATGCAATGCATTGTACATAGTAAATATTTCCCGTAAAAATAACCAACACATCGTGTTTTTAATCATGTCGTATTTAAAAACATACGGTATATTAAATCAAATAAGCTATAATTACAAAGTTTCTTTACCTCTATGATATCGTACAAAGGCTTTATGCGGCGAAGTACGCGAAAAGTACGGGAAATATTACATACGATAAACCCACGTGATGTTATCAAATCGCTATTTTTTATGCATTTAGTAATTTCAATTAAATTCTTCAAAGTTTGCCAAAATAAACGCAATATATGCTAATTTTGTGGTCTTATTCATTTCATTTATTTATATAGACTATCGGCAACTGGTTTTAATAGCTAGTTTATAACGTTTGTCGAATGTAACAAATTATAGAATGACTATGGGGCCGTTCGAGTCGAATTTCATGAAATTTTGGTCCGGAAAAAAATGTCCTGATGTCTGTACTGGTGTATAATGCGCAGTAGATAAAATGGATGAGGATTTCAGTAAGAAATGTGCGCACTATACATAGCTAAATACGGTAGTAAGATACACTGGCCCATTATAAAGTACTCCTTCTATTCAAATGTTGTATTTAATGGTTGTACTGTGCATTTTAACTCTATTTTGCAGAAGTATATTAAAGAACACCATTTAAGGAAGCGACCACGCGCTTTCTCACTTCTCCCAAAAATTGTGACCTAGAATGAACCCTGTAATATTGATGTATAACATCATATTATTGGGACCTCTCAGTTCAGGGTTCTATATGTAATATTGATGTATAACATCATAGTGTTGGGACCTCTCAGTTCAGGGTTCTATATGTAATATTAATGTATAACATCATAGTGTTGGGACCTCTCAGTTCAGGGTTCTATATGTAATATTAATGTATAACATCATAGTGTTGGGACCTCTCAGTTCAGGGTTCTATATGTAATATTAATGTATAACATCATAGTGTTGGGACCTCTCAGTTCAGGGTTCTATATGTAATATTAATGTATAACATCATATTATTGGGACCTCTCAGTTCAGGGTTCTATATGTAATATTAATGTATAACATCATAGTGTTGGGACCTCTCAGTTCAGGGTTCTATATGTAATATTGATGTATAACATCATATTGTTGGGACCTCTCAGTTCAGGGTTCTATATGTAATATTGATGTATAACATCATAGTGTTGGGACCTCTCAGTTCAGGGTTCTATATGTAATATTGATGTATAATATCATATTGTTGGGACCTCTCAGTTCAGGGTTCTATATGTAATATTGATGTATAACATCATAGTGTTGGGACCTCTCAGTTCAGGGTAATATTGATGTATAACATCATAGTGTTGGGACCTCTCAGTTCAGGGTTCTATATGCCCACATATGAAAGTGAGACTTAGACGTCAACAATCATGTACAATAATGCATATACAGTCAACCTGTGTTAGTGGTCACCTCTATTAAGCATCCAACCTGCATTAAGCAGCCAGTTTCCAGATTCCCAATATGTTGTTTTGCTATACATTTTACCTCTATTAAGCAGCCACCTGTGTTAAGCAGCCACTTTCTGTGATTCCCTTGGCTGGCTGCTTAAGGCAGGTTTGACTGTAACTACAAAAAATCAAATATAATGCTTTAGTAAGATGCATACACTTTCCAGGGATTGGTCCCTGCCCCCTAAATAAGTCCCTCCACAAGAGTGACCTTGAACATGAATGCAAAATAATGGTGAAGTTTTCAGAAATATTTGACGCGTAAAAACAATTCTCGAATATCATTTCTCAAAGGTATTGGTTTGAAACTAATTCTTAACACCCACAGTATTACAGTAATACCCTTTAGTGTATACAAATTTATTTTAGCTCGATTGCGAAACAAATTCTTACAACTGATATTAATCCCTCTCGAGACCTCATTCCTGATGGAATCCATCGTCACAAGGGAGAGAGAAGAGGCAATGTGGAATTTAAATGCCGTGCCTCCGGGCCTTTTCGCACCTGAAGCGAATGCGCTACTACTGCGCTATCACGACTATCAATTCTAATACACTTTGAGTGAGGCGGTGGCCAATTTAGATGAAAAAAATTACATGACTGCAGTTCATTCTAGGTCAGAATTTTTGGGAGAAGTGAGAAAGTGCGTGATCGCGTCCTTAAATGGTGTTCTTTAATATACTTCTGCAAAATATGGTTAAAATTAGGGATGGCAACGAATGTTCAAATATTCGTTCGAACGTCCGAATATTAAAACCATATTCGAATATTAAAAAAAAATTCAAATCAAATTTTAAACAATTGCAGTTAAATCATAACTTAAAAGGATATATATGTTTGTTTAAATTTCAATTAAGTTTCGAAAACAAAGAATGACCCAATGCGTGCCTGAAGGTGCGAAATGTCATCGCGATTTGTCTCCAAATAACAAAGGAGGGTGATGACATGTTCTTCACACCTTACAGGGGTCACTAATTGATTAATGCAGTCTATTTGACAGGACTGAGAAGCATTTGTTTTACAGGTACTAACTGTAGTGGAAATCGAAATTTGCGAATATTCGAATATTCGTTCGGAAGATCATCCGAATATCACAATCACCATTCGTTGCCATCCCTAGTTAAAATGCACAGTACAACCATTAAATACAACATTTGAATAGAAGGAGTGCTTTATAATGGGCCAGTGTATCTTACTAGACAAAATTTTGTTTGAAAATCGTAAAAACCAAAAAAATATTTTTATTTTTTTTTAGGGAGAAGTGGGGGTCCCTATGGCGACAATTTCGCCCACATCGCCCTCTAGAATGATTCCTGATGAGTAAGATTGAGTATGCCCTTTCTGTGGCATTAACCAGAATGCGTTATATGGTTATACAGATTCTCTGCCAATGTCCATTTCTTACTATTACTACTTAACCCTTTCAACACTACAGGCCTCTAAGTAGACTTACAAAAAGTGTAGATCCAGATAAGCTGGCTCATGATGAGCCGTCTCATCAGGATCTGCACTTTTTGCCAGCAATATTACTATTTTTAGATAAAATGAACTGGTCCAAAGGTAATTTTCTTATTAATGTATTGGTCTAAAAATATCATGCACCAGTCCATGTCAGTTACTTGGTGTTGAGTTGGTTAAAGTTTTGGTCATGTGTGTGTTTTACATTTATTTATCGTTGCTACAGGTTGCCCATATGAACGACGCCTCCTTAAGAGAGACCATTCCAGAGTCTCCTCTGGTTCTTTTACGTGCACGGTGTAAAGCACCGACACGAGACCTTGGTTTAACGTCCCATCTGAAAGACTGCTAATTTTATTAGGGTCAGACAGGGGATCGAACCTGTGATCCCTGGATTACCAGTTCAGCGTGTTACCACTGGACTACAGATCCGTCTGTAAGTTATGGTCAATAAGAAAAATTGTCTTAAATGAGGCTCATTAGAGACCATTAGACACACAAAGTCCACTATTAGAGACCATTAGACGCACAAGGTCCACTAGACATTTTTGATGTGAATATAATGATAATAAGCAACCAGCATGAGTAATTGCAAAACATCAAACACTCCGCGACTTACATGTAAACATTGATACATTTCTCACATTTTTCTTGAATAACTGTATATTGTAGTCCACATGTATTATACAACTAATCTCGATATGAACTTATAAAGAAGATTAAAACTTTAGTAATGGGGTGTAATGCCATTGTGGAAGCATTAAGAACGGGACTTTGCTAGATTCCTATCAATCTCTCGTTTTGGCATATGTCCGATATAAGTTGATCTTGCGGTCACCACTGACCTACCGCCGAAAAACTTTAATCTCGGCAGATTCATCGACAATTTTTGTACTCCTGTGTCATATTCTGAAGAGTCATTTTCATGGGCTTAAGAGGTTGACCATTTGCCCAATGTTACTTAATTACACTAATTTATACAAATTTATTTTAGCTCGATTGCAAAACAAGTTCTTACAACTTATATTAATCACTCTCTCACTCCCAATGGAATCCATCGCCACGAGGGAGAGAGAAATAACAAAATGTGGAATTTAAATGCCTTGCCTAAGGGCACATTCATAACGGCTCCAGCTGGGCTCGAACTCCAGACCTTTTGCACCTGAAGCGAACGCACTACTACTAGTAACTTATAGATCCATGTGTTAAAGTTCCGTATTTATGTATTGTAACTATGTAAATGCACATTTCATTATAATAAAATATTTACTTACATACTTAAACTTATTTAAAGTATGAAAACAAGTTAAGGAATTTTTTTGTGCCAGGTTTCATTTAGGAAGTTTGTTTAAAGTCGTACATACTTGTCTACCGTGATATTTTTATAGCCATACATGTGACCTGTTGAAGTTTCTCATATGGTCAGATGGTTGATCATTTTCTCAGCATGCAGTAGTCTAGCGGTTATGACATTTGCGTCAATATTAAGGGGTTTTGAGTTTAAGCCTATGCCGAACCTTAAGCTGTCTGTCCTTGAGCTTTCTCTGGCATTGTTTGTAGAAAAATATAATAAAAAATTATAAAGATAAAGCATTCGCAAAGTCCTGTGGAAAGGGACACACTGTACATATAGATAATCGAACTGAAATAATATGTATACCATTAAAAACCAAAAAAACTTGTCGATATATGTATCAACTAAATGTATAATAAATGTATAATGAAGAAATAAACGAGGTTACCCAGATAGGGGCCTCAAAATGAAAAAAAAAGTCCTGTGGAAGACTGGCATCTGACTTAAACATTTACTCTATAAAGACTATTTATTTAAAGCCCTATTCCTGTTAAAACTGATTTGTCTTAACCCAACACCAAGTAACTGACATGGACTGGTGCATATTTTTAGACCAATAAATTAATAAGAAAATTACCTTTGGACCAGTTCATTTATCAAAATGGGTAATTTTGTCTAAAAATATTAGTATTACTCTCAAAAAGTGCAGATCCTGATGAGACGGCTTGTCACAAGACGGCTCATCTGGATCTACACTTTTTGTAAGCCTATTTAGATGGGTGTAGTGTTGAAAGGGTTAAATTCCAAAAATCATACAATTATATTCGTAACAAAACCAATATTATTAAAATTTTTGCAGCAATGAAATCCACCATTTTTAATATACTTGAATATTGCTGAAAAATATATAATCTTATTTTGTCTAGGATAGTCTGTCTGTTTTACGTTTATTTATCGTCGCCACCGGTTGCCCATATGAGCGTGATTAGTCATTTTAGATTTTTTGGAGGATAGTGCAATGATACAGACAGAGACCCATTCCAGAATCTCCTCTGGTTCTTTTACGTGCACAGTGAAAAGCACCGCACAAGACCTCGGTTTAAGGTCCCATCTGAAAGACTGTTAATTTTATTAGTGTCAGACAGGGGGACCGAACCTGCGATCCCTGGTTTACCAGTCCAGCGTGTTAACCACTGGACTACAGATCTGTCTGTAGTCTTTTCTTCGTTCAGCTCTCTCCGTAGCTCCATTTCCCAGAAACAAATCATAATAATAAATAAATCGATGTGCGTACATCACTTTTAGAATGTTTTATTAAAGTTTCTAAATCAATGTTTTATTAAAATTCCTAAATCAATGTTTTATTAAAGTTTCTAAATCAATGTTTTATTAATGTTTCTAAATCAATGTTTTATTAAAATTACTAAATCAATGTTTTATTAAAGTTTCTAAATCAATGTTTTATTAATGTTTCTAAATCAATGTTTTATTAAAATTCCTAAATCAATGTTTTATTAAAGTTTCTAAATCAATGTTTTATTAAAATTCCTAAATCAATGTTTTATTAAAATTCCTAAATCAATGTTTTATTAAAATTCCTAAATCAATGTTTTATTAAAATTCCTAAATCAATGTTTTATTAAAATGTTTTATTAAAATTCCTAAATCAATGTTTTATTAAAATTCCTAAATCAATGTTTTATTAAAATGTTTTATTAAAATTCCTAAATCAATGTTTTATTAAAATTCCTAAATCAATGTTTTATTAAAATTCCTAAATCAATGTTTTATTAAAGTTTCTAAATCAATGTTTTATTAAAATTCCTAAATCAATGTTTTATTAAAATTCCTAAATCAATGTTTTATTAAAATTCCTAAATCAATGTTTTATTAAAGTTTCTAAATCAATGTTTTATTAAAATTCCTAAATCAATGTTTTATTAAAATTCCTAAATCAATGTTTTATTAAAATTCCGAAATCAATGTTTTATTAAAGTTTCTAAATCAATGTTTTATTAAAATTCCTAAGTCAATGTTTTATTAAAATGTTTTATTAAAATTCCTAAATCAATGTTTTATTAAAATTCCTAAATCAATGTTTTATTAAAATTCCTAAATCAATGTTTTATTAAAATGTTTTATTAAAAATTCCTAAATCAATGTTTTATTAAAATTTCTAAATCAATGTTTTATTAAAATTCCTAAATCAATGTTTTATTAAAATTCCTAAATCAATGTTTTATTAAAGTTTCTAAATCAATGTTTTATTAAAATTCCGAAATCAATGTTTTATTAAAATGTTTTATTAAAATTCCTAAATCAATGTTTTATTAAAATTCCTAAATCAATGTTTTATTAAAATTCCTAAATCAATGTTTTATTAAAATTCCTTAATCAATGTTTTACTAAAGTTTCTGTCATTAAAAAAATGGGACAATTCAGCGAAATTTCATTTGTTTAACAGGAATATGTCTTTATAGCGCATTGCCGCCTAGAAGTGACACTGAGTATATACTTGTATGTGGTAATGTGTTATACAATCTCCATGCATGTATGAACCCTCACCTGTACGTAAGAACCCTCACCTGTACGTAAGTACCCTCACCTGTACGTAAGAACCCTCACCTGTACGTAAGAACCCTCACCTGTACGTAAGAACCCTCACCTGTACGTAAGAATCCTCACCTGTACCGATGTCACACTCTCTGGCACTAATACTCTTTTTCTTTTTGAAGTTTTATTTATTTGCCATTCATTGTATAATTGTAGGTCAACAAAAAGGTGCCAATAATGGTGTGCATTGTGCTGATAGATACTAAATGGTTAAACATTGCATAAAGCCTGGGGTGTTGAAATAAGCAAGAATTAACTGACAATACTTTAAGGGGTTTGTTTGTACATGGTGATAGCTCCTAATTGAGAGGAAGTTGCCAAAATATGGGATTAGTGGCTGTATTTTTATCTCTGACATGTCTTATACAAATACTGATAAGGAAATATTGATGCTTTGTATAACAAGACAAGCCATTGTACATGCTGATGTTGTTGTTTTGCTATTTAATCCTATATTCAGAAAATGTTTTTGAATAACAATGAACCTCTATTAATGCGATGTTTAGGAAGAAGAACGTTTTATTATTGACGCAAAGTAATAGTTTTTGGGTCTTTAACCCTTTCCTTCATAGAGATTTAGGTTAATATATTATTATATCTCCATACAAACGACAGCCATTTAGCTACCATGCAGTGGATAAGTAGTCGCCATATCTATCCCACTTCCATAGATATTACTGGGACTACATGAGCCTTTATTATGAACATTGGTTTGACTACTACATTGTCGATGTATGTCGTATTGGTAAAGGCGTCAAGTGGTGCTTCTATGAGGGAAAGGGTTTATGAACATTGGTTTGGCTACTACATTGTCGATGTATGTCGTATTGGTAAAGGCGTCAAGTGGTGTTTCTATGAGGGAAAGGGTTTTATGAACAATGGTTTGGCTTCTACATTGTCGATGTATATTGGTAAAGGCGTCAAGTGGTGTTTCTATGAGGGAAAGGGTCTATGAACATTGGTTTGGCTACTACATTGTCGATGTATGTCGTATTGGTAAAGGCGTCAAGTGGTGTTTCTATGAGGGAAAGGGTTTATGAACAATGGTTTGGCTTCTACATTGTCGATGTATGTCGTATTGGTAAAGGCGTCAAGTGGTGCTTCTATGAGGGAAAGGGTTAAGATAATAATTATCTTTATTCTACCTTCATGCGTAATAATGGTCAAAAACGATATGCCTAATAAACTTTGCTCTCATTAATCAGTGTCTAATAAACCTTTAGTGATGTCATAACACTGCATGTGTGATGTCATATGTTCACAGATGGTTCATGATTATTCTGTAATCTTTCCTCTCTAAAACTTCTTTTTTATCGGAAGATAGTATAAATAGAATATTAGGTTACCGTCTTATAAATTTTAAATTATTTAGCGAGTTGGGGGAAATATACAAGGTGAGGAGGCTCTACCAAGTCTTGTATTTCTTCAGAGTTCAGAGACGAACCTAATAACTTAGAATTTATAAGACACACCGAAATTAATTATCCTCCGTGGTCGAGTGGTTTAGGTCGCTGACTTGTATACCACTGTAACCTATCATCACTTATGGTCATGGGTTTTAGCCCTGCTCAGACCGTGTCTCTTTGTAAAAAAGTTGGCAGTTTCATACAGAGATTGGTGCACCAAGTACTGGTTAACAGCTGGAGCCTGCCCAGGAAAGGTGTTGTTAGGTAAACTGCCCATCGCTTAAATGGGCAACCGATAGTGACGTTAAATAAACTTAAATAAAAAAGAAAAGAAAAAGAGGATATTACTAATGTATTTGACAAGAATAAATTAATTTTAAAAATTGCAATTGGCGCCATTGGCAACCGACAACGGCCACCCTGGATAGTCTTTGTTTAGTTTGCCACTCTTCATAGCTCCATTTTTCCGAACAAATAACAGCAATGAAATGAATGTACGTACATCACTTTTAGCTGGGGTGGCAACGAATAGCGATTTCACAATCCGAATATCCGGCCAGTAAGGTATTCGAATATTCAGTTTCATTCTATTAAATACTCAAAATCACTCAAACTCTTATAAGAAATGCCAAATTAAGCTACTTTTAAATTACTAAACGTCATCTTCTTCCTGTATGGCCATGCAAATATGACGACGATTCATTCAGTTATTGTTATCGGCCACTGTACATTTATGGACGTTTTCACAAATGAAGCCGATGTCACTTGAACTGCTTTCCGTTGAAGTGTGTTTGTTTTTCAAATCATTATTCAGATTGATCTTGTACCCGAAAATGTTAAATCCAATTTGCACCTAGCAGTTTTCTTATTCCCTGCGCGATTGTAGTCTTTCCAAACGTATGACTGAGTGGGCGGCATTTTTTTGATGACAACATCATAAAGATCGTATTTTATATAGTACTTTTGGGTAATATTGAGCAGTTAATTATAAATTTAAGAAACACAGGGTGGATGTTGCAGCTTGTCTGTAATATTTCAAAGGAATTTTCTTGTCTAAACAGTTTTGACATCATAATTAAACACCTTAGCACCTACTGTAATTATCCAATTACATGGCAGAGTGTCAATTAACACTTGCCATGGATGTGACCACAACATTGTTTATTCAAACATCCTAGGGCAATTTCTTTTGTATTGGAAGGTTTTATGATGGCTTCAAATTGTAAAAGAAAGCAACGTATCGGATTTATGACAGTTTATATCATTTTTGCAGAACAGTATATATATTCGGACGTTTGAGCGAATATTCGAATAGTCGAATGTTAGTTGCCATCCCTACTTTTAGCATGTTTTATTAACCTTTGGCACGCTGTAGGCGAAATGAGCAGATAACAAATGCATAATATTTTTCTTATTTTTCCTAGAAAGTTGGGCTTGTTTTTCATTCAAATCGTCCCGCCCCCGATTGTTAAAATTGTTGGCTTAAAAAATCTGGTTTTTCCATTATAATATAATGGTATATAAATAAAGTTCTGTGTTCCGAATGAAATTATGTGTTTTACGATTATTTATCTTCGCTACCAGTTGCCCATATGAGCGGCACCTCCCGAATGAAATTCATGTGGTATCATGAACTAAATAGGGTGTAGAGATAGAATATATCCAATAATTGCCTTAATTATCATGTCCTGTATATTTAATTTTTGTCCGGTGTTACGTCTCTAATTAAAAACATAATAGGGACACTTGTGCTTGCATTAAAATAGCAGGATTTCACACATCGAATCAGTCACATGACAAGAAAGTATAACAACAATTCTAAGTCTGCGGGTTAATGCCATTCCATTTCTGTGAAGATGTGCGGAGCTAGCCGCGGGAGAGGCTTAAGTTGGCTAAGACGACTTTACAAGTATTTCATGTGTCAGATTTCTATCTGGGGAACTCATTTGTACATGCTTAGTGTAATCGGCTTGCTATTTCTGTCACATTGGAAATGACGTCTTTGGGGATCCATCTAGATCAGAAGACATTAGTAGAGAAAAATATCGTCAAAAACAGTCCAAAAAACCATTAAGACTTTCTTTCTGGTAAAATGATGTGACATAACAGTACATTATACAACCGATGGAGAGAGAGGCTAACGGAATTCAGATTTTGGACAATGCATCAATATGGGGAAAAAACTAAAAACTACTGCAAGATTTAACCCTTAACGTGCCAATCACGGCTAAAGTTGATTTTGCAAACAGCATAGAGCCAGATCAGACAGAACAGATCAGGCTCTTTGCTTCGGATAGTGGAGCTAAAACACTTGGCTGAATAGCAAACAACATAGATCCTGATCAGATGTAGCGTTACACCGCGGTTGATCTGGATCTATGTTGTTTGCACATTCTGTCCAATTTATTAGGTTACAAGTTAAAAGTTAAAATTGAATTAAAATTGAATTAAAATTGAATTAAATTTATTTTAAAAACCTAACAATGTATATTACATGCAGTTACATAGTGATAGAACTTTATATCTGAAATGATTTTTCAAGGATAGCTGAGGACAGTTTTTGTCACAAATCACCATGTGTGTTTCAATTTTATCAGCCTTGTACCCTAAACCCAAGTACATGTGTTTTACGTTTATTTATCGTCGCTACCGGTTGCCCATATGAGCGTCGCCTCCTGAAGAGATTAGTCATTTTAGATTTTGGAGGATAGTGCAATGATACAGACAGAGACCCATTCCAGAATCTCCTCTGGTTCTTTTACGTGCACGGTGTAAAGCACCGACGCAAGACCTTGTTTTAACTTTCCATCTGAAAGACTGTTAATTTTATTATGGTCAGACGGGGGATCGAACCTGCGATCCCTGGATTACCAGTCCAACGTGTTACCACTGGACTACAGATCCGTCTGTAGACATATTAGTACCATCCTATATATATATCCCTATAGTAATAATACATCTGCTAAGTATCTACTTCAGACTAGAGTTACCTCCTTCATACAGATCTAATTTCTATCAAATTAGCTGTGTTCGCCGAGCATAAAGGGTCCCCTTTAATGAGAACTGTGGTTTTTCATTCTTGTTTCTGTATCAATAATTTAATTGTCCCCTCTTTGCCATTGTACGAGAGCTGTCCTCCTTGGGTTCTAGAAATGATACCTGTCTTTGTAACCTGTATATTTACATACATAATTAATACTATATTTACATACATAATTAATACAGATAGTTCATTTATTGATATTTGTATCATGGGCAATGACATTATTATCTCTTTGCATGCTGGGTAAAATAAAGACTATAAATAGCTCAAAATAATTGTCCTGTAATTTCATTAGATTACGAAACATGACATATTTGACTGTTATTTTTCTACTCTAGCTTGCAAAGAGTCAAATGTACGAATACGGACATTTTATTCGTAATAGAACATTTTATAATATTTCTAGACGAAATGTACCAGAATCTGCGTGAAATAAATGTACCACTTCTAAACAGATTCTAGGTTACGATAATTGACCCACATTATGCATATCCGTGAAGCCCCCCCATAAAAAAAACCATACACACGACTACGGTATATAAAATAAATGGAAGCATATTTATTTCATACAGTGTATTATCACCACATCACCACCATTTCAAGGCGAAGTTATCGCCTGAGCTGGAGCTTTATGGAGATTAGTACGGTATTAGCGACACAGAGTCCTTCCTCATAAATATGTCCATGCCATTATTTAAAATACAAGCGTGATTTTACTGTAATAATAAGTTACAATAAGTGATAATAATGATATACATGAAGATCAATGGTATTTGACTAAATAGAAGGCTTAACTCTTAACCAGATCCTTGGAGAAATGCTTGAAAATACCCTAAGTATATTAAGAAAATATGCTCATCCAGCTAGTAGACTTAAACCCATTACAGTAATGCCCACTAAGAAATCTGATTTGGTAAAGGCTTTCCTATATAAAAGTAGCATAAGAGAATGGCAAGGAATATTCCTCATTAAAACTTGGGCTAGGAAATTTTAACAGCTTGAGTTACTGGAATTTTTGTTATACATTTTTGTCTTGTGTTGCTGTAATTCATACATGATGGAATATTTACCCGGAAAATGTACGCTATTTCTAACGCATGTTGGAGATTATTGTGCGATAAGCTACTGTATTTTAATGTTATTCCGGATATTTTATAAATTATGTGAATGAAAAAATCACATATTCTGCAAAATATGTCTCAAAGACGGATGGCTAGATTGTTGTCATGAAAAGTCCCCGAGGCCCTAGAATCAAGACGAGCACTGGATTTTAAAAGCAGGGTGGAGACAAGGTACAGGCAAGGTGTCGTAGATTCATGCTGATGCAAAATGTATTTCTTCAAATATTTGCCTGATCTGTATAGTTTATGCAAATTTATTTTAGCCCGATTGCGAAACAAGTTCTTACAACTTATATTAATCACTCTCTAGACCTCATTCCTGATGGAATCCATCGCCACGAGGGAGAGAGAAGAGGCAACGTGGAATTTAAATGCCTTGCCTAAGGGCACAATCATAAAGGCTACAGCTTGGCGGAAAACTCCGGACCTTTCGCACCTGAAGCGAATGCGCTGTAACTGCGCTTATTCATGGTCTCCATTTGAAATTCCAGACTTGAAATGCTGTACAAGCATTTTTCAAGAGAGACAAAACACTGAATATTGTGTTAAAATAACAGAACCAAGGGGCTTGAACTCCGGACCTTTCGCACCTGAAGCGAACACGCATCCACTGTGCTATCACGACTTCCACGATCTGTATGTAGATAATGAAAGCATCTAGGAAAAGTCACTAGTACATTGTAGTACATTGTAAGTGCCTAAGACTAGACACAAGTGAAAATATACAATTATTTAATTTGTCAAATTGTATATGATAGAGATTGATGGAGAGGTAATAAAGTCACATTTGCAAACAACATAGATCCAGATCAGCCGTGGCACTATCCAGATCAGCTGCATCTGATCAGGATCTATGTTGTTTGCTATTCAGCCAACTGTCTTAGCTCCACTATCCGAATAGCAAACAGCATAGAGCCAGATCAGACGGCACAGAACAAACAGCATATAGCCTGATCAGACAGCACATTCTGATCAAGATCTATGTTGTTTGCTATTCAGCCAAGTGTTTTAGCTCCACTATCCGAATAGCAAACAGCCTGATCAGAATTCAACCAACTGTTTTAGCTCCACTATCCGAATAGCAAACAGCAAAGAGCCTGATCAGACAGCACATTCTGTGCCGTCTGATCTGGCTCTATGCTGTTTGCAAAAGTGATTTTTATCTGCCCTATTATTAAAGTCCTATCTATTAAAGTCCCTATAGGTATTTATTTTGAATGTGATGCATGCTTTGATATGCTAATGAGCGGATGATTACAACCATGAGTACTATCGTATATATGTCCAGACAGACCGATATGTAGTCCAGTGGTAACACGCTGGACTGGTAATCCAGGGATCGCAGGTTCGATCCCCGTCTGACCCTAATAAAATTAACAGTCTTTCAGATGGGACGTTAAACCGAAGTCTCGTGTCGGTGCTTTACACCGTGCACGTAAAAGAACCGGAGGAGACTCTGGAATGGGTCTCTGTCTGTATCATTGCACTATCCTCCAAAATCTAAAATAACTAATCTCTTCAGGAGGCGTCGCTCAAATTGGCAACCGGTAACGACGATAAATAAACGTAAAAAACACAAACAGTATATGTCCAGTTTTCAATCATTCATTCAGATTTATAAGTGAAATTTCAACATAATCACAATTGTGAAATTAATTATTTCTAAGCTACCTACTGTTATTTTATTTTTATTTAAACTACTACTATAAATTTGTTTAAACGTTTGTGTGTGTGTATTTTACGTTTATTTATTGTGGCTACCGGTTGCCCATATTTGCGACGCCTGAAGAAACTTGTTAAACATTTAAAAGTTACCACCGCATAAATATTTTATTTCCAAAATAACATTTAACCTTATTGTAACTGTAGTATTTAGCTGTGTATAGTGCACACATTTCTTACTGAAATCCTCATCCATTTTATCTACTGCGCATTATACACCAGTACAGACATCAGGACATTTTTTTCCGGACCAAAATTGACCAATATTTCATGAAATTCGACCCGAACGGCCCCACAGTCATTCTATAATTTGTTACATTCGACAAACGTTATAAACTAGCTATTAAAACCAGTTGCCAATAGTCTATATAAATAAATGAACTGAATAAGACCACAAAATTAGCATATATTGCATTTATTTTGGCAAACTGAAGAATTTAATTGAAATTACTAAATGCATAAAAAATGGCGATTTGATAACATCACGTGGTTTTATCGTATGTAATATTTCCCGTACTTTTCGCGTACTTCGCCGCATAAAGCGACCGCTGCCTTCGTACGATATCATAGAGGTAAAGAAACTTTGTAATTATAGTTTATTTGATTTAATATACCGTATGTTTTTAAATACGACATGATTAAAGACACGATGTGTTGGTTATTTTTACGGGAAATATTTACTATGTACAATGCATTGCATAAAAAAACAACTTTTTTTGGCTGCAGTATTTCCAATTGTTTGTAGTGATAATTAATTTCGACAAACCATTCACAATGGGTCCCAGTTAATTAGGTAGGCTACACGTGTTGAGAAGTTTGAGCATCTGCTGACATGTTTGAGAACGTGTTGAGATGTTTGAGAATGATATGCATGTAATTTTCATGAAATCATGCCTGAGTGCGTTACCGTTCCTCGATGAGGTATCTCGAGTGATTAATATAAGTTGTAAAAATCACGGAGCACAATTTTTAGCGATTCTTGAGAAATGTTAAATTTTGACTTGGAAAATTGCGTTTTTCACGTGCGCAGTATACATCGGAACTTAGTTTTTCCCCCAATTTTCGTGCCAAATCGTGGGTGCGCATTATACACAATAGCGCACTATACATAGCTAAATACGGTACTATATTTAACACCAAGATAAATTTGCATCTTAACAGACGGATCTGTAGTCCAGTGGTTAACACGTTGGACTGGTAATCCAGGGATCGCAGGTTCGATCCACCGTCTGACCCTAAGGAAATTAACAAGTCTTTCAGATGGGACTTTAAACCGAGGTCTCGTGTCGGTGCTGTACACCGTGCACGTAAAAGAACCAGAGGACACTCTGGAATGGGTCTCTGTCTGTATCACAGGGATTCGGCACGTTTGGGGGTACTAGTATGTATATTTAAGTACAGGGATTCTACTCTGTGGGATGTCAGATTTCGCATCGATCAGTAAAATGGCCCTATCTGAGACAATTTTGTACAAAGCTGTCCAAATATAACGCCTATCCCGAGTCTTTATATTGTTCTTCAAATAAAACACAACTTTAAGCTGCATGCATGTATACTTTGCAAACAATTGCCACAAACATTGGCCATAGCAGGTCACATTTCCGTACTAGGACACGGGTTCTGTCAGCAACAAAAAAAATCTTCGACGGGAGAGTTTTAACTGTGAATAACATTATCAATAATATGTATTTCCACTAACGTGTAGGTTTATTCGGCCAAAATATACGTCAAAAAGAGATTTCGTAGCATTTTCAATTTGTTTTGAAAAATTCTAAAGCGGTGCAATTCGCATCGAAATGAGCGTTGAAACGAGCGTTCTGATTGGATTATGATTATTCTTCATATATAAAAAAACATCTTGTTACATTCTAATAATCCAATCAGAACGCTCGTTTCAACGCTCGTTTCAACGTGAATTGCGCCGCTTTAGAATTTTTCAAATCAAATTGAAAATGCTACGAAATCTCTTTTTGACGTACATTTTTGCCGAATAAACCTACATGTTAGTGGAAACACATTTTATTGATAATGTTATTCACAGTTAAAACTCTCCCGTCGAAGATTTTTTTTGTTGCTGACAGAACCCGTGTCCTAGTACGGAAATGTGACCTGCTATGGCCAATGTTTGTGGCAATTGTTTGCAAAGTATACATGCATGCAGCTGAAAGTTGTGTTTTATTTGAAGAACAATATAAAGACTCAGGATAGGCGTTATATTTGGACAGCTTTGTACAAAATTGTCTCAGATAGGGCCATTTTACTGATCGATGCGAAATCTGACAGCCCACAGAGTAGAATCCCTGTACTTAAATATATATACTAGTACCTCCAAACGTGCCGAATCCCTGTGGTCTGTATCATTGCACTATCCTCCAAAAATCTAAAATGACTAATCTCTTCAGGAGGCGTTGCTCATATGGGCAACCGGTAGCGACGATAAATAAACGTAAAACACACACACTCATCTCAACTAATAGTTCTATTTATCTATTTTTAAAGTCTCTATATGCGTTAGATTTTCTTCACATTGAAGAATGTTTGTCCTGATCTGCAGATTTCTCTTAGCGTTTAGTGTAGTATTAGCCACCATTGATGATTCTGTAAATTAATAACAATAAAGTGAGGTAATTTACAAATGATAATTTCGTAAGATCTTCAAAAATACTAATGGAAATATATGACAGTACCGGTATTCACAATTCTAATCATCGGGTCATTAAAATAGCCTGATCTAAGTAGACGCACATACTATACCGGTATGAGATCGCTTCCATGGTCACGTGATTATGGTCGCTGACCACTGTAACCTATCAATACTGATGGTCACTGGTTCGAGCTCCGCTCAATCCGTGTCTGTTTATATGAAAAAGTTGGCAGTTTCTTACTGAGGTTGGTGCACAAAGTACTGGTTAACCACTGGAGCCTGCCCAGGAAAGGTGTTGTTAGGTAGCTGGCAATGGTGCTGATGCAGGCGTAAACCCGAATAAACAAACATATACCGGTAGGAGCTAAGTGAAAAGCCCATAATGGGGATTTTTAAAATTAATAGTAAATAATACACCATTATTCACCATCACATCGATGTCGCATGACTACAATTCCCTCGTAGACAAACGTCACGGGAGTGGCTATGACAAGCCGCATGGCTACAATTCCCTCGTAGACAAACGTCACGGGAGTGGCTATGACAAGCCGCATGGCTACAATTCCCTCGTAGACAAACGTCACGGGAGTGGCTATGACAAGCCGCATGGCTACAATTCCCTCGTAGACAAACGTCACGGGAGTGGCTATGACAAGCCGCATGGCTACAATTCCCTCGTAGACAAACGTCACGGGAGTGGCTATGACAAGCCGCATGGCTACAATTCCCTCGTAGACAAACGTCACGGGAGTGGCTATGACAAGCCGCATGGCTACAATTCCCTCGTAGACAAACGTCACGGGAGTGGCTATGACAAGCCACATGACTACAATTCCCTCATAGACAAACGTCACGGGAGTGGCTATGACAAGCCGCATGACTACAATTCCCTCGTAGACAAACGTCACGGGAGTGGCTATGACAAGCCGTATGGCTACAATTCCCTCGTAGACAAACATCACGGGAGTGGCTATGACAAGCCACATGGCTACAATTCCTTCGCAGACAAACGTCACGGGGGTGGCTATGACAAGCCACATGGCTACAATTCCTTTGTAGACAAACGTCATGGGGGTGGCTATGACAAGCCACATGGCTACAATTCCCTCGTAGACAAATGTCACGGGAATGGCTATGACAAGCCACATGGCTACAATTCCCTCGTAGACAAACATCACGGGAGTGGCTATGACAAGCCGCATGACTACAATTTCCTCGTAGACAAATGTCACGGGAGTGGCTATGACAAGCCGCATGGCTACAATTCCCTCGTAGACAACCGTCACGGGAGTGGCTATGACAAGCCGTATGACTACAATTCCCTCGTAGACAAACATCACGGGAGTGGCTATGACAAGCCACATGGCTACAATTCCTTCGCAGACAAACGTCACGGGGGTGGCTATGACAAGCTACATGGCTACAATTCCTTTGTAGACAAACGTCATGGGGGTGGCTATGACAAGCCACATGGCTACAATTCCCTCGTAGACAAATGTCACGGGAGTGGCTATGACAAGCCACATGGCTACAATTCCTTCGTAGACAAACGTCATGGGGGTGGCTATGACAAGCCACATGGCTACAATTCCTTCGTAGACAAACGTCATGGGGGTGGCTATGACAAGCCATATGGCTACAATTCCCTCGTAGACAAACATCATGGGGGTGGCTATGACAAGCCACATGGCTACAATTCCTTCGTAGACAAACGTCACGGGGGTGGCTATGACAAGCCGCATGGCTACAATTCCTTCGTAGACAAACATCACGGGAGTGGCTATGACAAGCCATGTGGCTACAATTCCTTCGTAGACAAACATCACGGGAGTGGCTATGACAAGCCGCATGGCTACAATTCCTTCATAGACAAATGTCACGGGGGTGGCTATGACAAGCCGCATGGCTACAATTCCTTCGTAGACAAACGTCACGGGAGTGGCTATGAAAAGCTGCATGGCTACAATTCCTTCATAAACAAACGTCATGGGAGTGGCTATGAAAAGCCGCATGGCTACAATTCCTTTGTAGACAAACATCACGGGAGTAGCTATGACAAGCCGCATGACTACAATTCCTTCGTAGACAAATGTCACATGGTGGCTATGACAAGCCGCATGACTACAATTCCCTCATAGACAAACATCACGAGAGTGGCTATGAAAAGCCACGTGGCTACAATTCCTTCATAGACAAACGTCACGGGAGTGGCTATGAAAAGCCGCATGGCTACAATTCCTTCGTAGACAAACGTCACGGGAGTGGCTATGAAAAGCAATGGATGCCGAGAATGTAGTTGCTCCGCCTGGTCTCCACTCGTCCGCGGACTGTCGTCTCTATAACCCAACATAGCAATCAGAAGATCTATTTATGTAGTCATTTAAAATAAATTCGTTAAATTATATCCAGTTAATTACAGATTTAAATACTAATTTAGGGGACCCTAAATATCGGGGGCCCCTGGCTTCAGCCCAGTCAGCGCCCCCCCCCCCTTATATCGACACTGCCTCATACGAAAATGTGTACAATCAGAATACATACGTCCATCGAAGGAAATGGAATAGCTAGTATGTAAATATTTGATTGAAAATCCCAATTTAACATGTTTATCGTTTCATATTTCCAATGTACGTTATTTTGAAATGGTTATTTGGTCACATGTTATTTCAAACTTTCATGTTTCACAGTTTGTAATATGTGTTCAGTAAATATCTTTTGAGTAATAAGGATTCCCTGTTTGTACAGCATAAACAATTATTCTATTAATGGTCTCGCATAAGTTGAGTACATACTTTTACCGGGAAGTATGTGAGATGGTAAGGTGGTCGCCTGGTCGGACAGGTGGTTTTTCTCCGGATACTCCGGTTTCCTCCCACACGAATGACCACATATACACCTTCATCCGCGCCAACGAGAGTAATTAATATAAGTTGTTAGAACTTCGCAATCGTTGTAAAAATAAATAAAGTTTAAACTTTACATAATTTGAAAACTGTCCATATCAATGAATATAGCCTACATGCTTGAATATGCTACGTAATAAGCGCTTTCTGGACTTAATGCGAAGCTATCTAATGCATGCTTACTTTAGTTTAAACTGTTTTGTTGTTATAACATTCATAAAGAATACGAGGGCCCATCAATGATTTCGTTAACTAATGTCACTATTTCATAACGCTTTCACATAGCGTAATGAAATTGACATTTTGTACATGTTCAAATTCGAAATTATTGATGGGCCCTCGTATATAATGTACATGGTCATGTTTTTGAAAACGAGTGTTCTAAGTGCCTATAGATAAACATGGGCGGTTACAGGATTTGGCATTAGGGGGGCGCAACATATTTGAAGGGTCTAGCATCTAGGGGGTCCGGGGGCATGCTCCCCCTGACAATTTTGAAAACAATGGATCCACCAGGTGCATTCTGGGCGTTCTGGTGTATTCAATTAATCAGGGGCGGTTTGGAACCCCTGAGAAAAATTCTGGACCCGTGACTGAAATTTCACCAGACCAACAAGACATGCGTGACACGTGGTAGAATTAATTTAATAATGGACTTTGTATTTAAAAAAATGTATATCACAGTTACTGCAAAATATATGTTTATTTTCTTACTATCTTACCTTTTCTTTGGTTTCTTTCGAACAAAAGCTACTCACCATCGTTTGAAATTTAACGCGTTTCGCACTCGGGGCATCCATTATTGTTTTGATAGACTAGATTGACAGCATCGAGTGACGGCATCCTCTACATAATGTTAAGTGCGGCTAGATGCCGGGACCGATTTGAACATGCGACACAGACTCAAACACATGATGTTGCAGACACCGTAGGCGCACTTTTATCAACAAATCAGTTATAAAATATATTGTACGAGCGTAGCGAGAATTTTTTTTGCATATTACATTTTTAACGCAAAATACGGCACATTAGTTACCTATGCTCCGGCGATTTTAGGGGCGCCCCCCTAAACCCGCTAGTGATAAAGAATGAAGATTTAACGATTTTCTATATATTCAAACCAAACACGATCTCGATATCTTTACGGGTTTTCCCAATATCTACGAATAGCACATTACATTAGTGTGGTATTCCCGAGCAGGCGATGTAGTTTTCCGCCGCGACAACACCTTAAAACTGATGAATTGAAAGGAGATTGTTCAAATGAGTATGAACAGTGATAGTACGATAATGTTTACAAACGAACAAGCTAGAAAGCTTGGAAATACAGCTACATATATAAATGGAATAAAACATAGTGATATCGAAGCCGTACATATTAATAACAGTATGACAGGGAATTCGCTTAACGAACAAATAGACGCTTACAGTAGACAGAACAGTGTCAACGAAACGAAGGAATATAAATGTAATATATTACCGACTTCAGATCAAACACGCGTTCAATTTCCTGCGTACAATGCTCAAAATAGTGACAACAAAGCGGCATCACGTGACAATAAACATAGAACATATTCCAGACAAACTAGTGAAAGTCCGCTGGTCATGAAACCAATCCCAAATTCAACAGTTGTGGATATGTCAAAAACAATGGCGGATGCTATGGACTACACGTCCAAAGATAGCGGATGGTCGGAAACCTCTGATGCCGATATTAAGAATGGAAATTGTTGCTTGCAGGATGGAACTTGTACGCGCGTTATGTCCATATTTTCCTGCTTAATGTCTGTAATGACATTGGGACTGGTTATGTTTCTATATAATAAAGCGAAGGTAAGCTCAACTCATTATGTATTATATATATATATATATATATATATATATATATATATTGTTTTTATTAGAACAAAAGGCAGTGTACCCATGAGTTCATACAGTTACGTGAAACATATTGTACATGATTTGTGAATAGCGCCATATTTTTCAATTTTCAATTTATTAATCTAATGATCAGATCACTTCTGTTCACACTATATAATTATTATTGAATGCATATTATTAGGTGACTTATAGGCCCACGGGGCCGGGTGCGTCTTCTTGTTGTTTAATATGTGCTACATGTATATATATTTGTTGAAATGTGCACATGTCACTTTAATAAAAACTTACTTATTACAATAAAACAGTCAGTTGTGTATCACAGTCAAACAGTGCACGCCTTCTTTAAATATTTACATTTTTTAACTTAGTGTTTACAATATTTAAATACTCCATTGGGTTAACTGTCCGATTTAGTTACCACCGTACCATTTCG
Organism: Archivesica marissinica; assembly: GCA_014843695.1. NCBI lineage: Eukaryota > Metazoa > Mollusca > Bivalvia > Venerida > Vesicomyidae > Archivesica > Archivesica marissinica. Next base: position 15,373,149 of record CM026389.1, on the reverse strand, counting down.
CTTACTTTCTTGACCGAGGATCGAACCCGGGTTGCATTGGTCAGTAGCGAGCGTGTTATCCACTGCGCTAAGCGGACATATAATTTATTATCATTATATTAGTGAAATATTACAAAGCATAGGATGGAGCAACTAACATATGACCCAACATTTAGAAGAAAGCTGTTAATTAAATTTACATAAAAAGACGACCAATATTTCAAATGGTAAAATAAACGCATTTCACTGATACGGCCACACAATCCAGGCGCGTAGACAGCTTTATGGGGGGTCGTTTCGAGGTCCAGAAGGGTGTTCGAGGTCCCAAAGGGACATATGCCACTAGGGGGTCCAGGGGCATGCCCCCCTGAAGGAGCACATACTACTACATAATTATTTGATTTTTATATAGACCATATATGTAAAGGGTTGTCATTGACATAAACTCGGTGAGCTCCAGTCGTCCGCCATTTCGTCAACGTTTAAATGTGTATGCTACATAATTAAAAAGCGACAGCATATAGAGAATGTTCAGAGAAAGCCTCTTATAAACTATTCCCAGGTGTTGCTTGCATCAATATTATTAGAGTAACTGTGTAAACATTCTGATAGAGTGCATAAAAAAAGTGGACCTCGGGGAATTATGGGATCCGACCGCTCCAGCACTCCGCTAGCTACGGCCCTGTAATCAATGAATGACCAGTGTCAAATCAGTTTCGAAATGACTGTATTTATAAGAATAGACCGCATCCGTGTGTTCGCGATAGGATGTCATGGGTGCATTGATTGTATTCCCTGCGAAATTTCCCTTTCAAAACCCAATAAATGTAAAATAGTTAGGAAACTGAAACCGAAACCGAAACTAGGTTTTATGTCATGCGCTGTGAATAAAAAAAATCCCTCAATAAACACATGCAAGTATATGATAAACAACTGATGTTTATAACTATCTACATATCTGTTGTATTGCCATATCAATGTATTTGATTTATTACAGTGGTAACTGAATAAACATTCATGTAAATCAAGCCGTTAGGACTGTGCCCTTAGACAAGGCATTTAAATTCCACGTTGCCTCTTCTATCTCCTTCATGGCGAAGGATTCCATCAGGAATGAGGTCTCGAGAGTGATTAATATAAGTTGAAAGAACTTGTTTCTCAATCGAGCTAAAATAAATGTGTATAAACTACGGTATATAAATCAACGTCTTGGTATGTCGAAACTACAAAACCATTATTCTGATGCTAAAAATAGAACGAAACAGAAACTAAGCACACATGTATAGTTATAGAACGCATTGTATTTATAGAAATTTCAAACATACAAGTAGCCTACATTCGTGTGTGTTTTTATTCCAGGTAAACGATCAAGGCTACCTTGTGCCGGATGTATTAATAGGTCAGTCTAACCAAGGTGTGTATATTAATTTAAATTACTGTGAGTAAATCCATACTAAATACTAAAATGTTAACAATAATTGTGTGTAAATTGAGGGACTAGGGTTAGTATTGACTCGTCCTATATATAAGACATGCAGGCTCAGAGGTTCACAGGTTCGATCCACCGTCTGACCCTAATACAATTAACAGTCTTTCAGATGGGACGTTAAACCGAGGTCTCGTGTCGATGCTTTACACCGTGCAGGTAAAAGAACCAGAGGAGACTCTGGAATGGGTCTCTCTCTGTATCATTGCACTATCCTCCAACAATCTAAAATGACTAATCTCTTCAGGAGGCGTCGCTCATATGGGCTACCGGTAGCGACGATAAATAAACGTAAAACACACAGAGGTTATAAAACCTTTCTCCAATCAGTAATCCAATCAGTAACCAATCAAATAACTTGAGCTCGAGTTTGAGATCTGTGAAAAGTTGTATAACCTCTGACCAGTGAACATCTGTTATTTGAAAAATACCTTGATAGTAAAATGTTACATTTTTCAAGTCTAAATAGTTGGACTAAGTATTGACCTAATTTAAATACACTGAAAGCAGTGTCACTACGCTTCAATGATGTTTATTAAATGAGAAACATTATCTCTCAAATTGGTTTCCTCTGTTTTTATCGTTGTTTCTTTTGCACATCATGCTACCAATTTACGTCTGTAATTATCCTACAGCAACATCTGGTTAGAGACACTATAGGTGTGTTTTATGTTTATTTATCGTCGCTACCGGTTGCCCATATGAGCGACGCCTCATGAAGTGATTAGTCATTTTAGTTGGAGGACAGTGCAATGATACAGACAGAGACCCATTCCAGAGTCTCCTCTGGTTCTTTTACGTACACGGTGTAAAGCACAGACACGATACCTCGGTTTAACGTCCCGTCTGAAAGACTGTTAATTTTATTATGGTCAGACGGGGGATCGAACCTGCGATCCCTGGATTACCAGTCCAGCGTGTTACCACTGGTGTACAGATCCGTCTGTGAGAGATAAACTATAAAAGCGCTGCTTCCGTTTTAATCCTTTCCTTTATACTTACTTCTTTGAGGTCGTGTACATGTATTGTTTAGTGGAATACCATATGTTTAAACATACATCTGGCTAGAAAACACCACTAAAACAGAGGATTCCAAATAAAAGCATCAATGTACACTTCGGGATAAATCGGACTTTATCTGTCAAGGGAGGTAATAGAAACACCAGCAATGTCTCCCATTACGCTATTTAGTCAAAGAAATTTGAGTTTGAAAATGTATCAAGGTGAATCTCCGGAACAATAGATTATTTTGACTATCAGAAATAAACAGTTTACATAGCAATGTCAATAGTTTACACAGTTGTGAATCGGGTCATTACATGTATTTAGTGATTCTTAACCCTTTCAACACCACATACCTCTAAATAGGCTTACAAAAAGTGTAGATCCAGATGAGCCGGCTCATGACGAGCCGTTTCATCAGGATCTGCACTTTTTGCCAGTGATATGACTATTTTTAGACATAATTACCCATTTTGATAAATGAACTTTTTTTTGATTCATTTATTGGTTTATGAATATCATGGACCAGTCCATGTGAGTTACTTGGTGTTGAAAGAGTTAAAGCGACACTATATCGTATGGTAAGAACATATTATAACATTTGAAATTTTACGTTCACGTAGGAATGCTACTACACATTCTTCCATTATAATTTGAATAATTATTGTTGGTCAGTAAACAGTGTGTTTTTGCAATATAACAAACTGAAATTGAAAGTACGAATTTCCTGAAACATTATGTCCTGGGTATATTCAGAACACACCGCTCTCTATCGGCAATCAGAACAAACACCTAAGACAGCTGTTTCAAGAGCGCAGTTATTGGCTCACGCATGCGCATTAATTGTTTATAATATATGTCTGTTGATAAACAAATCGCGTACACGAAGGTGCTATACTTATTTGATTCTGTTCGTTTCTTATTGATTTTTAATATGTTATATTCGCTAATTAGGTCGATATGAATTACATAATATAATCTAATGTAACTATGCAGGTCAAACAAACTAGCGTCATTCATACACATATACATATTCTTATTTTATTTATTTATTTATAGTATCAACATCTACCTCAGCCGAAGGATTGTCGGGGAATTTTAAATTAAATCAAGCGTTTCTTTCTGGTAAGTACTGTAATTTAAAATTAAATCAAGCTTTTCTTTGTGGTATGTATGTTGTATGTTCCTTTTAATGTCAAACCCCTTGTGGGGATTTAAGCATGTTTTCCTGGGCAGGCTTAGCCGACCTAAGCGATTAACCAGTACTAAGCAATGTGTGTGAGGTGCCTTGCGCAATGACACTACATACGTGGCCTGACCGAGTATCGAACCCGGGACCGTTAGATTCCAAATCCGACGCTCTACCACTGGACCACGGACGCTATACTACACTAAGTAATATTGAGAGTTCATGCGTAATTTTAAATTAAATCAAGTTTTTCTTTTTTTATAAGTAATATTAGGAGTTCATGCGTACTATTGGGAGTTAATGAGTGCGACTCCGTGGTCGAGTGGTTACGGTCTCTGAGTTGTATATCTCTGTAGCATATCATCACTAGTGGGCACACGCGTTCGAGCCCCGCTCAGGTTGTGTCTCGTTATATGAACAACCTTCTCAGTTTCTTACGGAAGGTTAGTGCACCGAGTACTGATTAACCACTGGAGTGGAGCCTGTCCGATAAAGGTGTTGTTAAATAAACAGCCTCTCGCTAGAATGGGCAACCGGTAGTGACGTTAAGTAAACATTCTGCTTGGTTACACATGAATCGTACATCCGTATGATTAGTTAGATAGGAACACCTGTCTGTGGCCAAGTGGTTACGGTCGTTGACTTCAAATCACTTGCCCCTCACCGCTGTATGTTCGAATCCCACTAGGTCTAGCCAATTCTTTCAAGTTCAGAAGCTATCAAACTTGAGATTGAGAGCAGTTTTATAAGCTCCGACCCAGAGCATAACACAATGCCATTTCTTCAACCAACTATTCTTATTCATGCAGATCACAAAGAGATCCGATGGACGGCTGATCGCACCAGTATTATTACACCAAGTGAAAACGAACCGTGCCTTCTTATACCAGCTGCCGGGAAATACCTCGTGCTTTCTCGCTTCACCTTCCAGATTCCGCCAGGAGTGGATAAGACGTTATTGACGCATATGTTGATACTAAAGTCAGAAACAGACCGTGACGTATTTAAAAGACAGTATATCAGCGTGTTGGAACACAAACTCAATGTAAACGCAGAACTTAGAAAACCAAGTCAGTTTATACAGTTCTTTGACGTTCAATCTGGGGATAAACTCTGTGCTGACGTTTCAAATCCGGAACTTCTGTACATATCTTCCATAGATAACGACGTGAATATAATAAAGCAATAGAATGGGGGAGGAGAACAGCATAAAAGGTGTTCTATATAGCATAATGTCATATTTTGACCTTGAAACAAAGGTATTCAACTTCCTGTGATAAGTAAAGTGTATTATTTATGGTTATGTTTTTTTAAAAATAAATGTGTGTTGGTATTTGTTTGTTGGTTGGTTTATGATACCTTAAAACTACTTTAATTAATAAGAGTCAACCGTCCCTGGCTGAAGAGAGAGAGAGAGGAGGGATATGTGAGAGATAGAGAGGGGAGGATATGGGAGAGGAGAGAGATAGAGGGGAGGATATGGGGAGAGGAGAGAGAGATAGAGAGGGGGAGAGGGGAGAGGAGAGAGATAGAGAGTGGATGATAGGGGAGAGGAGAGATCGTTAGAGAGGGGAGGATAGGGGAGAGGATAGAGATAGAGAGGGGGAGAGGAGAGAGCGATAGAGAGGGGAGGATAGGGGAGAGGAGAGAGAGATAGAGGGGGGATAGGGGAGATGAGAGAGAGATATAGAGGTGAGGAGATAGAGAGAGGAGGAGGATAGGGGAGAGGGGGGAGGAGAGAGAGATAGAGACAGAAAGGGGAGGGGGAGGAGCAAAGAACAGGCTTATTTGTTACATGGGTTGGGAGTACAATCATGGTATCAATCACTGAACAAGACATCGAGAAACGTGTGCTGCTGAAGACATTGGTGAGCCTCGAGAAACGTGTGCTACTGAAGACATTGGTGAGCCTCGAGAAACGTGTGCTGCTGAAGACATTGGTGAGCCTCGAGAAACGTGTGCTGCTGAAGACATTGGTGAACCTCGAGAAACGTGTGCTGCTGAAGACATTGTTGAACCTCGAGAAACGTGTGCTGCTGAAGACATTGGTGAACCTCGAGAAACGTGTGCTGCTGAAGACATTGGTGAGCCTCGAGAAACGTGTACTGCTGAAGACATTGGTGAGCCTCGAGAAACGTGTGCTGCTGAAGACATTTGTGAACCTCGAGAAACGTGTGCTGCTGAAGACATGATTGAACCTCGAGAAACGTGTGCTGCTGAAGACATTTGTGAACCTCGAGAAACGTGTGCTGCTGAAGACATTTGAACCTCGAGAAACGTGTGCTGCTGAAGACATTGGCAAACATCGAGAAACGTGTGCTGCTGAAGACATTGGCAACTCTCGAGAAACGTGTGCTGCTGAAGACATTGTTGAACCTCGAGAAACGTGTGCTGCTGAAGACATTGTTGAACCTCGAGAAACGTGTGCTGCTGAGGACATTGTTGAACCTCGAGAAGCGTGTGCTGCTAAGGACATTGTTGAACCTCGAGACATGTGTGCTGCTGAAGACATTGGTGAGCCTCGAGAAGCGTGTGCTGCTGAAGACAATGGTGAGCCTCGAGACATGTGTGCTGCTGAAGACAATGGTGACCTCGAGACATGTGTGCTGCTGAAGACATTGGTGAACCGCGAGATACGTGTGCTGCTGAAGACATTGTTGAACCTCGAGAAACGTGTGCTGCTGAAGACATTGTTGAACCTCAAGAAACGTGTGCTGCTGAATATATTGTTGAACATGACAGCCTGTGGCACTGAGAGTTATAATACCCAAGACGTCGCCATCATTGACATGAGGCCAGCTACCCAGCACAGTTTGGGTAAGCTGCTCCATGGTTCGAGATTAACTAGTATGATGTCATGCTACACGCTTTAATTTATACAAATTTATTTGAGCTCGATTGCGAAACAAGTTCTTACAACTTATATTAATCACTCGAGACCTCATTCCTGTTGGAATCCATCGCCACGAGGGAGAGAGAAGAGGCAACGTGGAATTTAAATGCCTAGCTTGCCTAAGGGCACAATCGTAACGGCTCCAGCTGGGCTCGAACTCCGGACCTTTCGCACCTGATGCGAACCTGTGGCATATGATGGTTTGTACAGTACAGTATGGATCATTTTGTACATCCAGTGGTAAAGCCTCGGATTTGGAATCGAACGGTCCCTGGTTCGATACTCGGTCATGCCATGTATGTAGTGTCATTGAGCAAGACACCGCCCACACATTGCTTAGTACTGGTTACCCGCCTACGTCGGCTAAGCCTGCCCAGGAACACATGTAATGGTCCCCGCATGGGGTTTGCCATTAATGGAATACATGTTATACATTCGGAAGTAGCTGATGTCAATGTAAACACGTTGGCTGTCCGATTAGCGCAGCAGTTAGCGTGCTCGCTTCTCACAAATGCAACCCGGGTTCGATCCTCGGACCGGGAATATTGAGATTGTTCGGTGGTCGCCAGATCTGACAGGTGGGTTTTCTCCGGGTACTCCGGTTTCCTCCCACACAAATGACCACATATACGCGTTCAACAGCGCCAACGAGAGTGATTGATATAAATTGTTGGAACTTGCTTCGCAATAATTGTAAAATAAATAAAGTTTAAGGTAAACAAGAACCCAGAAGAGTATATTTGCCAGTTTTATCAATTTTGTTTTTGCCAGACACTGATTCAACATTCGTAAATATGAACGGGTATCACGCATCCACTTATGTGTTGTACACTACGGTACGGATAATGTACTGAGATTAGCAAAATCACATACATCCGGAAGTAGCCGGTGTCAAGGTAAATAAAAACCCGGAAGATAATATTTGGCAGTTTTATACACAGGTGAGACAGAGACACTAGTAATATTTAGATCATCCATTTGACAGTAGGGGTATTGCCCAATTACACAAGGGGTTTGACATTTATTATATTCATTAATGGACATACTAAAGTGACCAAGCAAAGAAATAGGTTAGGGATAGAGGCAGTAATCCCAAAAAACAGGTGGCAGTAAACTAAAGCTGAACAGTAGAATACTCTTCAATTGAAGATCAAATTTAGCCCTAACCCTAATGCCCAGATTACTGCCAATTGTCCCAAGATTACTGCCAATTGTATATTTCGTTACTGCCTCTATCGTTAACGAAAAAATAGCGGAAAAGTTAGTGACCTGACGTGGGAATCGAACACACGACCTCCCGAACACTAGTCGGACAGCTCTACCAACTAAGCTAGCCGGTCTGATGTTCTACCCATGCTGCAATACATTACACTTTGTAGTGTGTGGCGTCCGTGGTCCAATGGTAGAGCGTCGGATTTGGAATCGAACGGTCCGAGTTCGATACTCATCCAGGCCACATATGTAGTGTCATTGAGCAAGGCACCTCACACACATTGCTTAGTACTGGATAGCCGCTATGGTCGGCTAAGCATGCCCAGGAAACATGTATAGTTTCCCACAAGGCGTTTGACATTAATGGAACATACATACATACTTTTCTCTCTTTTATTCTTTAGGAGCCGCACCCTACTCCGTTGCCCGTACCATATGTCCTCGTCACCATTAAAGTGACCAAGCAAAAACGAGTGGAAAAGTTAGTGACCCAACGTGGGGCTCAAACCCCACGACCTCTTGAACACTAGTTGGACAGCTAAACCAACTGAGCTAGCCGATGTTCTACACATGCCTGATACACTACAATACATACACTGTATGATTTGTTAGTGAGTTGCTAAATACACTACAATACATACACTGTATGATTTGTTAGTGAGTTGCTAAATACACTACAATACATACACTGCATGATTTGTTGGTGAGTTGCTAAATACACTACAATACATACACTGCATGATTTGTTAGTGAGTTGCTAAATACACTTCAATACATACACTGTATGATTTGTTAGTGAGTTGCTAAATACACTACAATACATACACTGCATGATTTGTTAGTGAGTTGCTAAATACACTACAATACATACACTGTATGATTTGTTAGTGAGTTGCTAAATACACTACAATACATACACTGCATGATTTGTTAGTGAGTTGCTAAATACACTACAATACATACACTGCATGATTTGTTGGTGAGTTGCTAAATACACTACAATACATACACTGTATGATTTGTTAGTGAGTTGCTAAATACACTTCAATACATACACTGTATGATTTGTTAGTGAGTTGCTAAATACACTACAATACATACACTGCATGATTTGTTAGTGAGTTGCTAAATACACTACAATACATACACTGTATGATTTGTTAGTGAGTTGCTAAATACGCTACAATACATACACTGCATGATTTGTTAGTGAATTGCTAAATACGCTACAATACATACACTGTATGATTTGTTTGTGAGTAGCTAAATACGCTACAATACATACACTGTATGATTTGTTAGTGAGTTGCTAAATACGCTACAATACATACACTGTATGATTTGTTAGTGAGTTGCTAAATGCACTACAATACATACACTGTATGATGTGTTAGTGAGTTGCTAAATACACTACAATACATACACTGTTTGATGTGTTAGTGAGTTGCTAAATACACTACAATACATACACTGTATGATTTGTTAGTGAGTTGCTAAATACACTACAATACATACACTGTATGATTTGTTAATGAGTTGCTAAATACACTACAATACATACACTGTATGATTTGTTAGTGAGTTGCTAAATACACCACAATACATACACTGTATGATTTGTTAGTGAGTTGCTAAATACACTACAATACATACACTGTATGATTATTTAGTGAGTTGCTAAATACACTACAATACATACACTGTATGATGTGTTAGTGAGTTGCTAAATACACTACAATACATACACTGTATGATGTGTTAGTGAGTTGCTAAATACACTACAATACATACACTGTATGATTTGTTTGTGAGTTGCTAAATACACTACAATACATACACTGTATGATTTGTTAGTGAGTTGCTAAATACACTACAATACATACACTGTATGATGTGTTAGTGAGTTGCTAAATATGCTACAATACATACACTGTATGATTTGTTAGTGAGTTGCTAAATACGCTACAATACATACACTGTATGATTTGTTAGTGAGTTGCTAAATACACTACAATACATACACTGTATGATTTGTTAGTGAGTTGCAAAATACACTACAATACATACACTGTATGATTTGTTAGTGAGTTGCTATATACACTACAATACATACACTGCATGATTTGTTAGTGAGTTGCTAAATACACTACAATACATACACTGTATGATTTGTTAGTGAGTTGCTATATACACTACAATACATACACTGCATGATTTGTTAGTGAGTTGCTAAATACACTACAATACATACACTGCATGATTTGTTAGTGAGTTGCTAAATACACTACAATACATACACTGCATGATTTGTTAGTGAGTTGCTAAATACGCTACAATACATACACTGTATGATTTGTTAGTGAGTTGCTAAATACGCTACAATACATACACTGAATGATTTGTTAGTGAATTGCTAAATACGCTACAATACATACACTGTATGATTTGTTTGTGAGTAGCTAAATACGCTACAATACATACACTGTATGATTTGTTAGTGATTGCTAAATACGCTACATACATACACTGTATGATTTTGTGAGTGGTTGCTAAATGCACTACAATACATACACTGTATGATGTGTTTTAGTGAGTTGCTAAATACACTACAATACATACACTGTATGATTTGTTAGTGAGTTGCTAAATACACTACAATACATACAATGTATGATGTGTTAGTGAGTTGCTAAATACACTACAATACATACACTGTATGATTTGTTAGTGAGTTGCTAAATACACTACAATACATACACTGTATGATTTGTCAATGAGTTGCTAAATACACTACAATACATACACTTTATGATTTGTTAGTGAGTTGCTATATACACTACAATACATACACTGCATGATGTGTTAGTGAGTTGCTAAATACACTACATACATACACTGCATGATTTGTAGTAGTGTTGCTAAATACACTACAATACATACACTGCATGATTTGTTAGTGAGTTGCTAAATACACTACAATACATACACTGTATGATTTGTTAGTGAGTTGCTAAATACACTACAATACATACACTGTATGATGTGTTAGTGAGTTGCTAAATACACTACAATACATACACTACATGATGTGTTAGTGAGTTGCTAAATACACTACAATACATACACTGTATGATTTGTTAGTGAGTTGCTAAATACACTACAATACATATACTGTATGATGTGTTAGTGAGTTGCTAAATACACTACAATACATACACTGTATGATTTGTTAATGACTTGCTAAATACACTACAATACATACACTGTATGATTTGTTAATGAGTTGCTAAATACACTACAATACATACACTGTATGATTTGTTAGTGAGTTGCTAAATACACCACAATACATACACTGTATGATTTGTTAGTGAGTTGCTAAATACACTACAATACATACACTGTATTATTTTTTAGTGAGTTTCTAAATACACTACAATACATACACTGTATGATGTGTTAGTGAGTTGCTAAATACACTACAATACATACACTGTAAGATGTGTTAGTGAGTTGCTAAATACACTACAATACATACACTGTATGATGTGTTAGTGAGTTGCTAAATACACTACAATACATACAATGTATGATGTGTTAGTGAGTTGCTAAATACACTACAATACATACACTGTATGATTTGTTAGTGCGTTGCTAAATACACTACAATACATACACTGTATGATTTGTTAGTGAGTTGCTAAATACGCTACAATACATACACTGTATGATTTGTTAGTGAGTTGCTAAATACACTACAATACATACACTGCATGATGTGTTAGTGAGTTGCTAAATACACTACAATACATACAATGTATGATTTGTTAGTGAGTTGCTAAATACACTACAATACATATACTGTATGATGTGTTAGTGAGTTGCTAAATACACTACAATACATACACTGTATGATTTGTTAATGACTTGCTAAATACACTACAATACATACACTGTATGATTTGTTAATGAGTTGCTAAATACACTACAATACATACACTGTATGATTTGTTAGTGAGTTGCTAAATACACCACAATACATACACTGTATGATTTGTTAGTGAGTTGCTAAATACACTACAATACATACACTGTATGATTTTTTAGTGAGTTTCTAAATACACTACAATACATACACTGTATGATGTGTTAGTGAGTTGCTAAATACACTACAATACATACACTGCATGATTTGTTAGTGAGTTGCTAAATACACTACAATACATACACTGCATGATTTGTTAGTGAGTTGCTAAATACACTACAATACATACACTGTATGATTTGTTAGTGAGTTGCTAAATACGCTACAATACATACACTGCATGATTTGTTAGTGAATTGCTAAATACGCTACAATACATACACTGTATGATTTGTTTGTGAGTAGCTAAATACGCTACAATACATACACTGTATGATTTGTTAGTGAGTTGCTACATACGCTACAATACATACACTGTATGATTTGTTAGTGAGTTGCTAAATGCACTACAATACATACACTGTATGATGTGTTAGTGAGTTGCTAAATACACTACAATACATACACTGTATGATTTGTTAGTGAGTTGCTAAATACACTACAATACATACAATGTATGATGTGTTAGTGAGTTGCTAAATACACTACAATACATACACTGTATGATTTGTTAGTGAGTTGCTAAATACACTACAATACATACACTGTATGATTTGTCAATGAGTTGCTAAATACACTACAATACATACACTTTATGATTTGTTAGTGAGTTGCTATATACACTACAATACATACACTGCATGATTTGTTAGTGAGTTGCTAAATACACTACAATACATACACTGCATGATTTGTTAGTGAGTTGCTAAATACACTACAATACATACAATGTATGATTTGTTAGTGAGTTGCTAAATACACTACAATACATACACTGCATGATTTGTTAGTGAGTTGCTAAATACACTACAATACATACACTGTATGATTTGTTAGTGAGTTGCTAAATACACTACAATACATACACTGTATGATGTGTTAGTGAGTTGCTAAATACACTACAATACATACACTGCATGATGTGTTAGTGAGTTGCTAAATACACTACAATACATACACTGTATGATTTGTTAGTGAGTTGCTAAATACACTACAATACATATACTGTATGATGTGTTAGTGAGTTGCTAAATACACTACAATACATACACTGTATGATGTGTTAGTGAGTTGCTAAATACACTACAATACATACAATGTATGATGTGTTAGTGAGTTGCTAAATACACTACAATACATACACTGTATGATTTGTTAGTGAGTTGCTAAATACACTACAATACATATACTGTATGATGTGTTAGTGAGTTGCTAAATACACTACAATACATACACTGTATGATGTGTTAGTGAGTTGCTAAATACACTACAATACATACAATGTATGATGTGTTAGTGAGTTGCTAAATACACTACAA
>CM026389.1:15211377-15358925 GCA_014843695.1 Archivesica marissinica | reverse complement strand
AAATACACTACAATACATACACTGTATGATTTGTTAGTGAGTTGCTAAATACACTACAATACATACACTGCATGATTTGTTAGTGAGTTGCTAAATACACTACAATACATACACTGTATGATTTGTTAGTGAGTTGCTAAATACGCTACAATACATACACTGTATGATTTGTTAGTGAGTTGCTAAATACGCTACAATACATACACTGTATGATTTGTTAGTGAGTTGCTAAATACACTACAATACATACACTGTATGATTTGTTAGTGAGTTGCTAAATACACTACAATACATACACTGTATGATTTGTTAGTGAGTTGCTAAATACACTACAATACATACACTGTATGATTTGTTAGTGAGTTGCTAAATACACTACAATACATACACTGTATGATTTGTTAGTGAGTTGCTAAATACACTACAATACATCACTGTATGATTTGTTAGTGAGTGCTAAATACACTACAATACATACACTGTATGATTTGTTAGTGAGTTGCTAAATACACTACAATACATACACTGCATGATTTGTTAGTGAGTTGCTAAATACACTACAATACATACACTGTATGATTTGTTAGTGAGTTGCTAAATACACTACAATACATACACTGTATGATTTGTTAGTGAGTTGCTAAATACACTACAATACATACACTGTATGATTTGTTAGTGAGTTGCTAAATACACTACAATACATACACTGTATGATTTGTTAGTGAGTTGCTAAATACGCTACAATACATACACTGTATGATTTGTTAGTGATTTGCTAAATACACTACAATACATACACTGTATGATTTGTTAGTGAGTTGCTAAATACGCTACAATACATACACTGTATGATTTGTTAGTGAGTTGCTAAATACGCTACAATACATACACTGTATGATTTGTTAGTGATTTGCTAAATACACTACAATACATACACTGTATGATTTGTTAGTGATTTGCTAAATACACTACAATACATACACTGTATGATTTGTTAGTGAGTTGCTAAATACGCTACAATACATACACTGTATGATTTGTTAGTGAGTTGCTAAATACGCTACAATACATACACTGTATGATTTGTTAGTGATTTGCTAAATACGCTACAATACATACACTGTATGATTTGTTAGTGAGTTGCTAAATACGCTACAATACATACACTGTATGATTTGTTAGTGATTTGCTAAATACACTACAATACATACACTGTATGATTTGTTAGTGAGTTGCTAAATACACTACAATACATACCTGTATGATTTGTTAGTGATTGCTAAATACGCTACAATACATACACTGTATGATTTGTTAGTGAGTTGCTAAATACGCTACAATACATACACTGTATGATTTGTTAGTGAGTTGCTAAATACGCTACAATACATACACTGTATGATTTGTTAGTGAGTTGCTAAATACGCTACAATACATACACTGTATGATTTGTTAGTGAGTTGCTAAATACACTACAATACATACACTGTATGATTTGTTAGTGAGTTGCTAAATACACTACAATACATACACTGTATGATTTGTTAGTGAGTTGCTAAATACACTACAATACATACACTGTATGATTTGTTAGTGAGTTGCTAAATACACTACAATACATACACTGTATGATTTGTTAGTGAGTTGCTAAATACACTACAATACATACACTGTATGATTTGTTAGTGAGTTGCTAAATACGCTACAATACATACACTGTATGATTTGTTAGTGAGTTGCTAAATACACTACAATACATACACTGTATGATTTGTTAGTGAGTTGCTAAATACACTACAACACATACACTGTATGATGTGTTAGTGAGTTGCTGAATACAATGCAATAGAAAAGACACAATATCACGTTTTATCACTTGTCCCTGATAGAGAACGGATTCTCTTCCCTCGCAATAGAGATGAAAGGTGACTTCTAACAACGGCTAACGAGACCTCTAGTCAACGGAAGCTCTATTTGCCCTCTTAATCATGATTTATTATTATAGAGGGCGACATGGGCGGTGAAGTAGTCGCCCTAGGAACCCTGACTTCGCCCCCACTTCTCCCTAAATAATTGTTTTTTTAATTGTTTTTTTTTTTACAATTGTCAGACAAAATATTGTCCAGAAAGATACACTGACCCATTATAAAGCACTCCTTTTATTCAAATGTTGTTTTAATGGTCATATTTTCTATTGTAACCATATTATGATGAAATGTTTTTATTAAATTAAATACATGTAATGCAATAAGATGACGCAATTGTGCACTTTCTCACTTCTCCCAAAAATTGGGTTTAGCTTGAGCCCTGGGTATACCGATAACAAAAGTAATAACCTGTGTATCTATGTGTGTAATTGTGGCACAAAGAAAGAAATATCACTCTTAGATGACACTTACAGTGTTAGTTATACACATTTATTTTCGTTCGATTGCGAAACAAGTTCTTTCAACTTATATTAATCACTCTCGAGACCTCATTCCTGATATGGAATCCATCGCCATGAGAGAGAGAAGAGGCAAAGTGGAATTTAATACCTTGCCTAAGGGCACAATCGTAACGTCTCCAGCGGTGCTCGAACTCCGGACCTTTCGCACCTGAAGCGAACACTTACAATCACGGTGTCTTATTTAGGATAGATTTGCGACTTACCGTGTAATAGGCCTAGGAATTAGTTCATCCTTGGAACAGCATACATTGTAAGACATGCCTTTCCTTGCGAGAAATGCTGCCCAGCACTGCGAATGCCCATAACTTGTGTCAGCTGCTTATCATTAGTTGGCCTGGGTTCCAGTCTGTCGATTTTTCACTTTTTAATTTCTGGCAAAATGATATGATCAGAAGCTCAATACGGCCTAACTAATAGTCTTGGTTGTTAAAATATATGTATTTCACTGACCAGGCACAATATATCAATGCCTGTTCACAGGTTATTCATTATTGGGCACATGCACATGAAAATGAACACAAACAGGGCATATATGTTCAAGGAATGAAATGCAAAATGAACACAAACAGGGCATATGTGTTCAAGGAATGAAATGCAAAGGCATTGTAAATTTTATTCGATGTCACGTTGTTATGAAATGCCATATTTGCATGCAAACAATTGTCACACAGGAGCAGTCTCTGTACACCGGCGCTTATCAGCTTCATCCTTTGTTTTGTAAGTTGTCGCTATTGTTGTCAACAAAGGACATACCACATATGTTTGATATGTTGACATAAAATTATGTTAGTGTTTATTCTAGAGTGGAAAAATGCCAGGGTTGGTCAGAAAAGGGGCAGTGTCGGTGCTAAAGAGGGCAGCAAGCCGCCCTACCATTCCGCTCTAGAAAAACCCCTATACGTAACATTATCTGTCCGTTCCATTTTCGTGTCTATTTAATGGACCGTATCTTGTACAATAGCAGATATCACTTTGGAAATAATTGAAGTCACTCAAATGTTCATACCGCCCCCACCCGTATCTGAGTGGTTAACGTCGTTGATCACACGCCCTATATAGACTGCAGTTTCGACTCGAATCACACTGGGAATGCCGAATTACTTTACGTGAGGATGTAATCTAGCTGGGCTGGCGGAAGGTCAGTGGTTCTGTATGAAATAATGCTCACAGTGCCATCTGGTCTTCTTCATCCAACAATGGCACCTTGATTGTTGTCATATGATTTAGGCTGTCGGTGCAACTCAACCCCCCCCCCCCACCGCCAAGAAAAAGCAACATCAACAAAACCAAACAAAACAACAGAAACCTATCTTGCACAATATATATATGTCTAATTTTGAATTTCATTGTTTCATATAAATTTACAGTAATTGACTACACTATACTGGGTGGACTAATGGAAAATACTACTTTAATTTCAGAGAAAATGGCGTCCAAGAGCAGAGTATTGTCTGAGTGTGTGAATGAGTTCACTTTGGACATCTACAAGCATGTTGTCGATAGCCAGACATCAAGTAATGTATTCATGTCTCCCAGCAGTATGATGGTGGTGTTGACAATGCTTTATGTCGGCGCACGAAACAAGACGAAAGAACAGATGACGAACGTGTTAAAGTTAAACAAGATAGAGAACGAAGATGTCCTTCAACACATGGAGACATTCGTGAACACACTGAAAAAGGGAAGCAAATCTGTCACCTTAAATATCGCTAATCGACTTTTTCCTCATATTGACAACACAATCCTTGAGGATTACGTGTCCCTTGTGATGAAACATTTTAGCACAGACGTGAAGCTGATGGATTATACTACAAAAGCCGAAGAAGCGAGACAAGAGATAAACCATTGGGTTGAGGGTGAAACAAACAAGAAAATAAAGAATCTGCTTCCAGGAGGGTCATTAAATTCGCTTACTGCTATGGTTGTTGTGAATGCTATATACTTCAAAGGAAACTGGGCGACACAGTTCGAACCTAGAAACACCAAGAAGAGTAATTTCACAAAACTGAACTTGGACAAGGTTCAGGTAGATATGATGAGTCGACGTATGAAGAAAGTAAAATATGGCGAAAATCGACATCTGGATTGCAAAATTCTGGAGTTACCGTATGAAGGGGAAGACCTGGGTATGATTGTTGTGTTGCCCAATACCCAAGACGGGCTACCTGTGCTTGAGACACAGCTAACTCTGAAGGTCATGCAGAGTCTGGTGACGTCAGTCAATCCCGGCACAGTCGATGTATCTCTACCAAAGTTCAAGCTGGAAACTTCATTAGAGTTGAAAGCGGCTTTGACTGCCTTGGGGATGGGCGACTTATTTGACCAAGGAAGAGCAGATCTTTCTGGAATGGGACGCGACCTCTATGTATCACAAGTGTTTCACAAAGCCTTCGTCGATGTTAACGAGGAAGGGACGGAGGCCGCCGCTGCTACTGCCGCAGTTATAATGAAACGATCCATACAGTTAACTCTAGATTTCAATGCTGATCACCCATTCTTGTTCATGATTTGGGACCATAGACTTGATGTTCCATTGTTCATTGGAAGACTTGTAGATCCTGCAAGTAGTCCTACACCCATGACCCAACAAAAAGAAGAACTGTAATAGTCCAACGTAGCAAGAGATGACACACATGTTTATGGTTTTATATAGCAACTTTTGAATTTGCCAGTAATATTCTGCTGCATTAGATAATTAACACTATTTAGTTGGCATTATTGTATTTAGCTCACCTGAGCCAGGGTCATCTAATGTGACCAGTCTTCATCCGTACATTAAATATTTATTAAAACGATATCTCGTATCAATTCGTTGGGTCAATTGTGAGTTGAATCTGCTCTGACAGTGTGTTTGGTCCTAATCAGTGACTAAAAACCCAAATTAAACATATTTCCCAGATACCGTTTGTCCGATAACAAAATAAATAATTAAATATTCATAACGAGAGTTCATCGTGAAATAATTCGACGACCATCTTTATAAATAGACATATATAATAGTTTGTGGATTGGTTAATGGCGTTGACTTAAAATCACATGGCTCCCACCGCTGTAGGTTCGAATCCCAATTGGGGTGTCGAAATATTTCATGTGGGGAAGTTATCCAGCCGGCTTGTGGAATGTCGATAGTTCTACAAGGGTAACAGTCAGTATGCGCAATACTGCCCGGAGGGGCAACCTGTGTATTCCGCCATCAATACTGGCTGTAGAGTTGACATATGACCTAAGCAATTTGTGCGACTTGATCCCACCCATATAAAATAGTTCCGTGAATGGTGTGGGTATAGTTTTCTTTATATTAGTATGGACAAAGACCGCCTTCGTGGTCGAATGGTTAAGGTCGCTGACTTGTATACCACTGTAATCTATCATCACTGATGGTCACGGGTTCGAGCCCCGCTCAGGCCGTGTCTCATTTATATGAAAAAGTTGGCAGTTTCTTACGGAGGTTGGTGCACCCAAGTACTGGTTAACCGCTGGATCCTGCCCAGGAAAGGTGTTGCTAAGTAAACTGCCCACCGGCGATATAGCCCGAAATGGTGCTGATGCAGGCGTAAAACCCGACATATAACATAACATAGTATGGACAACTTTAAGTCGTCCTCTGTAAATACCATACTGCTATGGTTGTTGTGAATACTATATACTTCAAAGGAAACTGGGCGACACAGTTCGATCCTACAAACACCAAGAAGAGTGAGTTCACAAAACTGAACTTGGACAAGGCTCAGGTAGATATGATGAGTCGACGTATGAAGAAAGTAAAATATGGCGAAAATCGACATCTGGATTGCAAAATACTGGAGTTACCGTATGAAGGGGAATAGCTTGGTATGATTGTTGTGATGCCCAATACCAACAGCGGGCTATCTGCGCTTGAGAAACAGCTAACTCTGAAGGTTATGCAGAGTCTGGTAACATCACTCAACCCAGGCACAGTCGTATCTCTACCAAGGTTTAAGTTGGAAACTTCATTAGAGTTGAAAGCGGCTTTGTCTGCCTTAGGGATGGGCGACGTATTTCATCAAACCAAAGCCGATTTGTCTGGCATGGGAAACGACATATATGTATCGCAAATGTTTCACAAATATTTTGTTGATGTTAACGAAGAAGGTACGGAGGCAGCAGCCGCTACTAGCGCTGTGATAATGACACAATCCGCACAAATGTATGTAGATTGCAATGCTGATCATCCATTCATGTTCATTATTTGGGACCATATAATTGATGTTCCACTGTTTATTGGAAGACTTGTGGAGCCTGGAAATAGTTCTAAACGTGTGACCCAACAAGAAGATGAACTGCCATGTGGTTCGTCTAATCTTCGCGCACCCCACCGTTTGGCGCATATTTGTCGACGGCGCCATAATTTGAAGCTGTTGGTGTGTGTACTTTGTGCGTGTATACCATCGAATTTTATTTTCTGCCTGTGTTGTTCCCGGTGTGACCCTCGGAGATGCGATACATATATGCATTGGCCTTAAAGAAAGCTTACATGAGCACGAAGCGGTTGATGTGGATGTTGTGATTCACACAATGTATCTGAAACTGCTTGGACAGTTTTGATGATACTTCATAGTGAGTCCTTCTCATGTTTTAAATTATCATGATTCGCTTAGAATGATGGATGTCTTGACTGCGGAAAAGAAAAACCTTTAAATTAATCGCGAATTTCAAAAGATATTTCACAAACATGCCAAGTTTGTGCAAATCGATTCGTCAACAACATGGCAGTCAGTGGCTTAGTTTGCCAATAGGATAGCTTCAAATAGATATATGGAGTCGCAACATATTTGTTTTTGTAAAAATCATAATTCACCCATCTTTCAATAGTTCTGTTTTTAATTTCATTTTTTTAAATAGCATTGCTGTACAATACTATACTATTAATATATAAAGCGCGCACGCACGCACGCACGCACGTACGCGCGCACACACACACACACACATTCTCTCCACGTAATAACGGCAACATAAAGCTTATATTAATGCTAATTTACTTCTAAATAAATCATGCAATACCATATTATATTGAAATAATAATATACAAATGTGTTGGGCTTTAGCAAAGCGTACATATTAAAACCATATTTGGTTGCAATTTCAGACAGAATCTTATATCCTTTCAAATCTCTGTCTCCAACTGTTACCGTGTCTTCATTATTCATGTTGACATTTTGAAATGGTTGAACAAACTTCGTTGTGTTCAAGTCTCTGTTTCCAACTGTTACCGTGTCTTCATTATTCATGTTGACACTTTGAACTGGATAGTTGAACTTATCGGTTGTGTTCAAAGCTCTGTCTCCAACTTGCCAGACTGTGTTTTGAAAGTGTCTTCATCGTGAATGCTAAATGTTTTAGTCGGCTTATCAAACTCGTCGGGTTGCGGTATGCTAAATGATACACTTCTACCGCCAGTCGTCTGTGGTCGTCGGGGGAATGGCACTGTGCCGACGGCCCACTTGTCGTCATCCGTCTGCGGGGGGTCCCGACCAGGGATGTTTACAATCACGCCGACACCTATCGTTTGCTTCATATCCCGTATTACAAATCTACCTAACGTCGGATAATCGAAAAATGACTACGCATATTGGTTTGGAGGGTACCATGTCGACGACACATGCGTCGCCAGCTTTCAGTACTGTAGGATTGTACTCTAGCTGTCCGCCGGTTCTGCGGTCGCATCTTTCGCGGAGTTCTGTGAACTTGACAGGTACACATGCTGTGGAGTATGGGGGAGTACCCTTTCTTAATGACCCCTGGATGTTGAAGTATTACCACCTAGAGAGTGAAAACAAACCGATTGAACTGTATATGATGCCTGGATGTTGACGTATCACCACCTAGATAGTGACAACAAACCGATTGAACAGTATATGACCCCTGGATGTTGCAGTATCACCACCTAGAGAGTGAAAACAAACCGATTGAACAGTATATGACCCCTGGATGTTGCAGTATCACCACCTAGATAGTGAAAACAAACCGATTGAACAGTATATGACCCCTGGATGTTGACCTATCACCACCTAGATAGTAAAAAGAAAAAGATTAGACGTATTCAGTTTACGGCACATCACAACACTTTAGATAAAACCGGAGTTGGCTTTTCTCTCTCCGTCGTGGCGATGGAGAAGTGGTTTATACTATACGTCCATACCCACTCGTCCGTGGAGGTTCCCTTGCACGAATAGGAAGTAGATCCAGTAACTGTACAGAATAGATCTTACTACTCTTCTGTATTTGCTATTTTATCTCGATACAAATGATCTGAGAAACCAATACGTTTGGCCCGGTTTTATCTAAAGTTTATACAAATTTATTTTATCTCGATTACGAAACAAGTTCCAATTTATATTAATCACTCTCGAGACCTCATTCCTGATGGAATCCATCGCCACGAGGGACAGAGAAGAGGCAACGTGGAATATAAATGCCTTACCTAAGGGCACAATCGTAACGGCTCCAGCTAAATTGTTAATTGCATCGATTGTTGACAGAGAAGATGAGTAGTTACATATGGTGTCCATGGAAAAATACAGACGGATCTGTAGTCCAGTGGTAACACGCTGGACTGGTAATCCATAGATCACAGGTTCGATCCACCGTCTGACAATAATAAAATTAACAGTCTTTCAGAAGGGACTTTAAACCGTGGTATCGTGTCGGTGCTGTACACCGTGCACGTAAAAGAACCAGAGGATACTCTAAAATGATTAATTTCTTCAGGAGGCGTCGCTGATATGGGCAACCGGTAGCGACGATAAATAAACGTAGAACGCACACAAAATCTATGGAAAGCAAGTTTAATATGAAGTTATACCTGTGCCGAGAACAACTGAACCTTCTTCGGTGGGTCTCTGCTGGTTTCTCCGCACAGAAACCCCTTTCTGATGTCCTTTATGTCCAAACCCTCGATCTGAAATTTGAAACACACGAGAACAGTGTAGTCACAAGGAAATAGTTGGTTTAAACATATTTATTCCACTATATACAGTCACAAAACAACACATGTACACAATATCAAAGAAGTAAGTATATAGGAAAGGATTAAAACGGAAGCAGAGCTTATATATGGAAATAGTTTTTCGATGTTATAAAATTTATGTAAATCATCAAATGGATAAATATTCGTATTTGCCAAAAGCGGTATGTAAAATAAGTAAAGTGTTTGTTTATTGTATTGTCACCCCTATTGAAATGACCGGCCATTTCTGACTTATGAGTCTTACTGTACTCAGTGTAAGTTTACACTTTATTTATTTAACAACGATTGCGAAGCAAGTTCTAACTACTTATATGAATCACTCTCGTTGGCTCGGATGACAGCGTAAATGTGGTCAATCGTGTGGGAGGAAACCGGAGTACCCGGAGAAAACCCACTTGTCCGATCTGGCGACCACCGTACAATCTCACATACTTCCCGGTCCGAGGATCGAACCCGGGTTGCGTTGGTGAAATATGTATACATGTAATCTTAGTTTGACTAGGTTTGTCTTGTTTCATTCAGATCTCTTCATGGTACCGTTTCTGCGTAGCAATTCATACTAACACAGACATTAATGTGCGTAAATCAATTTTAGCGTGTTTTATTAAAATTACTGGCATAATTGTATCGATTAGCGCAGTGGTTAGCGCGCTTGCTTCTCACCAATGCAACCCAGGTTCGATCCTCGGACTGGGAAGTATGTGAGATGTTACGGTGGTCGCCATCATTTAAACTTTAAAGCTGGGGAAATGCTATATAACCGTAGTCGTTGGCGTGATTCTGGGGAAATGCTATATAACCGTAGTCGGAACTAACCTGAACTATAGTATATGTTTTTGCGCGGGGGTGAGGGTGGGGTGCACTTCTTGACAAAACAAAATGGATGGGGGGGTGGGTTGTCTTGTCTATGAAAATTAGACAGATCTGGCATAATGATGACCCTACTCCAGAAAGATCGGTCAAAGCCTATAATAAGCATCACATGGGCTATATGGTGGCACATTAAACACTGAAGACACATATTTTCACTTTAGTTGGCAAGGCATGACCTTGGACCGTAACGATGGATAATACAGATACTACTATTCGACATATCCTTTGCTTATTACCAACAAGAGGCCTTCAAGTGTAATTCTAGAATAACTTTAGTTAATACTAATTTATATTAGCTCGATTGCGAAACAAGTTATTTCAACTTATATTAATCACTCTCGAGACCGCATTCCTAATGGAATCCATCGCCACGAGGGAGAGAGAAGAGGCAACGTGGAATTTAAATGCCTTGCCTAAGGGCACAATCGTAACGGCTCCAGCGGGGCTCGAACTCCAGACCTTTCGCACCTGAATAACTTTAGAAAAGGCACAGCAGAAAAGTCACGCTACGGCTACCAGGAAGACGTGATCTCGCCGTGGTAGCGCGTTCGTTTCAGGTGCGATTAGCCCCGAGTTCGCGTCCATCTGTAGCCGTTATGATTGTGGCAGCCATGGCATTTAAATTCCACATTGTCTCCTCTCTCGCTCATGGCGATGGATTACATCATGAATGAGTGTGTGTTTTACGTTTATTTATCGTCGCTACCGGTTACCCATATGAGCGACGCCTCCTGAAGAGATGAGTCATTTTAGATTTTGGAGGATAGTGCAATGATACAGACAGAGACCCATTCCAGAGTATTCTCTGGTTCTTTTACGTGCACGGTTTGAATGAATGAGGTATCGAGAGTGATTAATATAAGTTGTAATAGAATCTAACTTGTTTCGCAATCGAGCTAAAAATAATTGTATAGACTAACTGTCTACTACCTTACATCGAAATGATGAAAAGCATACCCGTGATGTAGATTGATGTCATGTAAAATCTAACCTTACTCTCAACTGCACCGTAGTCCAAATATTTAGACTTCAACAATGTGACATTTTACTATCAATGCATTTAACAGATCGGAAAAAATAATGTAGAGGTCGTATATATAGGACTAGATTGAACCGGTGTACAACAGACCCACTGGGACCGCACATCCATGGTACACATTACTTAAGATGGGCCCTTCATAGCAGCACAACCCACACGGAGAATCGTGTATATTTCGTATTACCTGTAAGCCAACATTTTCACCTTGGTAACCCTCTGTGACGGCGTCGTGGTGAAGTTGAACCGCTCTAACCTGCAATGTTAGTATTCGTGAGTTCAAGTTCTAACCGAAGTTCAAACAAGGTGGTATACATGTATACGTAAATAGGAATGTAGTCCCAATAACTAATATAGTTCATTTTTCTTTTTGGTAAAAATGCATTTTCATGACAGGGAGTGTATAGTTTTTGTGTGTTTTTTGGAGAAATTATGTGACTTGAGAAGACTTCAGACTAGTTGATGTGTAGAAAAGATGTATTATAAGAATGCAAGCCATTGCAAACTGAAGGTTGGTATACTGTATTATTTGGCGGAGGAATACAGTGTGTAAACGCAGTGACGTTATTCACAGGTGAGCACTGGCTATGGAAAACATTATATTTGGAAGCGTTTTGCTCTTTTGCAGTTACACGCGAATACCTCTTCACAGTGGATGTGGTATCAGAAGAAATGAAAGATTGGAAATATAAATGAACAGACTGTATGTTACTTTTACTATGTATTTAATAGGAATTTATTTGTTGTTTTACTACCACAAGGTACTAGCCGGAAGTTGAACTGCGCATGTGTACATTGTACGATCTTCAGATTGAAGACCAGCACTGATAGTCAGTCAGCTAATTTAATTTCCGGTTTAATCGAAACAAACAACAGGAATCAAAGCTATTCTCTGTTAGTTAATCATAATGATATATATATGATCGGCGTCATACGTACCGTTAGTTAATCATAATGATATATATATATATGATCGGCGTCATACGTACCGTTAGTTAATCATAATGATATATATATGATCGGCGTCATACGTACTGTTAGTTAATCCTAATGATATATATATGATCGGCGTCATACGTACTGTTAGTTAATCATAATGATATATATATGATCGGCGTCATACGTACCGTTAGTTAATCATAATGATATATAAAAATAATATGATCGATCATTAAGTTGTGTTTTTCCCGGTCAAATCCACTGCGTTAGTTTTGGTAGTTCAAACTCCGTTATCGTGGTTCTATATGGCCGGACGTGTTGTGTTTGATGAGTTGGGTTTTACGAAGCACCACACACAGTTCAGGATATATAGTCTTAACACATTGGAGAATATTATTTTCATAATTATGTTGAATAATGATATGATATATGGAACCAAATTGATTATTCAGAACCTCATAGTGACCTTTTAACCATTAACCTGCCATTCACAACTAAACTCGCCTTTGCAAACAACATAGAGCCAGATCAGACGACACAGAACGTGCCGTCTGATCGGACTCTATGATGGTGGCTCTTCGGATAGTGGAGTTAAGACACTTGTCTGAATAGCAAACAACATAGATCCTGATCAGACTGATCTGGATATATGCTGTTTGCACATTCTGTCTAATTTATATTCGGCAGGTTAAAGGTTAACACCATTCACTTCTTATTCCATATCATGTTAGCTTCTGACATTCGGAATAGTTCGTCTATTACTGTTATTTGGCTTCGCCCGCGATAGTCTAGATACCCATAACTATATAACCGAGCTATTTAAGCAGACAATAAGCCGGATATGCGACTCCGGTTGGTCACTTAGTGTCTTCGGACGGGTAGACTCACCATTGTAGACTCGAACCTAAGTACATGTAAACCTACCTTTGTTTTAATATCAGAAGGTCCGAAAGTAACGGACATCCCGGGTTTCACAAAGCCACAATGTATTCGTCCAGCCACAACAATGCCAACATCTAGCAAATGGAACATAAGACGTCAGTGTTTAATGCTACGTCTACAAACCAAAATCCAGTAATCAATATATATAATTATATATATATATATATGTAACCGGTGACTTCGGGGAACGATATATATACCAACCCGAAACGAGGTTTGTTCTATCCTTTATATAACATATATATATAATGAAACAAGGAGACCTGCAATATAATAATATCACAGATATACACACATATACTAAAATCTAATCCACGCGGAACATAACTCCACTATCACATAAATATCAAATTCTCCAAATACTAATATTGCCAATAAACGGGTCTTACCAGAATCGACAATGATTAATGTGTAAATAGATACATAAATCAGAGGTAGATCTGTTTAACGAGTTGATTGATATACATATACAATAGTTCGACATTGTCGCAAGACAATGTCGAGGTATCTCTAACGACTTCCTTCTCTCAAGTGCGCGGAATGTTATTAGGGCGGTAAAACGGGTTTAGTTGGGGTTAACCGTGGATTGGTTAGTTGACCTATCATACGTCATTCTCCCGTACTATCACTCAGACCTAATTACATGACGTTACACAACAAGTAGAGAACACAATAGACTGGACACACATCGGTAACCGCCATAGAAGAGAAGGAACAGCTACCGTACATATACAGATAAGAGAGCATTGCTTGCAGTACATGAATAATACATAATATAATATATTCTACAAACAGATAAACTAAGCCTGGGCTACATATATATATATATATATATATATATATATATATACATGATAGTCTCTGCTCACGACTGACTTATTTACCGACTGACCAATTTACGTCTGTTTTCTCATCTTATGAGTATTAAATATCTATACATATCATTCAGTAGGCTAAATCCACTGGATACTTTACTGTACTCATTGGGTATCAATTAATTATCCTACAGCAACATCTGGTTAGAGAAACTATAGGTGTGTTTTATGTTTATTTATCGTCGCTACCGGTTGCCCATATGAACGACGCCTCATGAAGTGATTAAAAATGTATCAAGGTGAATCTCCGGAACAATAGATTATTTTGACTATCAGAAATAAACAGTTTACATAGCAATGTCAATAGTTTACACAGTTGTGAATCGGGTCATTACATGTATTTAGTGATTCTTAACCCTTTCAACACCACATACCTCTAAATAGGCTTACAAAAAGTGTAGATCCAGATGAGCCGGCTCGTGACGAGCCGTTTCATCAGGATCTGCACTTTTTGCCAGTGATATGACTATTTTTAGACATAATTACCCATTTTGATAAATGAACTTTTTTTTGATTCATTTATTGGTTTATGAATATCATGGACCAGTCCATGTGAGTTACTTGGTGTTGAAAGAGTTAAAGCGACACTATATCGTATGGTAAGAACATATTATAACATTTGAAATTTTACGTTCACGTAGGAATGCTACTACACATTCTTCCATTATAATTTGAATAATTATTGTTGGTCAGTAAACAGTGTGTTTTTGCAATATAACAAACTGAAATTGAAAGTACGAATTTCCTGAAACATTATGTCCTGGGTATATTCAGAACACACCGCTCTCTATCGGCAATCAGAACAAACACATAAGACAGCTGTTTCAAGAGCAGTTATTGGCTCACGCATGCGCATTAATTGTTTATAATATATGTCTGTTGATAAACAAATCGCGTACACGACGGTGCTATACTTATTTGATTCTGTTCGTTTCTTATTGATTTTTAATATGTTATATTCGCTAATTAGGTCGATATGAATTACATAATATAATCTAATGTAACTATGCAGGTCAAACAAACTAGCGTCATTCATACACATATACATATTCTTATTTTATTTATTTATAGTATCAACATCTACGTAGTGACGTTAAGTAAACATTCTGCTTGGTTACACATGAATCGTACATCCGTATGATTAGTTAAATAGGAACATCTGTCTGTGGCCAAGTGGTTACGGTCGTTGACTTCAAATCACTTGCCCCTCACCGCTGTATGTTCGAATCCCACTAGGTCTAGCCAATTCTTTCAAGTTCGGAAGCTATCAAACTTGAGATTGAGAGCAGTTTTATAAGCTCCGACCCAGAGCATAACACAATACCATTTCTTCAACCAACTATTCTTATTCATGCAGATCACAAAGAGATCCGATGGACGGCTGATCGCACCAGTATTATTACACCAAGTGAAAACGAACCGTGCCTTCTTATACCAGCTGCCGGGAAATACCTCGTGCTTTCTCGCTTCACCTTCCAGATTCCGCCAGGAGTGGATAAGACGGTATTGACGCATAGGTTGATACTAAAGTCAGAAACAGACCGTGAAGTATTTAAAAGACAGTATATCAGCGTGTTGGAACACAAACTCAATGTAAACGCAGAACTTAGAAAACCAAGTCAGTTTATAATACAGTTCTTTGACGTTCAATCTGGGGATAAACTCTGTGCTGACGTTTCAAATCCGGAACTTCTGTACATATCTTCCATAGATAACGACGTGAATATAATAAAGCAATAGAATGGGGGAGGAGAACAGCATAAAAGGTGTTCTATATAGCATAATGTCATATTTTGACCTTGAAACAAAGGTATTCAACTTCCTGTGATAAGTAAAGTGTATTATTTATGGTTATGTTTTTTTAAAAATAAATGTGTGTTGGTATTTGTTTGTTGGTTGGTTTATGATACCTTAAAACTACTTTAATTAATAAGAGTCAACCGTCCCTGGCTGAAGAGAGAGAGAGAGAGAGAGGAGGGATATGTGAGAGGAGAGAGAGATAGAGAGGGGAGGATATGGGAGAAGAGAGAGATAGAGGGGATGATATGGGGAGAGGAGAGAGAGGGGATTAGGGAGGAGAGAGAGATAGAGAGTGGAGGATAGGGAGAGGATAGAGAGGGGATAGGGGAGAGGAGAGATAGTTAGAGAGGAGAGGATAGAGGAGAGGATAGAGATAGAGAGGGGGAGAGGAGAGAGCGATAGAGAGGGGAGGATAGGGGAGAGGAGAGAAAGAGAGAGATAGAGAGGGGGGATAGGGGAGATGAGGGAGATATATAGAGGGGAGGAGATAGAGAGAGGAGGAGGATAGGGGAGAGGATAGAGGGGGGAGGAGAGAGAGATAGAGACAGAAAGGGGAGGGGGAGGAGCAAAGAACAGGCTTATTTGTTACATGGGTTGGGAGTACAATCATGGTATCAATCACTGAACAAGACATCGAGAAACGTGTGCTGCTGAAGACATTGGTGAGCCTCGAGAAACGTGTGCTACTGAAGACATTGGTGAGCCTCGAGAAACGTGTGCTGCTGAAGACATTGGTGAGCCTCGAGAAACGTGTGCTGCTGAAGACATTGGTGAACCTCGAGAAACGTGTGCTGCTGAAGACATTGGTGAGCCTCGAGAAACGTGTGCTGCTGAAGACATTGGTGAACCTCGAGAAACATGTGCTGCTGAAGACATTTGTGAACCTCGAGAAACGTGTGCTGCTGAAGACATTTGTGAACATCGAGAAACGTGTGCTGCTGAAGACATTTGTGAACCTTGAGAAACGTGTGCTGATGAAGACATTGGTGAACCTCGAGAAACGTGTGCTGCTGAAGACATTGGTGAGCCACGAGAAACGTGTACTGCTGAAGACATTGGTGAGCCTCGAGAAACGTGTGCTGCTGAAGACATTTGTGAACCTCGAGAAACGTGTGCTGCTGAATACATGATTGAACCTCGAGAAACGTGTGCTGCTGAAGACATTTGTGAACCTCGAGAAACGTGTGCTGCTGAAGACATTTGTGAACCTTGAGAAACGTGTGCTGATGAAGACATTGGTGAACCTCGAGAAACGTGTGCTGCTGAAGACATTGGTGAGCCTCGAGAAACGTGTACTGCTGAAGACATTGGTGAGCCTCGAGAAACGTGTGCTGCTGAAGACATTTGTGAACCTCGAGAAACGTGTGCTGCTGAATACATGATTGAACCTCGAGAAACGTGTGCTGCTGAAGACATTGGCAAACATCGAGAAACGTGTGCTGCTGAAGACATTGGCAAACATCGAGAAACGTGTGCTGCTGAAGACATTGGCAAACATCGAGAAACGTGTGCTGCTGAAGACATTGGCAAATCTCGAGAAACGTGTGCTGCTGAAGACATTGTTGAACCTCGAGAAACGTGTGCTGCTGAAGACATTGTTGAACCTCGAGAAACGTGTGCTGCTGAGGACATTGTTGAACCTCGAGAAGCGTGTGCTGCTGAGGAAATTGTTGAACCTCGAGACATGTGTGCTGCTGAAGACATTGGTGAGCCTCGAGAAGCGTGTGCTGCTGAAGACAATGGTGAACCTCGAGACATGTGTGCTGCTGAAGACAATGGTGAACCTCGAGACATGTGTGCTGCTGAAGACATTGGTGAACCGCGAGATACGTGTGCTGCTGAAGACATTGTTGAACCTCGAGAAACGTGTGCTGCTGAAGACATTGTTGAACCTCAAGAAACGTGTGCTGCTGAATATATTGTTGAACATGACAGCCTGTGGCACTGAGAGTTATAATACCCAAGACGTCGCCATCATTGACATGACGCCAGCTACCCAGCACAGTTTGGGTAAGCTGCTCCATGGTTCGAGATTAACTAGTATGATGTCATGCTACACGCTTTAATTTATACAAATTTATTTGAGCTCGATTGCGAAACAAGTTCTTACAACTTATATTAATCACTCGAGACCTCATTCCTGTTGGAATCCATCGCCACGAGGGAGAGAGAAGAGGCAACGTGGAATTTAAATGCCTAGCTTGCCTAAGGGCACAATCGTAACGGCTCCAGCTGGGCTCGAACTCCGGACCTTTCGCACCTGATGCGAACCTGTGGCATATGATGGTTTGTACAGTACAGTATGGATCATTTTGTACTCGGAGTAGCACATCCAGTGGTAAAGCCTCGGATTTGGAATCGAACGGTCCCTGGTTCGATACTCGGTCATGCCATGTATGTAGTGTCATTGAGCAAGACACCGCCCACACATTGCTTAGTACTGGTTACCCGCCTACGTCGGCTAAGCCTGCCCAGGAACACATGTAATGGTCCCCGCATGGGGTTTGCCATTAATGGAATACATGTTATACATTCGGAAGTAGCTGATGTCAATGTAAACACGTTGGCTGTCCGATTAGCGCAGCAGTTAGCGTGCTCGCTTCTCACCAATGCAACCCGGGTTCGATCCTCGGACCGGGAATATTGAGATTGTTCGGTGGTCGCCAGATCTGACAGGTGGGTTTTCTCCGGGTACCTCCCACACAAATGATCACATATACGCATTCAACAGCGCCAACGAGAGTGATTGATATAAATTGTTGGAACTTGCTTCGCAATAATTGTAAAATAAATAAAGTTATAGGTAAACAAGAACCCAGAAGAGTATATTTGCCAGTTTTATCAATTTTGTTTTTGCCAGACACTGATTCAACATTCGTAAATATGAACGGGTATCACGCATCCACTTATGTGTTGTACACTACGGTATGGATAATGTACTGAAATTAGCAAAATCACATACATCCGGAAGTAGCCGGTGTCAAGGTAAATAAAAACCCGGAAGAGAATATGTGGCAGTTTTATACACAGGTGAGACAGAGACACTAGTAATATTTAGATCATCCATTTGACAGTAGGGGTATTGCCCAATTACACAAGGGGTTTGACATTTATTATATTCATTAATGGACATACTAAAGTGACCAATAGGAAGGGATAGAGGCAGTAATCCCACAAAACAGGTGGCAGTAAACTAAAGCTGAACAGTAGAATACTCTTCAATTGAAGATCAAATTTAGCCCTAACCCTAATGCCCAGATTACTGCCAATTGTCCCAAGATTACTGCCAATTGTATATTTCGTTACTGCCTCTATCGTTAACGAAAAAATAGCGGAAAAGTTAGTGACCTGACGTGGGAATCGAACACACGACCTCCCGAACACTAGTCGGACAGCTCTACCAACTAAGCTAGCCGGACTGATGTTCTACCCACGCTGCAATACAGTACACTTTGTAGTGTGTGGCGTCCGTGGTCCAATGGTAGAGCGTCGGATTTGGAATCGAACGGTCCGAGTTCGATACTCAGTCAGGCCACATATGTAGTGTCATTGAGCAAGGCACCTCACACACATTGCTTAGTACTGGTTAGCCGCTATGGTCGGCTAAGCATGCCCAGGAAACATGTCTAGGTTCCCACAAGGCGTTTGACATTAATGGAACATACATACATACTTTTATTCTTTAGGAGCCGCACCCTACTCCGTTGCCCGTACCATATGTCCTCGTCACCATTAAAGTGACCAAGCAAAAACGAGTGGAAAAGTTAGTGACCCAACGTGGGGCTCGAACCCCACGACCTCTTGAACACTAGTTGGACAGCTCTACCAACTGAGCTAGCCGATGTTCTACACATGCCTGAATACACTACAATACATACACTGTATGATTTGTTAGTGAGTTGCTAAATACACTACAATACATACACTGTATGATTTGTTAGTGAGTTGCTAAATACACTACAATACATACACTGTATGATTTGTTAGTGAGTTGCTAAATACACTACAATACATACACTGTATGATTTGTTAGTGAGTTGCTAAATACACTACAATACATACACTGTATGATTTGTTAGTGAGTTGCTAAATACACTACAATACATACACTGTATGATTTGTTAGTGAGTTGCTAAATACACTACAATACATACACTGTATGATTTGTTAGTGAGTTGCTAAATACACTACAATACATACACTGTATGATTTGTTAGTGAGTTGCTAAATACGCTACAATACATACACTGTATGATTTGTTAGTGAGTTGCTAAATACGCTACAATACATACACTGTATGATTTGTTAGTGAGTTGCTAAATACACTACAATACATACACTGTATGATTTGTTAGTGAGTTGCTAAATACACTACAATACATACACTGTATGATTTGTTAGTGAGTTGCTAAATACGCTACAATACATACACTGTATGATTTGTTAGTGAGTTGCTAAATACACTACAATACATACACTGTATGATTTGTTAGTGAGTTGCTAAATACACTACAATACATACACTGTATGATTTGTTACTGAGTTGCTAAATACACTACAATACATACACTGTATGATGTGTTAGTGAGTTGCTAAATACACTACAATACATACACTGTATGATTTGTTAGTGAGTTGCTAAATACGCTACAATACATACACTGTATGATTTGTTAGTGATTTGCTAAATACACTACAATACATACACTGTATGATTTGTTTGTGAATAGCTAAATACGCTACAATACATACACTGTATGATTTGTTTGTGAGTAGCTAAATACGCTACAATACATACACTGTATGATTTGTTAGTGAGTTGCTAAATACACTACAATACATACACTGTATGATTTGTTAGTGAGTTGCTAAATACACTACAATACATACACTGTATGATTTGTTAGTGAGTTGCTAAATACACTACAATACATACACTGTATGATTTGTTAGTGAGTTGCTAAATACACTACAATACATACACTGTATGATTTGTTAGTGAGTTGCTAAATACGCTACAATACATACACTGTATGATTTGTTAGTGAGTTGCTAAATACACTACAATACATACACTGTATGATTTGTTTGTGAGTTGCTAAATACACTACAATACATACACTGTATGATGTGTTAGTGAGTTGCTGAATACAATGCAATAGAAAAGACACAATATCACGTTTTATCACTTGTCCCTGATAGAGAACGGATTCTCTTCCCTCGCAATAGAGATGAAAGGTGACTTCTAACAACGGCTAACGAGACCTCTAGTCAACGGAAGCTCTATTTGCCCTCTTAATCATGATTTATTATTATAGAGGGCGACATGGGCGGTGAAGTAGTCGCCCTAGGAACCCTGACTTCGCCCCCACTTCTCCCTAAATAATTGTTTTTTTTTTACAATTTTCTTACAAAATATTGTCCAGAAAGATACACTGACCCATTATAAAGCACTCCTTCTATTCAAATGTTGTTTTAATGGTCATATTTTCTATTGTAACCATATTATGATGAAATGTTTTTATTAAATTAAATACATGTAATGCAATAAGATGACGCAATTGTGTACTTTCTCACTTCTCCCAAAAATTGGGTTTAACTTGAGCACTGGGTATACCGATAACAAAAGTAATAACCTGTGTATCTATGTGTGTAATTGTGGCACAAAGAAAGAAATATCACTCTTAGATGACATTTACAGTGTTAGTTATTCAAATTTATTTTCGATCGATTGCGAAACAAGTTCTTTCAACTTATATTAATCACTTTCGAGACCTCATTCCTGATATGGAATCCATCGCCATTAGAGAGAGAAGAGGCAAAGTGGAATTTAATACCGTGCCTAAGGGTACAATCGTAACGGCTCCAGCGGTGCTCGAACTCCGGACCTTTCGCACCTGAAGCGAACACTTACAATCACGGTGTCTTATTTAGGATAGAGTTGCGACTTACCGTGTAATAGGCCTAGGAATTAGTTCATCCTTGGAACAGCATACATTGTAAGACATGCCTTTCCTTGCGAGAAATGCTGCCCAACACTGCGAATGCCCATAACTTGTGTCAGCTGCTTATCATTAGTTGGCCTGGGTTCCAGTCTGTCGATTTTTCACTTTTTAATTTCTGGCAAAATGATATGATCAGAAGCTCAATACGGCCTAACTAATAGTCTTGGTTGTTAAAATATATGTATTTCACTGACCAGGCACAAT
The DNA here is from genome assembly GCA_014843695.1 of Archivesica marissinica. NCBI lineage: Eukaryota > Metazoa > Mollusca > Bivalvia > Venerida > Vesicomyidae > Archivesica > Archivesica marissinica. The sequence continues at coordinate 15,336,811 of CM026389.1, read as the reverse complement.
ATATCAATGCCTGTTCCCAGGTTATTCATTATTGGGCACATGCACATGAAAATGAACACAAACAGGGCATATATGTTCAAGGAATGAAATGCAAAATGAACACAAACAGGGCATATGTGTTCAAGGAATGAAATGCAAAGGCATTGTAAATTTTATTCGATGTCACGTTGTTATGAAATGCCATATTTGCATGCAAACAATTGTCACACAGGAGCAGTCTCTGTACAGCGGCGTTTATCAGCTTCATCCTTTGTTTTGTAAGTTGTCGCTATTGTTGTCAACAAAGGACATACCACATTATGTTTGATATGTTAACATAAAATTATGTTAGCGTTTATTCTAGAGTGGAAAATGCCAGGGTTGGTCAGAAAAGGGGCAGTGTCGTTGCTAAAGAGGGCAGCAAGCCGCCCTACCATTCCGCTCTCGAAAAACCCCTATACGTAACATTATCTGTCCGTTCCATTTTCATGTCTATTTAATGGACCGTATCTTGTACAATAGCAGATATCACTTTGGAAATAATTGAAGTCACTCAAATGTTCATACCGCCCCCACCCGTAGCTGATTGGTTAACGTCGTTGATCACACGCCCTATATAGACTGCAGTTTCGAATCGAATCACACTGGGAATGCCGAATTACTTTACGTGAGTATGTATTCTAGCTGGGCTGGCGGAAGGTCAGTGGTTCTGTATGAAATAATGCTCACAGTGCCATCTGGTCTTCTTACTCCAACAATGGCACCTTGATTGTTGTCATATGATTTAGGCTGTCGGTGCAACTCAACCTCCCCCCCCCCCCGCCCACCGCCAAGAAAAAGCAACATCAACAAAACCAAACAAAACAACAGAAACCTATCTTGCAAAATATATATATGTCTAATTTTGAATTTCATTGTTTCATATAAATTTACAGTAATTGACTACACTATACTGGGTGGACTAATGGAAAATACTACTTTAATTTCAGAGAAAATGGCGTCCAATAGCAGAGTATTGTCTGAGTTTGTGAATGAGTTCACTTTGGACATTTACAAGCATGTTGTCGATAGCCAGACATCAATTAATGTATTCATGTCTCCCAGCAGTATGATGGTGGTGTTGACAATGCTTTATGTCGGCGCACGCAACAAGACGAAAGAACAGATGACGAACGTGTTAAAGTTAAACAAGATGGAGAACGAAGATGTCCTTCAACACATGGAGACATTCGTGAACACACTGAAAAAGGGAAGCAAATCTGTCAGCTTAAATGTCGCTAATCGACTTTTTCCTCATAAAGACAACACAATCCTTGAGGATTACGTGTCCCTTGTGATGAAACATTTTAGCGCAGACGTGAAGCTGATGGATTATACTACAAAAGCCGAAGAAGCGAGACAAGAGATAAACCATTGGGTTGAGGGTGAAACAAACAAGAAAATAAAGAATCTGCTTCCAGGAGGGTCATTAAATTCGCTTACTGCTATGGTTGTTGTGAATGCTATATACTTCAAAGGAAACTGGGCGACACAGTTCGAACCTAGAAACACCAAGAAGAGTAATTTCACAAAACTGAACTTGGACAAGGTTCAGGTAGATATGATGAGTAGACGTATGAAGAAAGTAAAATATGGCGAAAATCGACATCTGGATTGCAAAATACTGGAGTTACCGTATGAAGGGGAAGACCTGGGTATGCTTGTTGTGTTGCCGAATACCAAAGACGGGCTACCTGTGCTTGAGACACAGCTCACTCTGAAGGTCATGCAGAGTCTGGTGACGTCAGTCAATCCCGGCACAGTCGATGTATCTCTACCAAAGTTCAAGCTGGAAACGTCATTAGAGTTGAAAGCGGCTTTGACTGCCTTGGGGATGGGCGACTTATTTGACCAAGGAAGAGCAGATCTTTCTGGAATGGGACGCGACCTCTATGTATCACAAGTATTTCACAAAGCCTTCGTCGATGTTAACGAGGAAGGGACGGAGGCCGCCGCTGCTACTGCCGCAGTAAGAATGAAACGATCCATACAGTTAACTCTAGATTTCAATGCTGATCACCCATTCTTGTTCATGATTTGGGACCATAGACTTGATGTTCCATTGTTTATTGGAAGACTTGTAGATCCTGCAAGTAGTCCTACACCCATGACCCAACAAAAAGAAGAACTGTAATAGTCCAACGTAGCAAGAGATGCCACACATGTTTATGGTTTTATATAGCAACTTTTGAATTTGCCAGTAATATTTTGCTGCATTAGATAATTAGCACTATTTTGTTGGCATTATTGTATTTAGCTCACCTGAGCCAGGCTCATCTAATGTGACCAGACTTCATCCGTGCATTACATATTTATTAAAACCCGACATATAACATAACATAGTATGGACAACTTTAAGTCGTCCTCTGTAAATACCATACTGCTATGGTTGTTGTGAATACTATATACTTCAAAGGAAACTGGGCGACACAGTTCGATCCTACAAACACCAAGAAGAGTGAGTTCACAGAACTGAACTTGGACAAGGCTCAGGTAGATATGATGAGTCGACGTATGAAGAAAGTAAAATATGGCGAAAATCGACATCTGGATTGCAAAATACTGGAGTTACCGTATGAAGGGTATACCTTGGTATGATTGTTGTGATGCCCAATACCAACAGCGGGCTATCTGCGCTCGAGACACAGCTAACTCTGAAGGCCATGCAGAGTTGGTAACATCACTCAACCCAGGCACAGTCGTATCTCTACCAAGGTTTAAGTTGGAAACTTCATTAGAGTTGAAAGCGGCTTTGTCTGCCTTAGGGATGGGCGAGGTATTTCATCAAACCAAAGCCGATTTGTCTGGCATGGGAAACGACATATATGTATCTCAAATGTTTCACAACTATTTTGTTGATGTTAACGAAGAAGGTACGGAGGCAGCAGCCGCTACTGGCGCTGTGATAATGACACAATCCGCACACATGTATGTAGATTGCAATGTTGATCATCCATTCATGTTCATTATTTGGGACCATATAATTGATGATCCACTGTTTATTGGAAGACTTGTGGAGCCTGGATATAGTTCTAAACGTGTGACCCAACAAGAAGACGAACTGCCATGTGGTTCGTCTAATCTTCGCGCACCCCAGCGTTTGGTCGACGACGGCGCCATAATTTAAAGCTGTTGGTGTGTGTACTTTGTGCGTGTATCCCATCGAATTTTATTTTCTGCCTTCGCGATTTGTCAGCAGCAACCTCATTATGATCTTATAGTGGTAGTAGGTGTTGTTCCCGGTGTGACCCTCGGAGATGCGATACATATATATATGCATTGGCCTTAAAGAAAGCTCACATGAGCACGAAGCGACCAATGTGGATGTTGTGCTTGCATCCTTAGCGATTGATTCACACAATGTCTCTGAAACTGCTTGGACAGTTTTGATGATACTTCATAGTGAGTCCTTCTCATGTTTTAAATGATCATGATTCGCTTAGAATGATGGATGTCTTGACTGCGGAAAAGAAAAACCTTTTAATTAATCGCGAATTTCAAAAGATATTTCACAAACATGCCAAGTTTGTGCAAATCGATTCGTCAACAACATGGCAGTCAGTGGCTTAGTTTGCCAATAGGATAGCTTCAAATAGATGTATGGAGTCGCAACATATTTGTTTTTGTAAAAATCATAATTCACCCATCTTTCAATAGTTCTGTTTTTAATTCCATTTTTTTTAAAAAGCATCTGCTGTACAATACTATACTATTAATATATAAAGCACGCACGCACGCGCACACACACACACACATTCTCTCCACGTAATAACAGCAACATAAAGCTTAGATTAATGCTAATTTACTTCTAAAGAAATCATGCAATACCATATTATATTGAAATAATAATATACAAATGTGTTGGGCTTTAACAAAGCGTACATATTAAACCCATATTTGGTTGCGATTTCAGACAGAATCTTATGTCCTTTCAAATCTCTGTCTCCAACTGTTACCGTGTCTTCATTATTCATGTTGATATTTTGAAATGGTTGAACAAACTTCGTTGTGTTCAAGACTCTGTTTCCAACTGTTACCGTTTCTTCATTATGCATGTTGACACTTTGAACTGGATAGTTGAACTTATCGGTTGTGTTCAAAGCTCTGTCTCCGACTTGCCAGACTGTGTTCTAAAAGTGTCTTCATCGTGAATGCTGAAATATTTAGTCGGCTTATCAAACTCGTCGGGTTGCGATATGCTAAATGATACACTTCTACCGCCAGTCGTCTGTGGTCGTCGGGGAAATGGCACTGTGCCGACGGCCCACTTGTCGTCATCCGTCTGCGGGGGGTCCCGACCAGGGATGTTTACAATCACGCCGACACCTATCGTTTGCTTCATATCCCGTATTACAAATCTACCTAACGTCGAATAATCGAAAAATGACTCTACGCATATTGGTTTGGAGGGTACCATGTCGACGACACATGCGTCGCCAGCTTTCAGTACTGTAGGATTGTACTCTAGCTGTCCGCCGGTTCTGCGGTCGCATCTTTCGCGGAGTTCTGTGAACTTGACAGGTACACATGCTGTGTGACAGTGGAGTATGGGGGAGTATCCTTTCTTAATGACCCCTGGATGTTGAAGTATTACCACCTAGATAGTGAAAACAAACCGATTGAACAGTATATGACGCCTGGATGTTGCAGTATCACCACCTAGATAGTGAAAACAAACCAATTGAACAGTATATGACCCCTGGATGTTGCAGTATCACCACCTAGATAGTGAAAACAAACCGATTGAACAGTATATGACGCCTGGATGTTGCAGTATCACCACCTAGATAGTGAAAACAAACCGATTGAACAGTATATGACGCCTGGATGTTGCAGTATTACCACCTAGATAGTGAAAACAAACCGATTGAACAGTATATGACCCCTGTATGTTGCAGTATTACCACCTAGATAGTGAAAACAAACCGATTGAACAGTATATGACCCCTGTATGTTGCAGTATTACCACCTAGATAGTGAAAACAAACCGATTGAACAGTATATGACCCCTGTATGTTGCAGTATCACCACCTAGATAGTGAAAACAAACCGATTGAACAGTATATGACCCCTGTATGTTGCAGTATCACCACCTAGATAGTGAAAACAAACCGATTGAACAGTATATGACCCCTGTATGTTGCAGTATCACCACCTAGATAGTGAAAACAAACCGATTGAACAGTATATGACGCCTGGATGTTGCAGTATCACCACCTAGATAGTGAAAACAAACCGATTGAACAGTATATGACGCCTGGATGTTGCAGTATCACCACCTAGATAGTGAAAACAAACCGATTGAACAGTATATGACCCCTGGATGTTGACGTATCACCACCTAGATAGTGAAAACAAACCGATTGAACAGTATATGACCCCTGGATGTTGACCTATCACCACCTAGATAGTGAAAACAAACCGATTGAACAGTATATGACCCCTGGATGTTGCAGTATCACCACCTAGATAGTGAAAACAAACCGATTGAACAGTATATGACGCCTGGATGTTGCAGTATCACCACCTAGATAGTGAAAACAAACCGATTGAACAGTATATGACCCCTGTATGTTGCAGTATCACCACCTAGATAGTGAAAACAAACCGATTGAACAGTATATGACCCCTGTATGTTGCAGTATCACCACCTAGATAGTGAAAACAAACCGATTGAACAGTATATGACCCCTGGATGTTGACCTATCACCACCTAGATAGTAAAAAGAAAAAGATTAGACGTATTCAGTTTTACGGCACATCACAACACTTTAGATAAAACCGGAGTTGGCTCTTCTCTCTCCGTCGTGGCGATGGAGAAGTGGTTTATACTATACGTCCATACCCGCTCGTCCGTGGAGGTTCCCTTGCACGAATAGGAAGTAGATCCAGTAACTGTACAGAATAGATCTTACTACTCTTCTGTATTTGCTATTTTATCTCGATACAAATGATCTGAGAAACCAATACGTTTGGCCCGGTTTTATCTAAAGTTTATACAAATTTATTTTATCTCGATTACGAAACAAGTTCCAATTTATATTAATCACTCTCGAGACCTCATTCCTGATGGAATCCATCGCCACCAGGGACAGAGAAGAGGCAACGTGGAATATAAATGCCTTACCTAAGGGCACAGTCGTAACGGCTCCAGCTAAATTGTTAATTGCATCGATTGTTGACAGAGAAGATGAGTAGTTACATATGGTGTCCATGGAAAAATACAGACGGATCTGTAGTCCAGTGGTAACACACTGGACTGGTAATCCATAGATCACAGGTTCGATCCACCGTCTGACAATAATAAAATTAACAGTCTTTCAGAAGGGACTTTAAACCGTGGTATCGTGTCGGTGCTGTACACCGTGCACGTAAAAGAACCAGAGGATACTCTAAAATGATTAATTTCTTCAGGAGGCGTCGCTGATATGGGCAACCGGTAGCGACGATAAATAAACGTAGAACGCACACAAAATCTATGGAAAGCAAGTTTAATATGAAGTTATACCTGTGCCGAGAACAACTGAACCTTCTTCGGTGGGTCTCTGCTGGTTTCTCCGCACAGAAACCCCTTTCTGATGTCCTTTATGTCCAAACCCTCGATCTGAAATTTGAAACACACGAGAACAGTGTAGTCACAAGGAAATAGTTGGTTTAAACATATTTATTCCACTATATACAGTCACAAAACAACACATGTACACAACATCAAAGAAGTAAGTATATAGGAAAGGATTAAAACGGAAGCAGAGCTTATATATGGAAATAGTTTTTCGATGTTATAAAATTTATGTAAATCATCAAATGGATAAATATTCGTATTTGCCAAAGGCGGTATGTAAAATAAGTAAAGTGTTTGTTTATTGTAGTGTCACCCCTATTGAAATGACCGGCCATTTCTGACTTATGAGTCTTACTGTACTCAGTTTAAGTTTACACTTTATTTATTTAACAACGATTGCGAAGCAAGTTCTAACTACTTATATGAATCACTCTCGTTGGCTCGGATGACGGCGTAAATGTGGTCAATCGTGTGGGAGGAAACCGGAGTACCCGGAGAAAACCCACTTGTCCGATCTGGCGACCACTGTACAATCTCACATACTTCCCGGTCCGAGGATCGAACCCGGGTTGCGTTGGTGAAATATGTATACATGTAATCTTAGTTTGACTAGGTTTGTCTTGTTTCATTCAGATCTCTTCATGGTACCGTTTCTGCGTAGCAATTCATACTAACACAGACATTAATGTGCGTAAATCAATTTTAGCGTGTTTTATTAAAATTACTGGCATAATTGTATCGATTAGCGCAGTGGTTAGCGCGCTTGCTTCTCACCAATGCAACCCAGGTTCGATCCTCGGACTGGGAAGTATGTGAGATGTTACGGTGGTCGCCATCATTTAAAAGTTAAAGCTGGGAAAATGCTATATAACCGTAGTCGTTGGCGTGATTCTAGGTCAAAAATGGAACTAACCTGAACTATAGTATTATGTTTTTGCGCGGGGGTGAGGGTGGGGTGCACTTCTTGACAAAACAAAATGGATGGGGGTGTTGTCTTGTCTATAAAAATTAGACAGATCTGGCATAATGATGACCCTACTCCAGAAAGATCGGTCAAAGCCTATAATAAACATCACATGGGCTATATGGTGGCACATTAAACACTGAAGACACATATTTTCACTTTAGTTGGCAAGGCATGACCTTGAACCGTAACAATGGATAATACAGATACTACTATTCGACATATCCTTTGCTTATTACCAACAAGAGGCCTTCAAGTGTAATTCTAGAATAACTTTAGTTTATACTAATTTATATTAGCTCGATTGCGAAACAAGTTATTTCAACTTATATTAATCACTCTCGAGACCGCATTCCTAATGGAATCCATCGCCACGAGGGAGAGAGAAGAGGCAACGTGGAATTTAAATGCCTTGCCTAAGGGCACAATCGTAACGGCTCCAGCGGGGCTCGAACTCCGGACCTTTCGCACATGAATAACTTTAGAAAAGGCACAGCAGAAAAGCCCACGTTACGGCAGACGTGATCTCGTCGTGGTAGCGCGTTCGTTTCAGGTGCGATTAGCTCCGAGTTCGCGTCCATCTGTAGCCGTTATGAGTGTGGCAGCCATGGCATTTAAATTCCACATTGTCTCCTCTCTCCCTCATGGCGATGGATTACATCATGAATGAGTGTGTGTTTTACGTTTATTTATCGTCGCTACCGGTTACCCATATGAAGAGATTAGTCATTTTAGATTTTGGAGGATAGTGCAATGATACAGACAGAGACCCATTCCAGAGTATTCTCTGGTTCTTTTACGTGCACGGTTTGAATGAATGAGGTCTCGAGAGTGATTAATATAAGTTGTAATAGAATCTAACTTGTTTCGCAATCGAGCTAAAAATAATTGTATAGACTAACTGTCTACTACCTTACATCGAAATGATGAAAAGCATACCCGTGATGTAGATTGATGTCATGTAAAATCTAACCTTACTCTCAACTGCACCGTAGCCCAAATATTTAGACTTCAACAATGTGACATTTTACTATCAATGCATTTAATAGATCGGAAAAAATAATGTAGAGGTCTTATATATAGGACTAGATTGAACCGGTGTACAACAGACCCACTGGGACCGCACATCCATGGTACACATTACTTAAGATGGGCCCTTCATAGCAGCACAACCCAAACGGAGAATCGTGTATTATTTCGTATTACCTGTAAGCCAACATTTTCACCTTGGTAACCCTCTGTGACGGCGTCGTGGTGAAGTTGAACAGCTCTAACCTGCAATGTTAGTATTCGTGAGTTCAAGTTCTAACCGAAGTTCAAACAAGGTTGTATATACGTAAATAGGAATGTAGTCCCAATAACTAATATAGTTCATTTTTCTTTTTGGTAAAAATGCATTTTCATGACAGGGAGTGTATAGTTTTTGTGTGTTTTTTGGAGAAATTATGTGACTTGAGAAGACTTCAGACTAGTTGATGTGTAGAAAAGATGTATTATAAGAATGCAAGCCATTGTAAACTGAAGGTTGGTATACTGTATTAGTTGGCGGAGGAATACAGTGTGTAAACACAGTGACGTTATTCACAGGTGAGCACTGGCTATGGAAAACATTATAATTGGAAGCGTTTTGCTCTTTTGCAGTTACACGCGAATACCTCTTCACAGTGGATGTGGTATCAGAAGAAATGAAAGATTGGAAATATAAATGAACAGACTGTATGTTACTTTTACTATGTATTTAATAGGCAATTTATTTGTTGTTTTACTACCACAAGGTACTAGCCGGAAGTTGAACTGCGCATGTGTACATTGTACGATCTTCAGATTGAAGACCAGCACTGATAGTCAGTCAGCTAATTTAATTTCCGGTTTAATCGAAACCAACAACAGGAATCAAAGCTATTCTCTGCGTCATACGTACTCATAATGATATATATATGATCGGCGTCATACGTACCGTTAGTTAATCATAATGATATATATATATGATCGATCATTAAGTTGTGTTTTTCCCGGTCAAATCCACTGCGTTAATTTTGGTAGTTCAAACTCCGTTATCGTGGTTCTATATGGCCGGACGTGTTGTGTTTGATGACTTGGGTTTTACGAAGCACCACACACAGGATATATAGTCTTAACACATTGGAAAATATTATTTTCATAATTCTGTTAAATAATGATATGATATATGGAACCAAATTGATTATTCAGAACCTCATAGTGACCTTTTAACCATTAACCTACCATTCATACCGTCTCCATGGCCCAGTGGTTAAGGCGTCCGCCTACGGAGCGGGAGGTCGAAGGTTCGAATCTCGTCAGGGGTTCGTTCTGATATGGCCGGTTGGTGAGCCGCCAGCTAGTTAAATAATGGTTACCGATTGCCTACCAGCCTGGCGCCTGGCATACAAGCATAGGATTCGGAAAGTACTGATGTTCATAAAAAGAGGTGTCTCATAAGTCAGAAATGACTGGCCCTTTAATAATATAATAAACAAACACTTTACTTTATTTTACTTTTTCACAACTAAAGTCGCCTTTGCAAACAACATACAGCCAGATCAGACGACACAGAACGTGCCGTCTGATCGGGCTCTATGATGGTGGCTCTTCGGATAGTGGAGCTAAAACACTTGACTGAATAGCAAACAACATAGATCCTGATCAGACTGATCTGGATCTATGCTGTTTGCACATTCCGTCTAATTTATATTCGGCAGGTTAAAGGTTAAGACCATTCACTTCTTATTCCATATCATGTTAGTTTTTGACATTCGGAATAGTTCGTCTATTACTGTTATTTGGCTTCGCCCGCGATAGTCTAGATACCCATAACTATATAACCGAGCTATTTAAGCAGACAATAAGCCGGATATGCGACTCCGGTTGGTCACTTAGTGTCTTCGGACGGTTAGAATCACCATTGTAAACTCGAACCTAAGTACATGTAAGCCTACCTTTGTTTTAATATCAGAAGGTCCGAAAGTAACGGACATCCCGGGTTTCACAAAGCCACAATGTATTCGTCCAGCCACAACAATGCCAACATCTAGCAAATGGAATATAAGACGTCAGTTTTAATGCTACGTCTACAAACCAAATTCCAGTAATCAATATATATATATATGTAACCGGTGACTTCGGGGAACGATATATATACCAACCCGAAACGAGGTTTGTTCTATCCTTTATATAACATATATATATAATGAAACAAGGAGACCTGCAATATAATAATATCACAGATATACACACATATACTAAAATCTAATCCACGCGGAACATAACTCCACTATCACATAAATATCAAATTCTCCAAATACTAATATAGCCAATAAACGGGTCTTACCAGAATCGACAATGATTAGTGTGTAAATAGATAAATAGATCCGAGGTAGATCTGTTTAACGAGTTGATTGATATACATATACAATAGAGGTATCTCTAACTACTTCCTTCTCTCAAGTGCGCGGAATGTTATTAGGGCGGTAAAACGGGTTTAGTTGGGGTTAACCGTGGATTGGTTAGTTGACCTATCATACGTCATTCTCCCGTACTATCACTCAGACATAATTACATGACGTTACACAACAAGTAGAGAACACAATAGACTGGACACACATCGGTAACCGCCATAGAAGAGAAGGAACAGCTACCGTACATATACAGATAAGAGAGCATTGCTTGCAGTACATGAATAATACATAATATAATATATTCTACAAACAGATGAACTAAGCCTGGGCTACATATATGTATACATGATGGTCTCTGCTCACGACTGACTTATTTACCGACTGACCAATTTACGTCTGTTTTCTCATCTTATGAGTATTAAATATCTATACATATCATTCAGTAGGCTAAATCCAATGGATACTTTACTGTACTCATTGGGTATCAATTAATTATGCTACAGCAACATCTGGTTAGAGAAACTATAGGTGTGTTTTATGTTTATTTATCGTCGCTACCGGTTGCCCATATGAGCGACGCCTCATGAAGTGATTAGTCATTTTAATTGGAGGACAGTGCAATGATACAGACAGAGACCCATTCCAGAATCTCCTCTGGTTGTTTTACGTACACGATGTAAAGCACCGACACGATACCTCGGTTTAACGTCCCATCTGAAAGACTGTTAATTTTATTATGATCAGACGGGGGATCTAACCTGCGATCCCTGGATTACCAGTCCAGCGTGTTACCACTGGTGTACAGATCCGTCTGTGAGAGAGAAACTATAAAAGCGCTGCTTCCGTTTTAATCCTTTCCTTTATACTTACTTCTTTGAGTTCGTGTACATGTATTGTTTAGTGGAATACATATGTTTAAACATACATCTGGCTAGAAAACACCACTAAAACAGAGGATTCCAAATAAAAGCATCAATGTACACTTCGGGATAAATCGGACTTTATCTGTCATGGGAGGTAATAGAAACACCAGCAATGTCTCCCATTACGCTGTTTACTCAAAGAAATTTGAGTTTTGAAAATATATCAAGGTGAATCTCCGGAACAATAGATTATTTTGACTATCAGAAATAAACAGTTTACATAGCAATGTCAATAGTTTACACAGTTGTGAATCGGGTCAGTACATGTATTTAGTGATTCTTAAAGCGACACTATATCGTATGGTAAGAAAATATTATAAAATTTGAAATTTTACGTTCACGTAGGAATGCTACTACACATTCTTCCATTATAATTTGAATAATTATTTTTGGTCAGTAAACAATATAACAAACTGAAAAGTGAAAGTACGAATTTCCTGAAACATTATGCCCTGGGTATATCCAGAACACACCGCTCTCTATCGGCAATCAGAACAAACACCTAAGACAGCTGTTTCAAGAGCAGTTATTGGCTCACGCATGCGCATTAATTGTTTATAATATATGTTTGTTGATAAACAAATCGCGTATACGACGGTGCTATGCTTATTTGATTCTGTTCGTTTCTTATTGATTTTGTATATGTTATATTCGCTAATTAGGTCGATATGAATTACATATAATCTAATGTAACTATGCAGGTCAAACAAACTAGCGTCATGCATACACATATACATAATCTTATTTTATTTATTTTTAGTATCTACATCTACCTCAGCCGAAGGATTGTCGGGGAATTTTAAATTAAATCAAGCGTTTCTTTCTGGTAAGTAATATTGAGAGTTCATGCGTAATTTTAAATTAAATCAAGTTTTTCTTTTTTGATAAGTAATATTAGGAGTTCATGAGTGCGACTCCGCGATCGAGCGGTACGGTCGCTGAATTGTATACCTCTGTAGCCTATCATCACTAGTGGGCAAACGGGTTCGAGCCCCGCTCAGGCCGTATCTCGTTATATGAACAACCTCCGCAGTTTCTTACGGAAGGTTAGTGCACCGAGTACTGTTTAACCACTGTCCAGAGTGGAGCCTGTCCGATAAAGGTGTTGTTAAATAAACAGCCTCTCGCTAGAATGGGCAACCGGTAGTGACGTTAGATAAACATTCTGCTTGGTTACACATGAATCGTACATCCGTATCATTAGTTAGATAGGACAGACAGACAGACAGACAGACAGACAGACAGACAGACAGACAGACAGACAGACAGACAGACAGACAGACAGACAGACAGACAGACAGACAGACAGACAGACAGACAGACAGACAGACAGACAGACAGACAGACAGACAGACAGACAGACAGACAGACAGACAGACAGACAGACAGACAGACAGACAGACAGACAGACAGACAGACAGACAGACAGACAGACAGACAGACAGACAGACAGACAGACAGACAGACAGACAGACAGACAGACAGACAGACAGACAGACAGACAGACAGACAGACAGACAGACAGACAGACAGACAGACAGACAGACAGACAGACAGACAGACAGACAGACAGACAGACAGACAGACAGACAGACAGACAGACAGACAGACAGACAGACAGACAGACAAGACAGACAGACAGACAGACAGACGGACAGACGGACGGACGGACGGATTATTGTCGTAAACCATACACAGTTTCTTGACACATATATACAGTATAACACATGATGTGATGATCAATCCACATAGCTTGATATTCAAAAACATTATACACATATACCATATATTAGGAAACTACATTCTGTATAAATGTGCCTTCTCACTACATTCATTATGGTCCTTGTTAGGGAAAAATAAATCAACCATAAAAACCAAAAACATTAGTACAGTAGTACCTTATATTATACCATATACAGCATAATCCTCGCGATATTTTATTGTATTAATCTTTTAACGATTATTGTGGAACTTCCTGTCGTCCTAGTGTGTGGATGAACACCCACCAACTATGCAGACCCAGGAGTTGAACAATCGTGACATGTAATGCAAAGTTCTACTTACATATTAAACAATTTAGTTAGAACGTATGGTAGAATATGGAGGCTGCACTAGTTTGCAGAATTGCATTATGTTAATTATAACAAGGGACATCTGTCTGTGGCCAAGTGGTTACGGACGTTGACTTCAAATCACTTGCCCCTCACCGCTGTATGTTCGAATCCCACTAGGTCTAGCCAATTCTTTCAAGTTCGGAAGCTATCAAACTTGAGATTGAGAGCAGTTTTATAAGCTCCGACCCAGAGCATAACACAATACCATTTCTTCAACCAACTATTCTTATTCATGCAGATCACAAAGAGATCCGATGGACGGCTGATCGCACCAGTATTATTACACCAAGTGAAAACGAACCGTGCCTTCTTATACCAGCTGCCGGGAAATACCTCGTGCTTTCTCGCTTCACCTTCCAGATTCCGCCAGGAGTGGATAAGACGGTATTGACGCATAGGTTGATACTAAAGTCAGAAACAGACCGTGATGTATTTAAAAGACAGTATATCAGCGTGTTGGAACACAAACTCAATGTAAACGCAGAACTTAGAAAACCAAGTCAGTTTATACAGTTCTTTGACGTTCAATCTGGGGATAAACTCTGTGCTGACGTTTCAAATCCGGAACTTCTGTACATATCTTCCATAGATAACGACGTGAATATAATAAAGCAATAGAATGGGGTAGGGGACCAGCATAAAAGGTGTTCTATATAGCATAATGTCATATTTTGACCTTGAAACAAAGGTATTCAACTTCCTGTGATAAGTAAAGTGTATTATTTATGGTTATGTTTTTTAAAAAATAAATGTGTGTTTGTATTTATTTGTTGGTTGGTTTATGATACCTTAAAACTACTTTAATTAATAAGAGTCAACCGTCCGTGGCTGGAGAGAGAGATAGAGAGAGAGGGGGGAGGATAGGGGGATAGGAAAGAGGAGAGAAGAAGAGAGGAGGAGGATGATATGGGGAGAGGAGAGAGAGACATAGAGGGGAGGATAGGGGAGAGGAGAGAGAGAGGGGGGATAGGGGAGATGAGAGAGAGATAGAGAGTGGAGGATAGGGGAGAGGAGAGAGAGAGACAGAGGAGAGAGATAGAGAGGAGAGGGGAAAGGAGCAAGGAACAGGCTTATTTGTAACATGGGTTGAGAGTACAATCATGGTATCAATCACTGAACAAGACATTGAGAAACGTGTGCTGCTGAAGACATTGGTGAACCTCGAGAAACGTGTGCTGCTGAAGACATTTGTGAACCTCGAGAAACGTGTGCTGCTGAAGACAGTTGTGAACCTCGAGAAACGTGTGCTGCTGAAGACATTTGTGAACCTCGAGAAACGTGTGCTGCTGAAGACATTTGTGAACCTCGAGAAACGTGTGTTGCTGAAGACATTTGTGAACCTCGAGAAACGTGTGCTGCTGAAGACATTTGTGAACCTCGAGAAACGTGTGCTGCTGAAGACATTTGTGAACCTCGAGAAACGTGTGCTGCTGAAGACATTTGTGAACCTCGAGAAACGTGTGCTGCTGAAGACATTGGTGAACCTCGAGAAACGTGTGCTGCTGAAGACATTGGTGAACCTCGAGAAACGTGTGCTGCTGAAGACATTGTTGAACCTCGAGAAACGTGTGCTGCTGAAGACATTGGTGCCTCGAGACATGTGTGCTGCTGAAGACTTTGTGAACCTCGAGAACGTGTGCGCTGAAACATTGTGACCTCGAGACATGTGTGCTGCTGAAGACTGTTGAACTCGAGAACTGTGCTGCTGAAGACATTGTGACCTCGAGACATGTGTGTGCTGAAGACTGGTGAACCTCGAGAAACGTGTGCTGCTGAAGACATTGTTGAACCTCGAGAAACGTGTGCTGCTGAAGACATTGTTGAACCTCGAGAAACGTGTGCTGCTGAAGACATTGTTGAACCTCGAGAAACGTGTGCTGCTGAAGACATTGTTGAACCTCGAGACATGTGTGCTGCTGAAGACATTGTTGAAACTCGAGAAACGTGTGCTGCTGAAGACATTGTTGAACCTCGAGAAACGTGTGCTGCTGAAGACATTTTTGAGCCTCGAGAAACGTGTGCTGCTGAAGAAATTGTTGAACCTTGAGAAATGTGTGCTGCTGAATATATTGTTGAACCTCGAGAAATGTGTGCTGCTGAAGACATTGTTGAACCTCAAGAAACGTGTGCTGCTGAAGACATTGTTGAACCTCAAGAAACGTGTGCTGCTGAAGACATTGTTGAACCTCAAGAAACGTGTGCTGCTGAATATATTGTTGAACATGACAGCCTGTGGCACTGAGAGTTATAATACCCAAGACGTCGCCATCATTGACATGACGCCAGCTACCCAGCACATTTTGGGTAAGCTGCTCCATGGTTCGAGATTAACTAGTATGATGTCATGCTACACGCTTTAATTTATACAAATTTATTTGAGCTCGATTGCGAAACAAGTTCTTACAACTTATATTAATCACTCGAGACTTCATTCCTGTTGGAATCCATCGCCACGAGGCTCTCCTCGTGAAGAGGCAACGTGGAATTTAAATGCCTAGCTTGCCTAAGGGCACAATCGTAATGGCTCCAGCGGGGCTCGAACTCCGGACCTTTCGCACCTGATGCGAACCTGTGGCATATGATGGTTTTGTACAGTACAGTACGGATCAGTTTGTACTCAGAGTAGCACATCCAGTGGTAGAGCCTCGGATTTGGAATCGAACGGTCCCGGGTTCGATACTCGGTCAGGCCATGTATGTAGTGTCATTGAGCAAGACACCGCCCGCACATTGCTTAGTACTGGTTACCCGCCTACGTCTGCTAAGCCTGCCCAGGAACACATGTATTGGTCCCCGCATGGGGTTTGCCATTAATGGAATACATGTATATACATTCGGAAGTAGCTGATGTCAATGTAAACACGTTGGCTGTCCGATTAGCGCAGCCGTTAGCGTGCTCGCTTCTCACCGATGCAACCCGGGTTCGATCCTCGGACCGGGAATATTGAGATTGTTCGGTGGTCGCCAGATCTGACAGGTGGGTTTTCTCCGGGTACTCCGGTTTCCTCCCACACAAATGACCACATATACGCTTTCAACAGCGCCAACGAGAGTGATTGATATAAATTGTTGGAACTTGCTTTGCAATAATTGTAAAATAAATATTATTTCTGGTAAACAACAACCCAGAAGAGTATATTTGCCAGTTTTATCAATTTTGTTTTTGCCAGACACTGATTCAACATTCGTAAATATGAACGGGTATCAGGCATCCACTTATGTGTTGTACACTACGGTACGGATAATGTACTGAGATTAGCAAATTCACATACATCAGGAAGTAGCCGGTGTCAAGGTAAATAAAAACCCGGAAGAGAATATTTGGCAGTTTTATACACAGGTGAGACACACTTGAGACAGAGAAACTAGTAATATTTAGATCATCCATTTGACAGTAGGGGTATTGCCCAATTACACAAGGGGTTTGACATTTATTATATTCAATGGACATACTAAAGTGACCAAACAAATATGTTAGGGATAGAGGCAGTAATCCCACAAAACAGGTGGTAGTAAACTAAAGTTGAACAGTAGTAATACTCTTCAATTGAAGATCAAATTTAGCCCTAACACTAATGCCCAGATTACTGCCAATTGTCCCAAGATTGCTGCCAATTGTATATTTCGTTACTGCCTCTATCGTTAACGAAATAAATAGCGGAAAAGTTAGTGACCTGACGTGGGAATCGAACCCACGACCTCCCGAACACTGGTCGGACAGCTCTACCAACTAAGCTAGCCGGTGTGAAGTTCTACCCATGCTGCAATACATTACACTTTGTAGTGTATGGCGTCCGTGGTCCAATGGTAGAGCGTCGGATTTGGAATCTAACAGTCCGAATTCGATACTCAGTCAGGCCACATATGTAGTGTCATTGAGCAAGGCACCTCACACACATTGCTTAGTACTGGTTAACCGCTGTGGTCGGCTAAGCATGCACAGGAAACATGTCTAGGTTCTCACAAGGCGTTTGACATTAATGGAACATACATACATACTTTTCTCTCTTTTATTCTTTAAGAGCCGCACCCTACTCCGTTGCCCGTACCATATGTCCGCGTCACCATTAAAGTGACCAAGCAAAGAACGTGTGGAACAGTTAGTGACCCAACGTGGGGCTCGAACGCACGACCTCTTGAACACTAGTTGGACAGCTCTACCAACTGAGCTAACCGATGTTCTACACATGCCTGAATACACTACAATACATACACTGTATGATTTGTTAGTGAGTTGCTAAATACACTATAATACATACACTGTATGATTTGTTAGTGAGTTGCTAAATACACTATAATACATACACTGTATGATTTGTTAGTGAGTTGCTAAATACACTACAATACATACACTGTATGATTTGTTAGTGAGTTGCTAAATACACTACAATACATACACTGTATGATTTGTTAGTGAGTTGCTAAATACACTACAATACATACACTGTATGATTTGTTAGTGAGTTGGAAAACCATGGAATCCATCGCCATGAGAGAGAGAAGAGGCAAAGTGGAATTTAATACCTTGCCTAAGGGCACAATCGTAACGGCTCCAGTGGGGCTTGAACTCCGGACCGTTCGCACCTGAAGCGAACACTTACAGTGTATATTATTTAGGATAGATTTGCGACTTACCGTGTTATAGGCCTAGTAATTAGTTCATCCTTGGAACAGCATAAATTGTAAGACATGCCTTTCCTTGCGAGAAATGCTGCCCCAGCACTGCCAATGCCCATAACCTGTGTCAGCTGCTTATCATTAGTTGGCCTGGGTTCCAGTCTGTCGATTTTTCACTTCTTAATTTCTGGCAAAATGACATGATCAGAAGCTCAATAAGGCCTAACTAATAGTCTCGGTGTATAATTATTTATTTCACTGACCAGGCAAAATATATCAACACCTGTTCCTAGGTTATTCATTAGTGGTCACATTCACATGAAAATGAACACAAACGGGGCATATATGTTCAAGGAATGAAATTCAAAATGAACACAAACAGGGCATATATGTTCAAGGAATGAAATGCAAAAGCATTGTAAATTTTATTCGATAATGTCCAGGGTTCATTCTAGGTCAGAATTTTTGGGAGAAGTGAGAAAGCGCATGATCGCTTCCTTAAATGGTGTTCTTTAATATACTTCTGCAAAATAGGGTTAAAATGCACACAGTACAACCATTAAATACAACATTTGAATAGAAGGAGTGCTTTATAATGGGCCACTAGACAACATTTTGTTTGAAAATCGTAAACACCAAAAAATAATTTTTTTTTTTTTTGATTTAGGGAGAAGTGGGGCCCCCAGAGGGCGAAGTCAGGGTTCCTAGGGCGACTATTTCGCCCACATCGCCCTCTAGAATGATCCCTGAATGTCACGTTGTTATTAAATGCCATATTTGCATGCAAACAATTGTCACACAGGAGCAGTCTCTGTACACCGGCGCTTATCAGCTGCATCCTTTGTTTTGTAAGTTGTCGCTATTGTTGTCAACAAAGGACATACCACATATGTTTGATATGTTGACATAACATTATGTTAGTGTTTATTCTAGAGTGGAAAAATGGCAGGGTTGGTCAGAAAAGGGGCAGTGTCGGGGCTAAAGAGGGCAGCAGGCCGCCCTACCATTCCGCTCTAGAAAAACCCCTATACGTAACATTATCTGTCCGTTCCATTTTCGTGTCTATTTAATGGACCGTATCTTGTACAATAGCAGATATCACTTTGGAAATAATTGAAGTCACTCAAATGTTCATACCGCCCCCCCCCCACCCGTAGCTGAGTGGTTAACGTCGTTGATCACACGCCCTATATAGACTGCAGTTTCGAATCGAATCACACTGGGAATGCCGAATTACTTTACGTGAGGATGTAATCTAGCTGGGCTGGTGGAAGGTCAGTGGTTCTGTATGGGTGCCCGCTCATGCATGAAATAATGCTCACAGTGCCATCTGGTCTTCTTCATCCAACAATGGCACCTTAATTGTTGTCATATGATTTAGGCTGTCGGTGCAACTCAACCCCCCCCCCCCACACCTCCAAGAAAAAGCAACATCAACAAAACCAAACAAAACAACAGAAACCTATCTTGCAAAATCTATGTCTAATTTTGAATTTCATTGTTTCATATAAATTTACAGTAATTGACTACACTATGCTGGATGGACTAATGGAAAATACTACTTTAATTTCAGAGAAAATGGCGTCCAAGAGCAGAGAATTGTCTGAGTTTGTGAATGAGTTCACTTTGGACATCTACAAGCATGTTGTCGATAGCCAGACATCAAGTAATGTATTCATGTCTCCCAGCAGTATGATGGTGGTGTTGACGATGCTTCATGTCGGCGCACGCAACAAGACGAAAGAACAGATGACGAACGTGTTAAAGTTAAACAAGATAGAGAACGAAGATGTCCTTCAACACATGGAGACATTCGTGAACACACTGAAAAAGGGAAGCAAATCTGTCAGCTTAAATGTCGCTAATCGACTTTTTCCTCATATAGACAACACAATCCTTGAGGATTACTTGTCCCTTGTGATGAAACATTTTAGCGCAGACGTGAAGCTGATGGATTATACTACAAAAGCCGAAGAAGCGAGACAAGAGATAAACCATTGGGTTGAGGGTGAAACAAACAAGAAAATAAAGAATCTGCTTCCAGGAGGGTCATTAAATTCGCTTACTGCTATGGTTGTTGTGAATGCTATATACTTCAAAGGAAACTGGGCGACACAGTTCGAACCTAGAAACACCAAGAAGAGTAATTTCACAAAACTGAACTTGGACAAGGTTCAGGTAGATATGATGAGTCGGTCGACGTATGAAGAAAGTAAAATATGGCGAAAATCGACATCTGGATTGCAAAATACTGGAGTTACCGTATGAAGGGGAAGACCTGGGTATGATTGTTGTGTTGCCCAATACCCAAGACGGGCTACCTGTGCTTGAGACACAGCTAACTCTGAAGGTCATGCAGAGTCTGGTGACGTCAGTCAATCCCGGCACAGTCGATGTATCTCTACCAAAGTTCAAGCTGGAAACTTCATTAGAGTTGAAAGCGGCTTTGACTGCCTTGGGGATGGGCGACTTATTTGACCAAGGAAAAGCAGATCTTTCTGGAATGGGACGCGACCTCTATGTATCACAAGTGTTTCACAAAGCCTTCGTCGATGTTAACGAGGAAGGGACGGAGGCCGCCGCTGCTACTGCCGCAGTAGTAATGTTTCTATCCATACAGTTAACTCTAGATTTCAATGCTGATCACCCATTCTTGTTCATGATTTGGGACCATAGACTTGATGTTCCATTGTTCATTGGAAGATTGGTAGATCCAGCAAGTAGTCCTACACCGATGACCCAACAAAAAGAAGAACTGTAATAGTCCAACGTAGCAAGAGATATAGCCCGAAATGGTGCTGATGCAGGCGTAAAACCCGACATATAACATAACATAGTATGGACAACTTTAAGTCGTCCTCTGTAAATACCATACTGCTATGGTTGTTGTGAATATTATATACTTCAAAGGAAACTGGGCGACACAGTTCGATCCTACAAACACCAAGAAGAGTGAGTTCACAAAACTGAACTTGGACAAGGCTCAGGTAGATATGATGAGTCGACGTATGAAGAAAGTAAAATATGGCGAAAATCGACATCTGGATTGCAAAATACTGGAGTTACCGTATGAAGGGGAATAGCTTGGTATGATTGTTGTGATGCCCAATACCAACAGCGGGCTATCTGCGCTTGAGACCCAGCTAACTCTGAAGGCCATGCAGTGTCTGGTAACATCACTCAACCCAGGCACAGTCGTATCTCTACCAAGATTTAAGTTGGAAACTTCATTAGAGTTGAAAGCGGCTTTGTCTGCCTTAGGGATGGGCGACGTATTTCATCAAACCAAAGCCGATTTGTCTGGCATGGGAAGCGACATATATGTATCGCAAATGTTTCACAACTATTTTGTTGATGTTAACAAGAAGGTACGGAGGCAGCAGCCGCTACTAGCGCTGTGATAATGACACAATCCGCACAAATGTATGTAGATTGCAATGCTGATCATCCATTCATGTTCATTATTTGGGACCATATAATTGATGTTCCACTGTTTATTGGAAGACTTGTGGAGCCTGGAAATAGTTCTAAACGTGTGACCCAACAAGAAGAAGAACTGCCATGTGGTTCGTCTAATCTTCGCGCACCCCACCGTTTGGTCGTCGACGGCGCCATAATTTGAAGCTGTTGGTGTGTGTACTTTGTGCGTGTATACCATCGCATTTTATTTTCTGCCTTCGCGATTTGTCAGCAGCATCCTCGTCATTATCTTATAGTGGTAGTAGGTGTTGTTCCCGGTGTGACCCTCGGAGATGCGATACATATATGCATTGGCCTTAAAGAAAGCTCACATGAGCACGAAGCGATCAATGTGGATAGTGTGCTTGCATCCTTGATTGATTCACACAATGTCTCTGAAACTGCTTGGACAGTTTTGATGATACTTCATAGTGATTCCTTCTCATGTTTTAAATAATCATGATTCGCTTAGAATGATGGATGTCTTGACTGCGGAAAAGAAAAACCTTTAAATTAATCGCGAATTTCAAAAGATATTTCACAAACATGCCAGGTTTGTGCAAATCGATTCGTCAACAACATGGCAGTCAGTGGCTTAGTTTGCCAATAGGATAGCTTCAAATAGATATATGGAGTCGCAACATATTTGTTTTTGTAAAAATCATAATTCACCCATCTTTCAATAGTTCTGTTTTTAATTCCATTTTTTTAAAAAAGCATCTGCTGTACAATACTATACTATTAATATATCAAGCACGCACGCGCGCACGCACGCACACACACATACACACAAACATTCTCTCCACGTAATACCGGCAACATAAAGCTTAGATTAATGCTAATTTACTTCTAAAGAAATCATGCAATACCATATTATATTGAAATAATAATATACAAATGTGTTGGGCTTTAACAAAGCGTACATATTAAACCCATATTTGGTTGCAATTTCAGATAGAATCTTATTTCATTTCAAATCTCTGTCTCCAACTGTTACCGTGTCTTCATTATTCATGTTGACACTTTGAACTGGATAGTTGAACTTATCGGTTGTGTTCAAAGCTCTGTCTCCAACTTGCCAGACTGTGTTCGAAAAGTGTCTTCATCGTGAATGCTGAAATTTTTAGTCGGCTTATCAAACTCGTCGGGTTGCGGTATGCTAAATGATACACTTCTACCGCCAGTCGTCTGTGGTCGTCGGGGAAATGGCACTGTGCCGACGGCCCACTTGTCGTCATCCGTCTGCGGGGGGTCCCGACCAGGGATGTTTACAATCACGCCGACACCTATCGTTTGCTTCATATCCCGTATTACAAATCTACCTAACGTCGGATAATCGAAAAATGACTCTACGCATATTGGTTTGGAGGGTACCATGTCGACGACACATGCGTCGCCAGCTTTCAGTACTGTAGGATTGTACTCTAGCTGTCCGCCGGTTCTGCGGTCGCATCTTTCGCGGAGTTCTGTGAACTTGACAGGTACACATGCTGTGTGACAGTGGAGTATGGGGGAGTATCCTTTCTTAATGACCCCTGGATGTTGACGTATCACCACCTAGATAATGAAAACAAACCGATTGAACAGTATATGACTGGTTTGCAGTATACCATGTGAAAACAAACCATTGCAGTACTGGATGTTGCAGTCTAGATGTGCACCGATTGAACGTATATGACGCGGAGTTCAGTAACCTAGATAGGAAAACAAACCGATTGACAGTAGAGGATGTTGAGTATCCCTTAATGACCCCTGGATGTTGAGTATCACCACCTAGAGAGTGAAAACAAACCGATTGAACAGTATATGATACCTGGATGTTGACCTATCACCACCTAGATAGTGAAAACAAACCGATTGAACAGTATATGACGCCTGGATGTTGACGTATCACCTCCTAGATAGTGAAAACAAACCGATTGAACAGTATATGACCCCTGGATGTTGCAGTATCACCACCTAGATAGTGAAAACAAACCGATTGAACAGTATATGACCCCTGTATGTTGCAGTATCACCACCTAGATAGTGAAAACAAACCGATTGAACGGTATATGACCCCTGTATGTTGCAGTATCACCACCTAGATAGTGAAAACAAACCGATTGAACAGTATATGACCCCTGGATGTTGTATCACCACCTAGATAGTAAAAAAACCGATTGAACAGTATATGACCCTGTATGTTGCAGTATTACCACCTAGATAGTGATGTGGTTGGTTTGGTGGTTGGTTATGACCCCTGGATGTTGAAGTATCACCACCTAGAGAGTGAAAACAAACCGATTGAACAGTATATGATACCTGTGGACCTATCACCACCTAGATAGTGAAAACAAACCGATTGAACAGTATATGACGCCTGGATGTTGACGTATCACCTCCTAGATAGTGAAAACAAACCGATTGAACAGTATATGACCCCTGGATGTTGCAGTATCACCACCTAGATAGTGAAAACAAACCGATTGAACAGTATATGACCCCTGGATGTTGCAGTATCACCACCTAGATAGTGAAAACAAACCGATTGAACGGTATATGACCTCACCGACTTGAGTATTGGTGGACCTTTTGTCATGTTTAATTACTTAATGAGTTAACAAGTTGAACAAACAACAGAAAAAGATTAGACGTATTCAGTTTTACGGCACATCACAACACTTTAGATAAAACCGGAGTTGGCTCTTCTCTCTCTCCGTCGTGGCGATGGAGAAGTGGTTTATACTATACGTCCATACCCGCTCGTCCTTGGAGGTTCCCTTGCACGAATAGGAAGTAGATCCAGTAACTGTACATAATAGATCTTACTACTCTTCTGTATTTGCTATTTTATCTCGATACAAATGATCTGAGAAACCAATACGTTTGGTCCGGTTTTATCTAAAGTTTATACAAATTTATTTTAGCTCGATTGCGAAAAAGTTCTAACAATTTATATTAATCACTCTCGATACCTCATTCCTGATGGAATCCATCGCCACGAGGGACAGAGAAGAGGCAACGTGGAATATAAATGCCTTACTTAAGGGCACACTCGTAACGGCTCCAGCTAAATTGCATCGATTGTTGACAGAGAAGACGAGTAGTTACATATGGTGTCCATGGACAAATACGGACGGATCTGTAGTCCAGTGGTAACACACTGGACTGGTAATCCATAGATCGCAGGTTCGATCCACCGTCTGACAAAAATAAAATTAACAGTCTTTCAGAAGGGACTTTAAACCGAGGTCTCGTGTCGGTGCTGTACACCATGCACGTAAAAGAACTAGAGGTGACTCTGGAATGGGTATCTGTCTGTATCATGCACTATCCTCCAAAACTCTAAAATGACT
The DNA here is from genome assembly GCA_014843695.1 of Archivesica marissinica. Classification (NCBI taxonomy): domain Eukaryota; kingdom Metazoa; phylum Mollusca; class Bivalvia; order Venerida; family Vesicomyidae; genus Archivesica; species Archivesica marissinica. The sequence continues at coordinate 15,311,401 of CM026389.1, read as the reverse complement.
AATCTCTTCAGAAGGCGTCGCTGATATGGGCAATCGGTAGCGACGATAAATAAACGTAAAACGCACACACAATCTATGGAGAGCAAGTTTTATATGAAGTTATACCTGTGCCGAGAATAACTGAACCTTCTTCGGTGGGTCTCTGCTGGTTTCTCCGCACAGAAACCCCTTTCTGATGTCCTTTATGTCCAAACCCTCGATCTGAAATTTGAAACACACGAGAACAGTGTAGTCACAAGGAAATAGTTGGTTTAAATATTCTACTATATACATTCACAAAACAACACATGTACACAGAATCAAAGAAATAAGTATATAGGAAAGGATTAAAACGGAAGCAGAGCTTATATATGGAAATAGTTTTTCGATGTTATAAATTTATGACAATCATCAAATGGGTAAATATTCGTATTTGCCAAAAGCGGTATGTAAAATAAGTAAAGTGTTTGTTTATTGTAGTGTCACCCCTATTGAAATGACCGGCCATTTCTGACTTATGATTCTTACTGTACTCAGTTTAAGTTTAAACTTTATTTATTTAACAATGATTGCGAAGCAAGTTCTAACTACCTTATATTAATCACTCTCGTTGGCGCGGATGACAGCGTAAATGTGGTCATTCGTGTGGGAGGAAACCGGAGTACCCGGAGAAAACCCACTTGTCCGATCTGGCGACCACCGTACAATCTCACATACTTACCGGTCCGAGGATCGAACCCGGGTTGCATTGTTGAAATATGTATACATGTAATCTTAGTTTGACTAGGTTAGTCTTGTTTCATTCAGATCTCTTCGTGGTACCGTTTCTGCGTAACAATTCATACTAACACAGACAGTAATGTGCGTAAATCACTTTTAGCGTGTTTTATTAAAATTACTGGCATAATTGTATCGATTAGCGCAGTGGTTAGCGCGCTTGCTTCTCACCAATGCAACCCAGGTTCGATTCTCGGACTGGGAAGTATATGTAACCGTAGTCGTTGGCGCGATTCTAGGTCAAAAATGGAACTAACCCGAACTATATTATATGATTTTGCGCGGAGTGAGGCTGGGTGCACTTCTTGACAAAACAAAATGGATGGGGGTGTTGTTTTGTCTATGTAAATTAGACAGATCTGGCATAATGATGATCATAATGATGGTGGCACATTAAACACTGTAGATACATATGTTCACATTAGTTGGCAAGGCATGACCTTGAACCGTAACAATGGATAATACAGACACTATTTTTCGACATAGCCTTCAAGTGTAATTCTAGAATAACTTTAGAAAAGGCACAGCAGAAAAGCCCACGTTCCGGCTACCAGGAAATCGTGATCGCACCGTGGTAGCGCGTTCGTTTCAGGTGCGATTAGCCCCGAGTTCGCGTCCATCTGTAGCCGTTATGATTGTGGCAGCCAAGGCATTTAAATTCCACATTGTCTCCTCTCTCCCTCATGGCGATGGATTACATCATGAATGAGTGTATGTTTTACGCTTATTTATCGTCGCTACCGGTTACCCATATGAGCGACGCCTCCTGAAGAGATTAGTCATTTTAGATTTTGGAGGATAGTGCAATGCTACAGACAGACAGAGACCCATTCCAGAGTATCATCTGGTTCTTTTACGTGCACGGTGTGAATGAATGAGGTATCGAGAGTGATTAATGTAAGTTGTAATAACTTGTTTCGCAATCGAGCTAAAAAATAATTGTATAGACTAACTGTCTACTACCTTACATCGAAATGATGAAAAGCATACCCGTGATGTAGATTGATGTGGTGTAAAACCTAACCTTACTCTCAACTGAACCGTAGTCCAAATATTTAGACTTCAACAATGTGACATTTTACTAGCAATGCATTTAACAGATCGGAAATAAATAATGTATAGGTCTTATTGATAGGACTAGACTGAATCGGTGTACAACAGACCCACTGGGACTGCACATCCATGGTACACATTCTTTAAGATGAGCCCTTGATAGCAGCACAACCCAAACGGAGAATCGTGTATATTTCGTATTACCTGTAAGCCAACATTTTCACCTTGGTAACCCTCTGTGACGGCGTCGTGGTGAAGTTGAACCGCTCTAACCTGCAATGTTAGTATTCGTGAGTTCAAGTTCTAACCGAAGTTCAAACAAGGTGGTATACATGTATACGTAAATAGGAATGTAGTCCCAATAATATTTCTTTTTGGTAAAAATGCATTTTCATGACAGGGAGTGTATATTGTTTGTGTGTTTTTTGGAGAAATGATGTGACTTGAGAAGACTTCAGACTAGTTGATGTGTAGAAAAGATGTATTATAAGAATGCAAGCCATTGCAAACTGAAGGTTGGTATACTGTATTAGTTGGCGGAGGAATACAGTGTGTAAACACAGTGACGTTATTCACAGGTGAGCACTGGCTATGGAAAACATTATAATTGGAAGCGTTTTGCTCTTTTGCAGTTACACGCGAATACCTATTCACAGTGGATGTGGTATCAGAAGAAATGAAAGATTGGAAATATAAATGAACAGACTGTATGTTACTTTTACTATGTATTTAATAGGCAATTTATTTGTTGTTTTACTACCATAAGGTACTAGCCGGAAGTTGAACTGCGCATGTGTACATTGTACAATCTTAAGATTGAAGACATGCAGCAATGATAGTCAGTCAGCTAATTTAATTTCCGGTTTAATCGAAACCAACAACAGGAATCAAAGCTATTCTCTGGATCTATGCTGTTTGCACATTCCGTCTAATTTATATTCGGCAGGTTAAAGGTTAACACCATTCACTTCTTATTCCATATCATGTTAGTTTCTGACAATCGGAATAGTTCGTCTATTACTGTTATTTGGCTTTGCCCGCGATAGTCTAGATACCCATAACTATATAACCGATCTATTTAAGCAGACAATAAGCCGGATGTGCGACTCCGGTTGGTCACTTAGTGTCTTCGGACGGGTAGACTCACCATTGTAGACTCGAACCTAAGTAGAAAGCCTACCTTTGTTTTAATATCAGAAGGTCCGAAAGTAACGGACATCCCGGGTTTCACAAACCCACAATGTATTCGTCCTGCCACAACAATGCCAACATCTAGCAAATGGAATATAAGACGTCAGTGTTTAATGCTACGTCTACAAACCAAAATCCAATAATCAATATATATATATACAAGATGGTGTCTGCTCACGACTGACTTATTTCAGAGTCACAAAACATTTACATGTGTATCCATACTATTCCACTATTTTGTTGATACACATTTATTTTAGTTCGATTGCATTAGCATTAGCTAAATCGCTCTCGAGACCTCATTCCTGACGGAATCCATCGCAACGAGGGAGGGAGAAGAGGCACTGTGGAATTAGGGCTCAATCCGAACTATGACCACACGAACTTGAGATGTTATCCATAAAACTCCGTACCTCTATGATAGCCTTCATAGGTGTGTTTTACGTTAATTTATCGTCGCTACCGGTTGCGCATATGAGCGACGCCTCCTGAAGATATTAGTCATTTTAGATGTTGGAGGATAGTACAATGATACAGACAGAGACCCATTCCATAGTCTCCTCTGGTTCTTTTACGTGCACGGTATAAAGCACCGACACGAGACCTCGGTTTAATCTGTCTCTATTTTTATAATAGATAGGGGGTCCTATGGTAGAGATATATGGTTTATGATGGTTTATGGATAAAATATGCTGTTCCTGCGTGCTATTAACGAGGTAGAACATTAATAATAGAATAGCTAGACGTCATTTCTATATACAAAAGCACACACCCAATGAGAAACATCTGTAATTTTCAATTACCTCCCTTGGTAGATAAAGTCTGATTTATTCCAATATGTGAATAGGTCCTTTTAGCTAGAATCCTTTGTTTTTACTGTTGTGCCCTTAACCAGATGTTGCGGTATGATAAATGTGATTTTATCAAAAACGTGTTAATTAAGTGATCACATTATTTTACAAATAAGTAGCCATTCATATACTGTAGGAGATATGTTGAGATATAGTAATTTAATAAACATATAAAGCGATAGTGGAATAAAATTGCTAGCATGTTGTGCAAAGGAAACAACGATAAAAACAGAGGAAACACTTAATAGGACCTATCTACTTTTAGGGAGTATGCAGTGGCAGTAACTGACCGATGTCTCTCATTGAAACCTCGTCGCCATAGTAAGTCCTGTGATTATTATAATAAATCGGTGTAAGTAGCAAGCTACACTAGCAGCATAAAGGCGAAATGATAGAAAATAAAATATCAAAAGTCGTGTATAATCGGACCTCCAAGTTTGTACACGCTATGGACTGCCACGCGGAGGGGGTAGCGCTCTAACTTTGGTGGTCGTTCCATGGCATCTAAGGCGTCCACCAGGCTCTTGCCGCTGGCGCCGCCGGATTTACGTTCTATCTTCCACATCTGAAACGTACAGTAACATTAGATTCACCTGACACCTGAAATTACCGCTAGTACCTCGATTACTTCAGGATATGTATTCACACAATTATAAGTAAATTATGGTTTGTAAAGAAATTAAAAGCTAAAACTGGGAAAATGTGCATATGAATAATATAGATTTTATTTTTCTATCTGATTAAAGACACATATTTGACATCCTGTGCACCCACCTTTCACAAGACTAGTAAGTAGTGGTATGGGGGTGCGGGGTCGATGGGGGACAACTGTATATCCATATAATTTTCCCCTCGATATAGTAATATGAATACGACAAGTAGCTTAGACAGCAGGTTCGATCCCCCGTCTTACTCTAATAATATTAACAGTCTTTCAGGTGTCTCGTGTCGGTGCTTACACCGTGCACGTAAACGAACCATGCCATGGAGAGGAGATTCTGGAATGGGTCTCTGTCTGTATCATTTTTGCAATCCTCCATAATCTTAAATGATTTCATCACTGAGTAGGCGTCGCTCATATGGGCAACCAACAAGTAGCGCCCTTAAATAAACGCAAAACACTGAGGAGGCGTCGCTCATATGGGCAGCCAACAAGTAGCTCCCTTAAATAAACGCAAAACACACAGACACACCTTAAACCAGCTAAGATTTTCACTTCGTTTGACGAGGTTGTCCCCCTTCCAGCCCGAGATGGGTATATAGATGACAGACTCCGGATCAAACCCGGCTTTCTTTGCCAGAAGATCCACGTTCTTCTCGATGAAGTTATACCGTTTCTGAAAATAAAAAATCGTACATTTACAACAGGAAGTTAATGTTAAAACAACAAAGATTATTAAGGAATTTCGTAAATGTAATGTAATTTACTGCTATTTGCTCGTAATTTGCATTAGTAAATAAGCATAATGTTCAAGTATCTCTAATTATCTTATAATTATAATGCACACGTTTACATATGTTTTTCCTGTAACTTGTATATATATTCCAGTATACAGTTAAACCTGTCTTAAGCTGCCACTCAAGGGAAGTGACTATTTTGTCTGCTTACGGCAGGTGACCACTTAATGCATGCGCGAACTATCTGGATTTGGGACGGCCACCAATCTTCAAATAACACATACATTTTGGTCTTAACACCACCACTCACAAAATACAACACAACAACTGTTGCCGGGGCTAGGTACAGCATTTATTGAGAGGATGGGACCAATACAGCATTTACATACATGTACATCTTATAATTCTGTTTCACACATAATGTGACATATGTACGCTAAATGACCATTACATATCCATCATGAAAACAGCAAAGCCGCACACGAAAACCCCATTAGGAAACGTGTACCCGTAGCAATGCTTTAAACTGTTTCACTGGATATAAGATGACGGGATATTTTCATCTTATGGTACCCTGTATGTCCCTACTTACTCAAAAACATAAAATGTATATAATACATACATTGTAGATATTCATCTATGATCTAACATATCAAGAACTGGTATTGAAAATGTTTATGTCATATAAGCAAAATGTTATCCAGAATTTCAGTATAAAAATGTGAATTTGAATATTAAATATCGAATAGCCCTCGCGTTATCCTAGTGATTACCACACACAATCACCCTATAAATACCTGTATGAACATATTTCTGCACGAAATACTCGACTAATCCGCCGTGTATTTTGTGTTCACAGGCCGTGTTAAGACATTCGTTCTCAGCTATACGTTGTAACGCAGAGAACTTACAATTATATATCATACACACCATGTGTACTATAGAGCGATTTTCATTGGCAGGGTGGGGGTTGAACTGACCGTTTCCGCCAGGTGGCCGGCCACTCTTTCCATGTGACCGTTAGCACAGTATTGACTGTATGCAAACATGCAAACGTGTGATTCGCTGTGCAAAGCGATTGGATATACCATATATATCGTTCACGATACCAATGAAGTTTAAGTGTACATCTAAATGCATGTCAAAAACAATAGCATGGAATCATAATGTACACCAAGCCTCCTATAGTTTTTTTATTCCATTTATCGACTATTTATTTTTTCTGATTTTTCTAAATGATGTGAACGCAGCTTTAAGCTCGTTTCTCAATCCATGTCGGCTTCACTTGTGTGAGTTACGTTTATTTATCGTCGCTACCGAGTGTCCATATGAGCGACGCCTCCTGAAGAGATTAGTCATTTTAGATGTGTGGAGGATAGTGCAATGATACAGACAGAGACCCATTGTACAGTCTCCTCTGGTTCTTTTACGTGCACGGTGTACAGCACCGACACGAGACCTCGGTTTAAAGTCCCATCTGAAAGTCTGTGAATTTTATTAGGGTCAGACGGAGGATCGAACCTGCGATCCCTGGATTACCAGTCCAGCGTGTTACCACTGGACTACAGATACGTCGACTTCACATAACGAGTGTGTTTATAACCTACTTTATATACTGACACCAAAACGAAACTGTGCACTTGCTTTAGAGTTAAATGTAGATCTTTTTGGAAAAAATATAGGCAAATTTGGTATTAATTTGGCTTAATTATTGGGTACATTAATGTTTGAGTGATTATTTTCTTCACCCATGATAGTAAAATACATTATTCTCAAATGTGTGTACAGTATGTTTATGGTGTCGGTATATATGTAGGCAGGTATTGGATCCGAATAGATAAATGTTTAAAGCGACATTACATCGCAAAAAAACCCAAATAAACGGCATTTTTGTCACGTATAATGCATTGCTACTACACATTCTTCTGAATGCACTCGAACACTAACATTGAATCAATAAACAGTGGTTTAAAAAGTAGGATTTCATATCACGGTCTTCCACGCTCTTGAATTGACGTTTGCTGTTATTGAAGTCAATACTAAACATGTGCTACTTTCTTTTAGAGATAATTTAACTAAGATTAGTCTAAAAATAAATATGCATAGGCACACATTTGAGATATCACGGTAAATATGTACCATAAATCGTCCTATTCAGGATAAACGCTTTGTATTATGCATGAATGTCGAACCTATTTACATGTTTTTGTTATGTCAACAAACCGCGTATACGACGTTTGTTTATTTGTTGAAATTATACCATATAATAGCAAATTACATTGTGCAGACATTTGCGTTTTCATCGATGTAGTGTCGCTTTAAACTAAAAGCTGTTTGGTTACCTGGCTGTAAGGTGTTCTAGTTATGTCCATTTTATTGACTACAACGATCAGCTGCTTCACACCCATAGCGTAGGCTAATTGTGCATGTTCTCTTGTCTGTCCTTCGTGTGCCACGCCCTTCTCATACTCCCCGTGTTTCGCTGATACAACTAAAACAGCCACGTCTGCCTAAAAATAGAAAGCAGTCCGGTTGAAGTGTATAGTTATTGACGAAATTTAGTGATCTTCAACCAATCGTTGCACCTGCCAGTAAATATATTCATAATGTAGTGTATGTATGTTCCATTAATGTCCCCTTACTGGGATGTAAACCTGTTTTCCGACCTAAGTTGTTAACCAGTACTAAGCAATGTGTGTGAGGTGTTTTGCTCAATGACTACATAAGTGGCCTGATCGAGTATCGAACCTAGGACCGTTCAATTCCAAATCAGACACTCTACCACTGGACCACGGATGCCATAATCTAATGCCCAATTGGCTCTTGGTTAGAATGACGGTCCTCCGTGCTATAGTGTGTGTAGTTATTTGAGCTCGATTGCGAAACAAGTTCTTACAACTTATATCAATCACTCTCGAGACCTCATTCCTGATGGAATCCATCGCCACGAGGAAGAGAGAAGAGACATGTGGAATTTAAATGCTTTGCCGTAACGATTCCAGCGGGGCTCGAACTATGGGGCTTTCTCACCCGAAGCGAACTCGCTATCACGACTTCCAACAATATATGAATAGTGGTTGTAGATTGGTGGACTGGCGGTCATGTGTCGTTCTTTACTGTGCCACAAGTATCTAAATGTAAACAGCTGAATACTTTGCAATTATTTTAAAAAAGCATTACATCGTATGAAATAAAAGATATTTGAAAAATTCAATTTTTACGTATGGGTAGCAATGCTGCTACACATTCTAACATTATACTTTGTATGCTTATGTTCATTTGATAAACAGTGTTTTTTGCGATAAAACAAACTCGAAACCGAAAGTAGGACTTTCCGAGTCGATCGGTCACGCACTTGTTTACAACCGGAACGCATCGTCCCCATTTGTCCCACGTTGTCTTTTTTAATTACATTACTTGATATGTTGATTCATACCTCTGTTAGCTAAGTCATTTAGGGACATTTCTACATCCCCGCGAGGGGTTCGACATTAGAGGAAGATAAATAGATAGTATTTCATGTTCAAAATATGTACGTTGTTTTCTACATCACCTGTTGTTTCACGCATGCGCGCTGTGTGTGTTTATATTTCGTGTGTTGATAAACAAATTCGCGTATACGACGGTTTAAATTTATTGGAATGTTATCGTTTCTGAGCGACTATTTCGATTTTTGTAAACACACACACATTAGTATTTATATGTTACCAAAAACATCCTTTATTACGATGTAAGGCTGCTTTAAAAGATACCGTTCTGTCTCTGTTCAACCTATGTACAAATGTATTATACTCCAATAAACGAAACACATGTTGATTGTATTCATTATATTTTTCTGAACATTTCAAGACGGCATAGTTTAAACTTTATTTATTTTACAACGATTGCGAAGCAAGTTTTAACAACTTATATTAATTACTCTCGTTGGCGCAAATGAAAGCGTAAATGTTGTCATTCATGCGGGAGGAAACCGGAATACCCGGAGAAAACCCACCTGTCCGATATGGCGACAACGCTAACCACTGCGCTAATCGGACAGCAGACGGCATATATATGCGGACCATTAATACTACAACAGGTGTGCCTAATGGTGTAACTACGTCATTTAATTTCAATTAATGGGACAGCGATCATCACAAATGCATCGTACGTGATTATTAACAACGGTAGAGAAACGCGTGCGATTTGTGACGTCAAACAACAGCTTTAACCAATCAGAAACGTATCCAGGGTAACTGCGTTTACCGCAATATAATACAGTAGACTGGAAGGGGCTCAATATGGCGAGCTTAATAACAAGCTAGATATTATGCTATATGGAAACGTCATATTGGCGTTTCGTAGGTTTATCCATGACCTGTAGGTTAAGACATGTTTGATAGTAAGATTGCCATTGCAAGTAGGTCAACTACAGGCGAGTCAACGTCAATGTCAAGGTTTTGCCTTTCAGACATACTCAAACATACATGTAGACACTGATATTGCAATAGGTAAACACACGTTATTCCTTGCACCACCAAGTGGCGTGCCACCATTAAGTGACGTTATACCATCAAGTGACGTGACATCATCAAATGCCGTTACAATGTTAATTAACATTACACCATAAAGTGGCGCTACACCATCAAGTGACGTTACACCATCAAGTGACGTTACATCATCAAGTGACGTTACACCATCAAGTGACCTTACACCATCAAGTGACGTTATACCATCAAGTGACCTTACACCATCAAGTGACGTTATACCATCAAGTGACGTTACACTATCAAGTGACGTTATACCATCAAGTGACGTTACACCATCAAGTGACGTTATACCATCAAATGACGTTATACCATCAAATGACGTTATACCATCAAGTGACGTTACACCATCAAGTGACGTTACACCATCGAGTGACGTTACACAATCAAATGACGTTACACCATCAAGTGACGTTACACCATCAAATGACGTTACACCATCAAGTGACGTTACACCATCAAGTGACGTTACACCATCGAGTGACGTTACACAATCAAATGACGTTACACCATAAAAGTGACGTTACACCATCAAGTGACGTTATACCATCAAGTGACGCTACACCATCAAGTGACACTACACCATCAAGTGACGCTACACCATCAAGTGACGCTACACCATCAAGTGACATTACACCATCAAGTGACATTATACCATCAAGTGACGTTACACCATCAAGTGACGTTATACCATCAAGTGACGTTATACCATCAAGTGACGTTATACCATCCAGTGACGTTACACCATCAAGTGACGTTACACCATCAAATGACGTTACACCATCAAGTGACGTTACACCATCAAGTGACGTTACACCATCGAGTGACGTTACACCATCAAGTGACGTTATACCATCAAGTGACGTTACACCATCAAGTGACGTTATACCATCAAATGACGTTACACCATCACGTGACGTTATACCATCAAGTGACGTTATACCATCGAGTGACGTTACACCATCAAGTGACCTTACACTATCAAGTGGCGTTACACCATCAAGTGGCGTGTACTTTCATGCAAGGATTATCCAGTTTACTTAAATTACAAACGTTAATGTTTGGTTAGATACATATATTAGTGTGAACATTCACAACAAACATGTGTAGACATGAAGGAATATGACTTTATTCACGACGACCCAGTATGATGTATACACTTTATATACATTTACCTGTGAAGACCCGGTGATCATGTTATGAACGTAATCCTCGTGACCAGGTGCGTCAATGACGTTAACGTAGTAGTTACGGGTCTCTAGGCGACGTAGTTTCGTATCGATGGAGATACCACGTTCTCGCTCTGACTGGAGTTTGTCCATTATCCAGGCGTATTTGAAAGACGATTTACCGGCCTGAAATGTATGACACAAGGAAGTACCGTGAACAGCGGCTTATTCGCTTTGAAATGTCAGTCAAACATGGGCTAAAAACCACACCCATATAAATATCACCGTTCCCTAAAACAAACGCCAGATCTCACATTTAGCCATTTTATTTTCTAATTTAAGTTTATTTAACGTAGCTACCGGTTGCTCATTTGAGCGACGGGCAGCTTACCTAACAACACCGTTCCTGGGCAGGCTCAAGCGGTTAACCAGTACTCTACTTGGTGCACCAACCTTCGTAAGAAACTGCCAACATTTTCATATAGAGAGACACTGTCTCAGCGGGGCTCGAACGCGTGACCATCAGTGATGATTGGTTACAGTGGTATACATACACGCCAGCGACCTAAACCACTCGACCACGGAAGCGGACAATTAGCCATTAACAGCGAAATTAAAGCTGGTATGAGAGAGTACCTGTCAACAAAGGTCACGTTTGGCTGTTCTTGTTGGTGGTATATATAGATATGTTTGGTTTTGTATAGATACACGAGAGAGCTGCATTGCAAAACACCATTAACAGTTGTTTTTATCACATTACTAATACCATATTGGGTTTTAACAGTATTTTTGCATAAAATAATGTTGCTACTTTCATGTTGGCGCCAACATTTTAATATCACCTTATGCCGTAACTGGCACTGCAACGTAGATATCCAGATCAGTGCAATTTGCATGACGTCACACTATTACCATGACGTCACTATGGAAAGTAGCGTTATATTTATGTCTTAAACAGCATTATAATTGCGTCAATACTTCTTTTAAATCGTAGTTTGTGCTACCAATAACGACATGAACCAATAACTCGCGAACTCCGAGCCGTTCGCACCTGAAGCGAACGCACTACAACAGCGCAGTCACGACCCACACTTCGATCATGTACTGACACAAACAAATATCCTCTGACTTTTCGTATTGAAACTTTCGGCGGATAATATATAATTACCAGATTTGCATCTCTTTCGAATTTTTGCATGAGTTCTTCATCGATACCGTCACATTCGTATACTAGTCTACCTGCAACCGTAGATTTTCCACAACCAAGATGGCCCATGATTACAACATTCAGGTACGGTTTCGTAATTGTAGTTCTGTCCTGCAATAAAAGATTTCTGGCTATGCGAAATGTTCAACCATACTCGGTCAGCTAATAAAACGAGTTATATACTTATATATATGTTTGTAAATGTCTGAAGTTTGTCACACATGCGGCTTAAATTGGCATAAATTGTGGCGTTCGGAGAAATCCAAGATGGCGTCCAAAATGGCCACCATAAGTTGATAGTCCACTTAAAGGACTATAAATGGTCCAGAAGTTTACATTTTGTGATTTTATTTCATTTTTTGTATTTATGTGTAAGAATATATATCGTCAATTGGATTGTATGGCATTGTTCAAAGAAATTATTGTACCATTTAAGAAAACTATGCAAATTTACCGATTAAAATTGTCAAATTCAATTGTCAGGTTAGGGGTGGTATTTTAAATTTTAGCTCCAATTCGTTGATGTAAATCATGTGTACGTATGTTTAAAATGAAAGTGTAGATCAAAACTAATTAAAATAATTTGTTTTGTTCGTTTGTTTTTTGGATATAGAACTGTCCAAAACAGCTATGGTGCCTTTTTAGTTTTAGCCTGCTTGAAGAGGAAGGCATCTGTGGTACCTTCGAGTATCGAAGCAAGCACGGACTGGCGTCCTGGTAGAACCACCTAACTTCCACAACTGTTAGCTTAGTATCCTGGCTATATTTAGACAATCTTTGTTATGTTCAGGGTCACACTTTTATATTCAGGGTCATACTTTTATATTCAGGGTCACGCTTTTATATTCAGGGTCATACTTTTATATTCAGGGTCACGCTTTTATATGCAGGGTCACACTTTTATATTCAGGGTCACGCTTTTATATTCAGGGTCACGCTTTTATATTCAGGGTCACGCTTTTATATTCAGGGTCACGCTTTTATATTCATAGTCACGCTTTTATATTCAGGGTCACACTTGTGGAATTCCATCCCATATACCATCAAAACAGAACAATCTGCTCCGCACTTCAATTATGATATAGCTGGTGGGGCAAAGAACAAACAAGCATTAGTTCTTGCAGCTTATACCTTATTTCCCATGACAGTCTTACTGGTCATTGCTTACATGTTTCATTGCGCTATTTGATGTCATAATTCTTCAAGTTGTCCTTAATGCCTCGTTTGAACAACCAAGTGCCGAACTTCTGAAAGAACTCCACTGGCTTCCCGTTAAAGCCAGAATCATTTTCAAAGTTCTAGTGATGGTATTCCGTGTCAATAATAGAACAGCTCCAGTATATCTGGGAGACATGTTTGTACCCATTCGAGGAAGGTACAGACTAAGATCACAAAGTGACACTAACTTTAACATCCCAAGACGACGAACAAAATTAGCCGATAGATATATGGCCGTCGTTGGACCCAAATTGTGGAACGATCTACCTAGTTATCTGAAAAACATTGAGTCGAAGGCCAGTTTCCGATCAAAACTGAAAACCCATCAGGTTTAGGCAATTTTATGAAAGATAAGTTTTGTGCTCTTAATTTGTTACGGACCTAGTGGTATACATATTTAATTGTTCAAACGAGTTCTCTCGTTAAATGAGGTCTTTATTAAAAAACGTTTACAGAGTTGGTCGTTAAACACAGAGTTGGTCGTTAAACACAGAGTTGGTCGTAAACAGAGTTGGTCGTTAAACACAGAGTTGGTCGTTAAAACACAGAGTTGGTCGTTAAACACAGAGTTGGTCGTTAAACACAGAGTTGGTCGTTAAACACAGAGTTGGTCGTTAAACACAGAGTTGGTCGTAAACAGAGTTGGTCGTTAAACACAGAGTTGGTCGTTAAATACAGAGTTGGTCGTTAAACACAGAGTTGGTCGTTAAAACAGAGTTGGTCGTTAAACACAGAGTTGGTCGTTAAACACAGAGTTGGTCGTTAAACACAGAGTTGGTCGTTAAACACAGAGTTGGTCGTTAAACACAGAGTTGTCGTTAAACACAGATTTGGTCGTTAACACAGAGTTGGTCGTTAAACACAGAGTTGGTCGTTAAAACACAGAGTTGGTAGTTAAACACAGAGTTGGTCGTTAAACACAGAGTTGGTCGTTAAACACAGAGTTGGTCGTTAAAAAAAGATTTGGTCGTTAAACACAGAGTTGGTCGTTAAACACAGAGTTGGTCGTTAAACACAGAGTTGGTCGTTAAACACAGAGTTGATCGTTAAACACAGAGTTGGTCGTTAAGCACAGAGTTGGTCGTTAAACACAGAGTTGGTCGTTAAACACAGAGTTGGTCGTTAAACACAGAGTTGGTCGTTAAACACAGAGTTGGTCGTTAAACCACAGAGTTGGTCGTTAAACCACAGAGTTGGTCGTTAAACACAGAGTTGGTCGTTAAACACAGATTAATGACAGTATAATTGAAACACTGTAACTGCCTTAAGTTTAAACTTTATTTATTCTACAACGATTGCGAAACAAGTTCTAACAACTTATATTAATCACTCTCGTTGGCGCGGATGAAAGCTTATACATGTTTTATTATTATGTGGTCACTAGAGTGGGAGGAAACCTGCGATCCCTGGATTAGTTTAGTTTATACAAATTTATTTAGTTTATACAAATTTATTTTATCTCGATTGCGAAACAAGTTATGTCAACTTATATTAATCACTCTCGAGACCTCATTCCTGATGGAATCCATCGCCACGAGGGAGAGAGAAGAGGCAACGTGGAATTTAAATGCCTTGCCTAAGGGCACAATCGTAACGGCTCCAGCGGAGCTCGAACTCCGGACCTTTCGCACCTGAAGCGAACGCGTTTCCACTGCGCTATCACGACTTCCAGTCCAGCGTGTTACCACTGGACAACATATCCGTCTGTGTGGTGTTATTTTGTCTAGTGGATTATTTATACACACAACTAACACACGTTCAGGTGACGCTCTAATTGTTAGGCACTCACCTTTTTACTGTGATTATGCTTGATATACCAATACATATAATGGTGTATTTTCATCGCAGGTTCGATCCCCCGTCTGACCCTAATAAAATTAACAGTCTTTCAGATGGGACGTTAAACCGAGGTCTCGTGCCGGTGCTTTACACCGTGTACGTAAAAGAACCAGAGGAGGCTCTGTAATGGGTCTCTGTCTGTATCAGGCACTATCCTCTAAAATCTAAAATAAATAATCTCTTCAGGAGGCGTCGCTCATATGGGAAACCGGTAGCGACGATAAATAAACGTAAAAAAAGAAAAGAAAAAAAAAGCAAATTTCGCTTATATATGTACAGATTTCGCAACTCCGTGCACATGGACACGTGCTCACGTTTTGCATTGAATTAATAGTTTACAGACATGTACCGTGACAGCATCTGGGTTTATATTAACTCTTTGTGTCGTGAGTGTATATTATATATCTTCAGATTTCGCAACTCCGTGCACGTGCACACGTGCTCACGTTTTGCATTGAATTAATAGTTTACAGACATGTACCGTGACAGCATCTGGGTTTATATTAACTCTTTGTGTCGTGGGTGTATATTATATATCTTCAGATTTCGCAACTCCGTGCACGTGCACACGTGCTCACGTTTTGCATTGAATTAATAGTTTACAGGTATACAGGTACCTTGACAGCATCTGGGTTTATATTAACTCTTTGTGTCGTGGGGTCAACCTTTTCCTGAACGGAGCTGGTACCCGGGGTCTCCATTGGCGGCAGGATGTTTTCGGCGCTCCCAGCTGCTATCAACTCGCTTGTCACTTTCTGTGATACGGGCGTTACAGCCATGTCTGGAGAATACAGTAAAACCTGTGTTAGTCGTCACATCTATTAAGCAGCAAGCCAATTTCCAGATTCTCAACCCTTTTTGTTGTTATACAATTGACCTCTATTAAGCATCCACCTGTATTAAGCAGCCAGCCAATGAAATGAAAGTGGTTTGAGACAGGTTTGTATGTATGTAATATAATACTGTAATATACAGTTGATACACTGTGTAAACTCTGAACACATAGAAAAGTTAACTGGGCCAGGATCTATTAGGTTCCTGACTGGGTTGAATACTAGCTATATATCGGTCTTGGTTGAACACTAGCTATATATCAACGTAGCAGACAATCAATGTCCATCCCAACAACGTTTTATAATAACACTATTATTTACTACAATAACCACTTAAGATTATTAATTAAAGATTATTTAACTCTTTGCATGCTGGGTAAAATAAAGGCTTCAAATTCAGGTAGTTCAAATAATTGTACCATTGCTACATGTACGTAAGCTAACCGACTCGATTGCAACGCGTCATTTCCAGGTATCATTTACTGCGCATCGCTTTCTTTTCAAGCGTAATGTTAATTGTATCACGAGTAGCACTCAAAACATCCACCATTAGTTTTGCTCTATAAATAAACGTAAAGAAGAGCCGTCTGTAATGCTATAAGAACTTACGGCTCGACCCTTTCAAGTTTGCTTTGTTTGTGTATAGTGTATGTAAAATAGAGTAAAATAAAATATGATTAAACTAAAATAAACTAAATTAAACTAAGCTTCGGATACGACTACACAGAGCACGTGCAGGAAGCAGAGAAGAAGAACACGGAACGGGTATCATTGCAATCTGTATAATTGCACTATCCTCCAAATCCAAAATGACTAAACTCTTCAGCAGGCGTCGCTCATATCGGAAACCGATAGCGACGATTAATAAACTTACAACACACGCACACGTCATTCAAAGACTTAATGACCGCTTTACCACGCATGCACATTTAATAAAGAAAACGTATATAGTGTGCACCATGGACTGGCTTCAATATTTCCCAAAAGAAGCCTTGGGCAGAAAAAACCCTATTTATGCTTATACTTGAACACTGTAAGAATACAATCTAGAAGCAAATGCCCTCACCAATAACTCAGAGAGTCTCCCTTCGTCTCCCTTCCCCTCCCGTTCTCCCCCTCTCTCTCTCTCTCTCTCTCTCTCTTTCTCTCTCACTACATGAAAATGTATTCGGAGGAAGATCGATCGATCATTTAGCACCTCCCAACTGAATATCCTGGACCCGCAACTACATTACATGATTTTTAACGAGTATCAAACGGTCCTTACCATCAGTGAGAGCACCTGTAGTCGAAGATCCAGCTATTGATGAGTTAGTCTTACTGAACGTCTCTACCCCTCCAAATGTCACCGTATTTCCCACACCCTCCAGCTCATCAGCTGTCTGCTCCGCGTTATGCTCAGACATAGGAACCGCGGAGCCGGTCACAGACGATCGCGTGGATATAGACTCATCCATATCTGTGTATGATGTATAGTGTTCAACTGTTTAGGACAGTATATTTAAGTTATATAATATCCCTATACAATAGCGAAGTTATATTCACTTTTAAAAAATATATATATTTATTCGACAACGATCGCGAAACAAGCTTCAACAACTTGTATTAATCACTTTCGTTGAATAATATGTATATTAAATCAAACATATTCAAGTTCATTTTCATAGATATTTTGTCACACCAATAGTGTACATGTTTATCCATATCCTATGTGCAGTATTGTATGCCAAACTAGCCAGTATACTGTATAAATCGTTCAAAGCTAGGAGTATTTATCGGAAATTAGCTTTGATATAATATCTTAAGACTTAATCTCGTATTAAACTAAAGAATATTAAAATGTGAAATAAGGTTACATTAAATACTAGTATATTAATGTAGCGAATATAGTTCTTAACAAATAAGGAAGGCCACAAAAATACCTGTTTTACGGTGTCCGACCGCACGTGTTTCTACACCCCGACTCTAAATTATTTTATGAAATTTTGCGAAAACAAAATTCAAAATTTCGTTTTTCACATTTATCTATGCCCAAGAGTATGGTAACAAATAATCCAAAACAAATTCCCTTCCGACCGACCCTATTGTTTGGCATGAAATAGTAAACACAGGTACTATTTTGGGGGCATAACTTGTGCATAGAACCAGGAATAACTAAGACTGATTGTGTAAATTGTGGATCCTAGGTGGTGAAATGTATACGTCGGTCGCATTGTAATCGAGAGGTTGCGAGCTCGAATCTCGCCAGAACCACAGCGGTGGTGGCATAGGCAAGACTCTTAAATCCACATTGTCTCTTCTATCTCCCTCATGACGATGGATTCCATCGGGAATGTGTTCTCGAGAGTGATTAAACTAATTTTGTGAGTGAACATTCGCATTCCAGTTGCAAGTTCTATATTGGAGATTTGCAAACACAATATGGTTTTAATAGTTAATAGTAGCCAACTATCCATGCAGTCGCTAACATTTATGAAACATATAATATAACGCGTATTCCTCCTTAGCCTAACATGTAAGCATTCCTTTAAATGTGTCATTAAAACGCTGTCATGACGTCATACCTTTGTACAAGTTTACTGTACTTTATTTTTAATATTGGACTTCTCTCACTGGGCCAGAGTATTACATCAAATTCTATGCATAAATGCATGGACTTTATATAGTAAGATCTTGTTTTATTCTAAGTATGTGTATTAAGTAAGATATAAACCTCAAACAGATTCTATATGTAAAATAATGACACTGTGTTCGGCGATACGCGCCACATACAGTTCAATATTTTACATAGTGGATGGTTTGCAGCTTATATCCTCTACATACATTGTATGTACACACTAATACGGACAGCGGCTGGGATTAAAACCCGTATTATTAATACAGATCAAACAGATTAACTGCTAATACATAGTCTTAAAGGTCGAGAGTCGCTCGTTAATTGTCGGATATTGTCGAGAGCGATTGGGTATGGCTTTCTACTCATCGGCTGTCCGATTAGCACACGCACACTCGCTTCTCACCAATGCAACCCGGGTTCGATCCTCGGCCGGGAAGTATATGAGATGGTACGGTGGTCGCCAGATAGGACAGGTGGGTTTTCTCCGGGTACTCCGGTTTCCACCCACACGAATGACCACATAAATGTCGCCTATAGATGACAAGTAGGGCTCGAATGAACATGAATTATTCTAATACGACACGTCAGTTGACCGTATATTATAGCTCGTGTGTAGCTCGTGCATATCCTGTGCATAGCTCGTGCATAGCTTTTGACAAACGTGAGTTGGACTTCAAATCGTGGCATGTTTTATGTTTGCGCCACATTTCCTGTGTTCTCTACGCGATTTTTAGAAAAAACCCATTTAAATCGTGAGTTTAGGTCTCGAATGTATGACCCAGCTTATATGTATCCAGGGATCGCAGGTTCGATCCCCCGATGACCCTAATACAATTCAGATGGGACGTTAAACCGAGGTCTCGTGTCGGTGCTGTACACCGTGCACGTAAAAGAACCAGATGATTCTCAGGAATGGGTCGCTGTCTGTATCATTGCACTATCCTCCAAAAATCTAACATGACTAATCTCTCCAGGAGGCGTCGCTCATATGGACAACCGGTAGCGACGATAAATAAATATAAAACACGCACGCACGCACGCACGCACACACACACACACACACTTTTATGCATACATTCACGGTTTAGTGAGCTTCGTTTCCTGTACAGGAGTCAGCAGGTCCTGGTTGAATGTCACTTTTCGTCATCTGCATCCGTCACTTCCGGAGTTACATAAAGCTAAGGCACTGTTCCCGACACTGCTATTTCCACTTTGCATCAACGACCTACCTGGGGACGTGTCGACCACACCCAGATCATCCGTCACTTCCGGAGTTACATAAAGCTAAGGCACTGTTCCCGATACTCTGCTATTTCCACTTTGCATCAACGACGTCCCTGAGGGCGTGTCGACCACACCCAGATCCACATAGTGCAGGATATTAGTACACGTCTGAATTTTTTATTTTTATATTTCTTGTTTTACGCCTGCATCAGCTCCATTTTGGGCTATATCGCCGGCGGGCAGTTTACCTAACAACACCTTTCCTGGGCAGGCTCTGGTGTTTAACCAGTACTTGGGTGCACCAACCTCCGTAAGAAACTGCCAACGTTTTCATATAAATGAGACACGGCCTGAGCTGGGCTCGAACCCGGGACCATCAGTGATGATAGGCTACAGTGGTATACAAGTCAGCGACCTTAACCACTCGACCACGGATGCGGACCCATACACGTCTGAAGCTCGTGTACATGCTAGAGTGTTGCTGATAAATTAATCACACTGATGGATGATGCACGATTTATTACCATACCAACACTAATCACAGGCATCCGGCGCATACCCTGGACAACCCCCCCCCCACAGTCACTGGTCAGTAGGCTACACCCCAGGACAAGGCCTGGAGGTTATAAAACTTTTCTTCAATCTCAAAACTTAGTCTCAATTGTCTGATTGGTTCAGCTGACATTAACACTCTGAATCAATAAATCAGATCACTTTGTGTTTGTGTTTTTACGTTTATTTATCGTCGCTACCGGTTGCCCATATGAGCGACGCCTCCAGTCAAAGAGATTAGTCATTTTATATTTTGGAGGATAGTGCAATGGTACAGACACTTGAGTTTGAGATCTAAGAAATATGTTATAACCTCAGGGCTCATAATCCAGTGTACCATCAATCAAATATCAGTTCTATTCAAAACACACATTTTTTTTCAGAAAACGTTTTGCTATAGATTATGAAAAACTATATGTTTCAGAAATGTGTGCCTTTAATACAAATGTTATCTGATTGATGCTATGTAGCAGTATACAATGCATTTTGGGTTGTAAAATGGTCCAGGTTATAAAAGTTTTCTCCTATCTCAAACTCGAGTCTCAAGCTTCTGATTGGTTCAGCTGGCAGGTAATCCAATCATTTGAGCTTGAGATCTGAGAAAACTGTTATTACCTCGGGCACAGGGATGTCGAACCCGGGGAGGGTGGTGCGGGTGGTTGTCCAGGGTATGTACCGGATGGCGGATGTCTATGACACTAATAACATAATAAATCCGGTTATATCCGTGTGGCATCCATGGTCCAGTGGTAGAGCGTCGGATTTAGAATCGAACGTTCCCAGATTCGATACTCGGTCAGGCCACGTATGTAGTGTCATTGAGCATGGCACCTCACACATACATTGCTTAGTACTGGTTAACCACTTAGGTCGGCTACGCTTGCCCAGGAAAACATGTCTACGTCTCCGCAAGGGGTTTGACATTAATGGAACATACATACATATTCTTGTGCATAGTTACTTCCCTTACTTGAATGTTAACCATTTGTATATACCGTAAACGTGTAATTATTGTGGAAACGCCTGGATCTTACAAATAGTAAGTACTTCGCATTCGCACGTATGTATGTTCCATTAATGTCAAACCCCTTGCGGCGACGTATACATGTTTTCCTGGGCAAGCTTAGCGGACCTAAGTGGTTAACCAGTACTAAGCAATGTGTGTGAGGTCACAGGGATTCGGCACGTTTGGGGGTATATGTATATATACTAGTACCCCCAAACGTGCCGAATCCCTGTGTGTGAGGTGCCCTGACCGAGTATCGAAATTTTGACCGATCGATTTCAAATCCGATGGATGCCACAAGTACTTCACAGTTTAATGACTGTGTTCTTTATTTTGACCCCACATGTAATGATGTATTTAGGAATTAAATTAATTTCCTGTAAAAGACGCACTATATAGTATAATTTCAATTTGAGAATTTCTAAAGTGGTATCGATGTATGCTAGCCTAATGTACAGGCCCGTAGCCAATGGCAGCCAGTCCATGGCGAGTGGTTGGCTAATAGCCAGGGGCGCCAGGCCCAAAGGGGGCCCCCGATAACATATTTTATTAAACCGAAAGTACTAAACCGATGTCAATTTTTTTTATATTTTATTTTCTTATTACTTGGATATGTTATCATATGTATAATTCAAAACCCAGAAAAAATCAATGGCAGCGGTCGATTCATGCAGTCATAAATATTATATGAGAAGACCTTCAATTAATGAACAACTGAATTATTGTTCAATTCCACTCTAGAGTGAAGGATTTGGCGTTTTTCTTCCCCAATTTCCAAAATGTTCTCCCACCGGGCCGAACCATGAGTTTTGTGTCCGAGGGGGGGGGCATAATAATTATAGCCAGGGGCCCCGGAAGACATCCGGCCGCCACTGCCCGTAGTCACACTGAGGCAGTCGCCTCGGTTATAGTTTCCAAAGTAACCAAAAAATAAATGAAAAATAAAATGCAAAAAATATCCCTTTGCTGTATAAAATGTTGACTGCTAGAGAGCTGACAGGTTAGTACATAGTTATACGTCTAAACTCATTAAATCAGAAAATGCAGGAAATTGCTTCCATACCCCAACAATCTTAACGGGGAACATGCCCCCGGGCAATCCCTAGATTGCCTTGAGTTGAAATTTGCCTCTGGGTACGGTACTGCTAGTATATGAACATACTATAATTAGATCTATCCCACCTTATATACAGCAGTACCGTAGCCAGAGGCAAATTTCAACCGAAGCAATCTGGGGGGGGGGGGCAGTCATTTTAGTTTTTTGTAGATTAGTGCAATGATACAGACTGTAAAGCACCGACATGAGAACTTGGTTTTAAGTCCCATCTGAAAGATTTTTAATTTGATTAGGGTCAGACAGGGGATCGAACCTGCGATCTCTGGATTACCAGTCCAGCGTGTTACCACTGGACTACAGATCCGTCTGTATCGATTACTTACCAACGTTTTTGATATTTATAATGGCCCGGTGTTTTCGATAGCGCTTACGGTCTAGTAAACATTTGATGATAATATTACGGTGCGCATGGACAAAACGGTATCCAAATAACATTTCACCTCGAGAATATGGGCCTAGCGAGAACACGAGAAGCCAGTATACGTTTTCTGGACAAATGGTTTCGGGTTCAAAACCAAAATGGCTGTCCGATTAGCGCAGTGGTTAGCGCGCTTGCTTCTCACCAATGCAACCCGGTGCGATCTACTGACCGGGAAGTATGTGAGATGGTACGGTGGTCGCCAGATCGTACAGGTGGGTTTTTCTCCGGGTACTCTGGTTTCCTCCCACACGAATGACCACATATACGCTTTCATCCGCACCAACGAGAGTGATTAATATAAGTTGTTAGAACTTGCTTCGCAATCGTTGTAAAATAAATAAAGTTTAAAACCAAAATTAATTAAACAATTTTATGAACATTTTGGTGAACCATATATATCTTTCAGAACTGACGATGCAAATTGCGTCACTTCTTAGACCGATACTGCTCAATAATGGTGCTGTATTGCCACGGCTCGGCATCGGAACTTTCATGCTACTAGGCGATGATTGTCAAGAAATGATAGAGAAGGCCGTGCAGATAGGGTAAGTTGTTTCCTTTGCTTTAACCCACAACAGAAGCCGGGCCAATTACTCATTTTATCTCCAAGTGGAAGTCGTGATAGCATGTTCACTTCATATGCGAAAGGTCCAGAGTTTGCGCCCCGCTAGAGACGGATGTGCCCTTAGGCAAGGGATTTAAATTCCATATGCCTCTGCTCTCTCCGTCGTGGTGATGGATTTAATCAGGAATGAGGTCTCTCTCGCGTTATTAATATAAGTTGTAAGAACTTGTTTCGCATTCGAGCTAAAATAAATGTTTATAAACTATCTCCAAACTGCTGATAAAGAAGCAATATAGGCACACTGTACAATTATATCCATGTTTCACTACCTATATATATTTAGGACAAGTGTTGATATACAGTGTGTTATAGTAAGTTCTATCCATGTTTCACTACCAATATGTATTTAGGACAAGTGTTGATGTACAGTTTGTTATAGTAAGTTCTATCCATGCTTCACTACATAGATGTATTTAGGACAAGTGTTGATGTACAGTGTGTTATAGTAAGTTATATCCATGCTTCACTACCTAGATGTATTTAGGACAAGTGTTGATGTACAGTTTGTTATAGTAAGTTATATCCATGCTTCACTACCTAGATGTATTTAGGACAAGTGTTGATGTACAGTTTGTTATAGTAAGTTCTATCCATGCTTCACTACATAGATGTATTTAGGACAAGTGTTGATGTACAGTTTGTTATAGTAAGTTATATCCATGCTTCACTACCTAGATGTATTTAGGACAAGTGTTGATGTACAGTGTGTTATAGTAAGTTCTATCCATGCTTTACTACCTAGATGTATTTAGGACAAGTGTTGATGTACAGTTTGTTATAGTAAGTTATATCCATGCTTCACTACCTAGATGTATTTAGGACAAATGTTGATGTACAGTTTGCTATAGTAAGTTCTATCCATGCTTCACTACCTAGATGTATGTAGGACAAGTGTTGATGTACAGTTTGTTATAATAACTATACATTACAGGGCCTTGTCTAATTCGAAATATTAATTAGTATCATTTCATAGAGTCAAAACGTTTTGTTATGCAGCCAATCAAAATAATATAATCTACTAAATTATATTCTAACATTGCTTAGCATTTTGTCTGTTTATGCAAAAGATGGAAGTTACCGTGCTTAAACTGTGTTTGCGCTTTTTAGATGTTTTGGTCATGTTAGAAATGAAATCGAACACCACCGCTGGCTCGAACATGTCGTCTGGTCCCGGCGATAATCTCTATATAATGCATATTGTTCTACCTTCGATGACTCGAACACGGATGCCTGGAACTCTCGAACCAGATCCCATGAAATCAATTATATTTTGTAATATAAATATCTGCGTTATCTAACTTGTTTGTAGTCGAATAAAACATTGGTTGTCGCTCCGAGCACAGGAGATGACCAATTAGGCCTGCGTGGTTAATTCCAACACGTCAGAACTCAAACAAAGTTTTATTCACCAATAAATAACTGAAATACAAATAATATTTCTTAAATGGAGAATTACGTTAACATATAATAGTAGATTCTCATATTATTCAGATACCGTCATATTGATACAGCATATTCCTATGGAAATGAAAAAGACATCGGAGCAGCTATTCAAGCAATCGAGAGGCGCGGAAGGATCAGCAGAAAGCATATCTTTGTCACAACTAAAGTATGTCGGATCTACATGCACCCTAATGACGTAAGACGTTCTATAGAGGAATCTATGGAGAACTTGAAGTCGACGCAGATTGACATGTTACTTATTCATTCTCCGTGGGGCTTGAAAAACCGCGGAGACGGAAACACAAAACCTCTGAATGAAGATGGTACATATGATTGTGAAGCTTATGACTTGAAAGCAACATGGCGTGCAATGGAGGACGCAGTCGATGAAGGCAAAGTGAAGTCAATTGGCTTGTCTAACTTTCATGAGAGGCAGATAGACATGATTATGGAGTGTGGTCGGATAAAACCACAGAACTTGCAGTTCGAGTGTCATGCGTATTACCAACAAAATCAGCTGAGGAAGTATTGTGCTCAAAATAAAATATCTTGCACAGCGTATGCACCACTTGGTGCTCCTGGAAAGCCGGACTATCATGTATCCAAGGAAGAAAGCAAGGTTAGTCTGTTGGAAGATGCAATTGTTCGCGATATCGCACATAAGTATCGAAGCACGCCTGCACAGATTTTGTTGAGATATCTGTTAGATCAAAACATTGCTGTTATACCAAAAACGTCACGTTTGGATCGGCTTGAAGAAAATGAATGTGTGTTGGATTTTCAACTAGAAGACAACGATGTTAAACGACTTAGAAGCTTAGACCGAGGCTTCAGATTCTTTAGGTTTGATTTATTTAAACACCACCCATACTTTCCAAATGAAAGTGAGCCATTTTGATGACAAGAACTATGTATTTCAATAGCGTGGCATGGTGGCACTGGTCACATACACGGGTGTGAGGAACATAGAATGTGTTCCATTTATTCATGTTGACGAGACAGTGCAAGTCACTGTTCAATAACGTTTTGCATATATTTATTGTGATGTAAATAATGAATCAAAATATCTATCAATGGACCATGTATGTCGTATGTTTAATAAGTTGGTTTATTATGCTCCATATTACAGACTTTGATGCAGGGATTGGTACCAAATTAGCACTGTCCTATTAGCGCAGTGGTTAGCGCGCTGGCTTCTCACCAATGCAAACCGGTTTCGATCCTCGGACTGGGAAGTATGTGAGATGGTACTGTTAATTGTCACCAGGTGGGTTTACTCCGGTTTCCTCCCACACGAATTACCACATTTACGCTTTCATCCACGCCAACTGGAGTGATTAATATAAGTTGTTAAAACTTGCTTTGCAACCGCTGTAAAATAAATTTTAAAAAATGTCAGTATTTGCTGTTGCCATTTTGGGACTCGGCTAGGTTCTTTCCACCTGTGTTCTTGTGGTATTTCTTAGAATCTCTTTATTTGTGAGCATTATATACTACAATATTACATAACACGTTTGTACTTGTGTTGTAATCAATGAGCCTAAATGTGGAAGTCGTGATAGCGCAGTGGTAGCGCCGAAGACAGTACCAATATTGTACATATTGGATCCGTTTGAGGCTTATATCTTACTTAAAACACACACTTATATAACAAGATCCTACTAATTAAAATTGTTAATTTCCTGCATGTACGCTTAGTATTTAATATAATATTCTGGCCTTTTGACACCAGTCCAATATTAATAATAATGGACTGCAAGTACAAAATGTATGACGTCACGACAGTGTTTTAATTTCAACTATAAAAAAGAGCCATGCATTCGTCAATACTTAACTCGTGTAGAAGTCGTGATTGCGAAGTGGTAGCGCATTCGCTTCATGTGCGAATGGTCCATAGTTCAAACTCCTTAGACAAGGCATTTAAATGCTACGTTGCCTCTTCTCTCTCCCTCGTTGCGATGGATTCAATCAGGAATGAGGTCTCGAAGAGTGAATAATATAAGTTGTAAGAACTATTTTCGCAATCGAGCTATAATAAATTTGTATAAACTAATGAGCCTAAATGAACATTACTGTATTTGTAGTGTTAGGCTGTATTTAATGTTAACATTAATGTTAATCTGTTAAAAGTGGAAGTCGTGATAGCGCAGTGGTAGCGCATTCGCTTCTGATGTAAAAGGCATGGAATTCGCTCCCAGCTATAGCCCTTAGGCAAGGCACTTAAACTCAGTATGACTTCTCAGAATTTATATCATGACCTATTTTGTATGGTATTTAAATGAAACAAAAATAAAGTATTATCAAGAGTCATATCTTTTACATTTTATTTTCTTGTTCATTTCTTAAATTTATAATAAAAAAATACCGACGTGTCTGTTATAAGCGACCAGAATTACAGATTGTAGAACATCACAAATGTTTGCGAGAGACGTTTCAAAGTTAACGTTCTTTCCAAAGCATCTGTCTATGCTTGTCACGAAGCAACTTTCTCAATTGGTAACATATCAAGTTGAAATGTTCAACTTCATTGTTGTTAGTTATGTCCGAGTGGCCATTTCCGTGTGTTGCCGGTCAAATGGTATGAATCTTACCAATGGTTTGGTCAAGCGGGGTCACTGAGGTCAAAAACTAATTCGGCTGTAAGTAAAACTATTAAACAGATGTTTCACATGAGCTTATTTTGCCAAATACAAAACGATGTTAGTCATTCCGAGTTTCTCGTGCACCAATACACAATAGTCACACGTACTTAGCCTGGGTTCCAGTCTGTCGATTTTCACTTTTTAACTTATAACAAAATGACACACGTTGATATGATCAGATGCTCAATACGGCTCAATTACTAGTCTAGGTGTTACAATATATTTATTTGACTGACCAGGCAAAATATATCGACGCCTGTTCCCAGGCTAACACGTACTTGGTGTTCATCATTCCGAGTTTCTCGTGCACCAATACACAATATTCACACATACTTGGTGTCAGTAACTCCTAGTTTCTCGTGCACAAGTACACACTAGTCACATGAATTTGATGTCAGTCATTCCGAGCTCCTCGTGCACCATCATATCTATTCTATGTTGAACGGACTTTGATAGATCAACCTTCCAACCATTGGGCATACCTATAACAACAGTATGGATTGTAGTCGAGCTATTTTTTATTGAAATACAACAACTCTGACCGTATAGTGGTTTATTAATGAGAATACACACAAAGTATCTATCTAGACAAGTTAATAATTATTTCCACACATTGCATTACTTTAAGACCGAAATTAAATCAGTCATAATATGTAACATCAATAACATGATTGTTCCGTTTTCAGTAATAGAACCAAAATGAATCTCTATCTTCAAGTGCCGCTCACCATCTATATAGTTTCCTCCATCAAAATGGCCGCCTACTTTGACACAAAGGTGGCGCCAATTTGCGACTAATGAAATAGCGTTTTACAGAATCATATACCAATGAAAACATGTTATATCTAGTTAGGCAACTGCAGTCTGGTATTTTGAAAATGTTAATTACAGAATGTGCTGCCAACTCACACGAGAACTGATTGTTATTGTTTGTGTTTCTGAGGCTAAACTGGGCACCTTATTTATGGTTTCTGTCCAGACATGTTTATCAAACTTGGGTGCAACCGAACGATCGTGACGGAAACTGTACGATTTGCTGTGCCTCCCATGCTATTTCTTGGACCAATATCAAATGCACCCTGGAGAAGATTATATCTCATACTGCTTTACGGTGTATGTTCACAGATACAAAATTCTAGAGTGTAGTAATAGACACACACCCACGACAATAGTATAGAACTTATTCAAGCTAAATAATGAGACAAAGCATCATTAGAAAACAATATAACTAATTGTAATCACATTGATTAACTATCTTGTAAACAGTGTATAAGTATAACGCTTCATGCCTTACAATGGATAAGGAATTTACGATAAATGTTGCTGGTGTTCCATAGTGTACCAGTATATATAAATGCGCACCGGTTGTCGGTAACCATGTACACGTACATGTATTTAAATATATGAATGCACTGTCCAGTTTACGGGGATATTCTATAGCGTACCTGTATTTACAAAGACACTGTTTAGAGTTTCTCGGTATTCCATAAAACAAACCTGTATATTCAAAGATACTATACGATTTAACGATGTTCCATAACGTACATGCATTTATAAAATGTAATGCACTCTCCGATTTATCGATGGTCCATAACGTACCTGTATTTATAAAAATTAATGCACTCTCCGATTTATCGATGTTCCATAACGTACATGCATTTATAAACGTTAATGCACTCTCCGATTTATCGATGTTCCATAACGTACCTGCATTTATAAAAGTTAATGCACTCTCCGATTTATCGATGTTCCATAACGTACCTGTATTTATAAAATCTAATGCACTCTCCGATTTATCGATGTTTCATAACGTACCTGTATTTACAAATGCGCTCTCCGATGTATCGGTGTTCCAAACGCGTGCTTGTACATCAAAATTCACCATACCATTCTTCCGCATGTTGTCAATGTCTGTGTGCTCAAGAATTCTCGATATATCATCAGCGGATAGGTCACGATTGAGGAAGGCTGCAATTTTGTTTATTATTGAACGTTTGTCCTAAAAAGAACACATACATTTAATTCAATA
This sequence comes from Archivesica marissinica, assembly GCA_014843695.1. Lineage (NCBI taxonomy): Eukaryota > Metazoa > Mollusca > Bivalvia > Venerida > Vesicomyidae > Archivesica > Archivesica marissinica. The sequence goes on along the minus strand of CM026389.1, from coordinate 15,281,684 downwards.
TCGTTGGCTTATTATCGAACGTTTATCCTAAAAAGAACACATACTTTTAATTCAATATCGTTGGCTTATTATCGAACGTTTATCCTAAAAAGAACACATACTTTTAATTCAATATCGTTGGCTTATTATTGAACGTTTATCCTTAAAAGAACACATACTTTTAATTCAATATCGTTGGGTTATTATTGATCGTTTATCATAAAAATAGAACGTGTGGCCCGACCAATTGTTTTCTTGAAATTGTGTGTGTGTGTGTGTGCGTGCGTGCGTGCGGGGTGGTGCGGTGCGTGCGTGCGTGCGTGTTGTGTGTGTGTTACCGGTTGCCCATATGAGCGACGCCTCCTGAAGAGATGAGTCATTTTAGATTGTTGGAGGATAGTGCAATGATACAGACAGAGACCAATTCCAGTCTCCTCTGGTTCTTTTACGTGCACGGTGTAAAGCACCGACATGAGACCTCGGTTTAACGTCCCATCTGAAAGACTTCATTTTATTATGGTCAGACAGTGGATCGAACCTGTGACCCCTGGATTACCAGTCCAGCGTGTTACCGTATATATACTGACAACAAAAAGAAACTGTGCACTTGCCTTAGATGTAATGTATTTTAAATTAGTGCAAATGTCGCCTAAGCTCTATTGTATTGAGTCACACGAATGACCACATTTATGCTTTCTCCATCATGAGAGAGACACAATTATATAAGTTGTTAAAACCTGCTTCGCAATCATTGTAGAATAAATAAACAGTAAGCTTAAAAGATGTAAAATTTATATATCAAAATGTATGAAATATTTGGTAAATTGGTGCAATGTGTGAAGGTTTATTTTCTCCACTCATGATAATAACATCCAAAATTCTAAAATGTGTAATGAAAAAGTAATTCTCAACATAATGCAATGTACTTTTTAAGTTCAAATTGGAAAATCAAATTTCTTCTTTTTCTTCTTCTATGATAAAGGTTATGTCGTTAAGCAACGTCAGTGTTGCAGTGGATACGGTAACTGCCTCGTAACCGATGGACTGCGAGTTCGAGTCCCCATCAACATCACGGTGGTGATGCCCTTAGGCAAAACATTTACATCCACATTGTGTCTGCTCTCCCTCTCGTGGCGATGGATTCCACCAGGAGTGGGGTCTCAGGAGTGAGGTGTCAGGAGTGAGGTCTCAGGAGTAAGGTCTCAGGAGTGGGGTATCAGGAGTGAGGTCTCAGGAGTGGGGTCTCAGGAGTGAGGTCTCAGGAGAACTTTCTTTCACATTGCTAATTTGCTTGACTGTATGACATTGATCACGTGTTAATTATGACTATGTACTACAGTCAAACCTGTCTTAAGCAGCCAGCCAAGGGAATCAAAGAAAGTGGCTACTTAGCACAGGTGGCTGCCTAATAGAGGTCAAATGTCTAATAAAACAGCATATTGGGAATCTTGAAACTGGCTGCTTAATACAGGTTGGTTGCTTAATAGAGGTGACCACTAACACAGGTTTGACTATATGTATACGTCTAAATAAATAAACTTTACTTTTACTTTACTAATTTAAATTTGTATAAACTAATTACATGACTAAGCATGACTGATTTACCTCAATGATATCTTCGTACTTTAAGAACAGTTTATTTTCGCCGTTTCTATGATCCCAAAATTCACGTACATGTAACGCCCATGGGCTTGCATAAACTACAAATAAAACAAACACCTGACTATTTAAAGGTACATTAAAGCGACACTATATCAGTGAAAACACACATTTCTACAGAATGTATTGTATACATTTTTCTCAAAATATTTGCTTCAAATACTGAGCATCTCAACTAATAAACAAACGTCGTATACGCGGTTTGTTGACATAACAACATAATGTAAACATACATGCGTAATACAACTAGTGTATCCTGAATAACACGATTTATGGTACAGATTTACCGTTAAATCTCACATTTGTGTCTATTTATTTGTAGACTATTCGTAGCTAAATTATCTCTAAATGACATTAGCTCGCGTTTAGTATTGACTCCGATGACAAACAAACCTCAATTCAGGAGTATGGATGACCGTTATATGAAATCATACTTTCAATCCACAAAAACACTGTTTATTGATTCAATGTTAGTGTTCGAATGTATTCGGAAATATTTGTAGTAGCAATGCATTTATACGTGAAAAAATGCATTTTATTTGCTTTTTGCGATGTAATGTCGCTTTAATCTGCACACATTGGTTATAATTATACAGTCAAACCTGTGCTAAAGGCCACCTCCGAATAAAGGCTGCATATGAAAAACCTGTCTCTAAAGACCACCATTTTTCTCTCCCGTCGAGCCATTTTCAATGCATTTTATTGAGAGGCCACCTGTCAACAAAGGCCACTTTTTTACTTTCCCGAGGGTGGCCTTTATAGACAGGTTTGACTGTACATGCAAACATTCGATCTTCGTTTTATTGAAAAGCGTATTTTAATATACAGTCTACATCCGCTATGTCAACGTCGGTTATGTCGAATTATCCGGTTATCTCGAAGTCTGATCAAAGTCCCGTTTCAGACACTCATTTTACATATAACTGGCTCTGTTTATATCGAATTTGGTTAAGTCAAACTTCGGATATGTCTAAGTATTTTGTTCGGTCCGACGGAATTCGACATAACGGGTGTATACTGTATATATATATACTAGTATATAGACCTGAAACGTAATGGTGCTCCATATTATAAGTTATTGTGACAGTACCTCTATCTTCCAAAAACATTTCAACAAATTCGTCTAAAGTGTATGCCATCGGTGTCTGCAAGAATTTCAGAAGCTTATACAGACTAACAACTACCGCCTTGGGGTTCCTGTATACGTATATTATCTTTCCAGAGCCTCGTTTTAGATCTTCCGGAAGCAGGAAGTAGTGGAAATGAGATTTGATCAATCTTGGTGATGTTGCATACTGAAATCCAGCTATACCTTAAAATGCAAGTATGACAATGATTGGTATCGTATGGAAAGGAAATCACATGGGCGTAACGTATTCAAGATTAGTGCGACCGTGGGCGCCCCAATATTAAATATTGGGGTCTGTCTGAGATATATCTGGATACGCCAATAATTATGACAAAATATGGGCGTGACGTATTCAAGATCAGTCCGACCGTCGTGGGCGCCCCAATATTAAATATTGAGGTCGTCTGCAATATATCTGGATGCGCCAATAATTATGACAAAACATGTACATAAAGTATCATGTTCGTGTTTTTAACCGAAGTTCACAGTCTGTAGAGGAACTATATGGTAGAGTAATTCCAATAATGCTTCTTTAGCGAGTACATGTACATGTATGTGCTTTTGATTAGAGAGTGGTATGCATGCGCGTTACTACATGTGTGTGTTTTACGTTTGTTTATCGTCGCTACCGGTTGCCCATATGAGCGACGCCTCCTGAAGAGATTAGTTATTTTAGATTTTGGAGGATAGTGCATGATACAGAAAGAGACCCATTCCAGAATCTCCTCTGGGTTTTTTACGTGCACGATGTAAAGCACCGACACGAGACCTCGGTTTAACGTCCCATCTGAAAGACTGTTAAATTTATTAGGGTCAGACAGGGGATCGAACCTGCGATCCCTGGATTACCAGTCCAGCGTGCTACCACTGGACTACAGATCCGTCTGTAGCGTTACTACAGTGTCTAGAAATGCTAGTTATGGTGTACGGAGGTTATTACGTGTATCGGGGCATATGATGTGAACACGGTGGTAGTGAATATATTAATTACGGACACTTGGTCAAGCATCTAGCGTCACTCAGAATGATGCTGTTGCTGGGGTACACCCAACAAATAGACATATAGTGTATTAGTTATAAATACCATACATGTTAAGCCACTAAGATAAATATCTAGCAAACTATATCGATATCATATCATACCTCACTTTACCTAATAATGTTACTTTCTTCTTACAATAATTGTTGTGAGTCTGCACATAATATAAATTAGAACAATCTATTACACTTAGACTCAACAGACGGATCTGTAGTCCAGTGGTAACACGCTGGACTGATAATCCAGGGATAGCAGGTTCGATCCCCCGTCTGACCCTAATACAATTAACAGTCTTTCAGATGGGACGTTAAACCGAGGTCTCGTGTCGGTGCTTTACACCGTGCACGTAAAAGAACCAGAGGAGATACTTCGGTGCTTTACACCGTGCACGTAAAAGAACCAGAGGAGACTCTGGAATGTGTCTCTCTCTGTATCATTGCACTATCCTCCAAAATCTAATATGACTAATATCTTCAGGAGGCGTCGCTCATATGGGCAACCGGTAGCGACGATAAATAAACGTAAAAACACAAACACACTTAGACTCAACCATATTCTTTTTATTAGCATTACTCAACATTATAATATTCTGACCTCTATTAGTATGTCTTTTTTCTTATCTCAACTACAATATCGTATTTTTTCTATCTAAATCGAATTATGAATCATGTATTGTTAAACATTTCAAGCACATTATTTTACCGCCAACTTTACAGCAAACGAGTTTAGAAGGAGAAGACCTTTATAAGCTAATCTAGCTTTCGGATCTAATCCTTTTTCAAAACATAAAATATTATATTGTAGTGTAATTGCTATATGTATATAATTATGTTACATTGTTTGAAATAAAATATGTTTAAACTAAATAGATATACATCATGACATCCAATCGAGTAGCAATACAATTATACGAATCTATTTCAACGAAGGTAACAAACAGGCATTGCTCTACATGAAATAAAACACTGCCTAAATTGGAATGTATCTATATGAAATTATGGGCGACGTAGGCCTATATGGAACCATTGAAGCCGAATACGTAGTGGTCGGAACTGCAGATTGCAGCGCATATATTAGCCTCTTACATTTATTTAGCGTGTTATCGTTATGGAATTTCATCCAAGGCAATACAATGTCTTGGCTGACTGGTCAACATAGTTTTGATAAATATTAAATGTATGTACCTTTGTAGAATGGCAGGTCCTCATTACACACGTCAGCAAACGGGAATCGTTCATCTAGGGGTCTGGATGATGCTCCTTCGAAGTCCAATGTGTTCACGAGATAAGTTATCTCTTGAACCAACGTTGTTCCTGAAAGCACAATCAATTTATTTGATGATGATGTTTCCGTTTATTTACACTCGCCACCACAGAGCAGAGGATATCTAAAATAGAATTATGGATATCCAAAAATAGCTTGGATTTATGGATATCCGTGTATCGAATTATGGATATCCAAACTTGGAATTATGGATATCCATAATCGAATTATGGATATCCATAAATACTGATTAAATAGCAAAACGGCGCCCCATAGTATATTAATTACAAAAGTTGCATGTACCTGTGCTTCAGTTACTATCAATGAAGTGCGTTATGCGGTCAGTTGTAACTGAATAGTAAGCGCAACAAAAACTAGTTCACATTTTATTTGTAAATTTACTCGTATTGCGTGACATTCAGCTATTAAATTCAGGAAACTACTATAATATTATAACAAAAAACTAGTAAATGTATACTACACGATAGTGTGCGTTCTACATGTAAGCCTACAGTAGTATGCCACGCGTATGAATGTAGTACTTTACTATGACGTCACAACAAGTACATATTTACCAATTCGGTCAAAATGCGCTTTGCAGTTTCTTACGGAGATTGGTGCAACACGTATACTGGTTAACCGCTTGAGCCTGCCCAGGAAAGATGTTGTTAGGTAAACTGCCCGTCGCTCAAATGGGAAACCGGTAGCGACGTTAAATAAACTTAAATAAAACAAAAGCGCAATGTTCAAATAGGGCATACCGACCATGTCCACAACATTTAACAAGTTTTACATCGGAATTCAACTGTAGCTGGATATGGCTGTTGAAGATTTCAGCGAATGTGCAACATTTGTAGCGTTAATATCCTTCGTGCAGGAGGTGTTATGTTTATAGCTGGATGGCGATTTCCAGTGCAACTGGATTTTCGACGCCATAATGTTTTGTTTATGTTGATGACAGAGCGTATGCATATTTATACAGTGCTCAATTGCATAGTCATTACTCTGAGTCTAGTAAAATACGAAACATGTAATAGCGGTATTACCCATCTGCAGCTCAAATATGCTATCAATAGTATTTACTACTATGAGCGTCGAATTTCGTAGATGAATATCAGAAGGATGGAATTTGAAAGTTGTCAAATAAAACGAATACATTTTGTTTTATTATAAAACTTCCGGTTACCTGATCGTGGAAAACTGCACACCCATACATCAGAAGGTCGACCTTTGAACTCCGCGAACTTCCCCGGCTGCGAGTTATCCCACATCCATACGTTCCTATGCCGCATAAATGATTTGTTCAAGCCACGAGTTGATATGGTCAAATTTGTGTCCATAGCTGAATATTATCGGACAAGGTTAAGATTTAATCCTCTCAGATAACGTTATTACCGAAATGAAAACAGTGACTATGAATACAATCTAGTTACATAGTTAATCGTACAGTCAAACTTGTATGAACTATGTGCATGCTGGGTAAAATAAGGCTATAAATACAGTCAACTCTTTATTAGTGGTCACCTCATTAAGCAGCCAACCTATATTAAGCAGCCATATTTCAGAGTCCCAATATGTTGTTTTGTTATACAATGGCACTCATTCTCAGCAAACCGGTGCCATTACCAAATTTGATCAATCAATTTCAAAAGTATTAAATATTGCATGTTTTATTTGTTCGTTTGATCAGTTGATAATTTAATTAATTAATCACTGATATGCCCTTGTGAACGCCTAGCGAAAACGACAACATTGCATTTCCTGCTGTTCACGATGAAACAATGTGCCATTCTGGTGTTATTTGACCGATCACCACCAAATACAAAGTATTTGCTAATAGAATAAGGTCTTCCGGTCGAGACCACAATGGCATATCAGTGATCTGGTCCATTTTACCTAGTTTCTTGTCGATGTTTCTGCATGCATGCATTTCCGTTGGATGCCTTCAGTAAACATTACTTACTATATGACCATATGGATGGCAAAAATAAATGTGTGTCTTGTGCCTGTGCCTATAACCCTCTCTCTCTAATCTTGACACACCTAATCCTAAATGCTCATATGTCAGGTATTTGGGGTCGGGAATATGCTCCTTGGTGACCACAAGACCGCCTCATCCTTACTATATACAAGCATAGTACATACTCCGGACATGGTACGGTGGACAAAAGAATACACATGCATATAATTAGTGCATATTGACAGGAGTGGAACTATTCCTATGGCAGAGTCTATTATTGAAAACAAGTAATTTTAAAGCAGCGATAAAAAATTTCACGCAGTTTCGGGTACATTGCAATTATTTATAATCAGGTAGCAATAAAGTACATTATGTATAATTAAATACAAGTAATAGGTAATACAGACAGTTGAATCTGTACCAATTATAGCAAAGAACACACCCGTGCCTAGAAACAACCTCAGCTACCCCAAAACAAACCTGCTTTCTTCCAGACAGTGCACTGTCTATCAATTAATATAATTCTTCACATAATGTTTTGATAACGAAGAACCAACGTACACGCATGATATTCTGCGACATATACAAGGCATTCGATCGTGTTTAGCATACAGTACTCACTGTCTAAGTTAAAACAGAACGGTATCGATGGTGTACATGGGTGGTTAACTGACACTTTAGACTAAACGCTCGCGATACATCAATCATCATGGAATCCATCGCCATGTGAGAAGAGGCAATGTGGATTTAAGTGTCTTTCTTAAGGACACCACCACGATGGATTGGCACCTGAGCTATGGACCAGGAGCTGGTTCACGATTTCATCTTAGCCACAAGTCAACAAACCAGCCTATTGAGTGGCTATCTAAATATACTATCCAATAACTTAATTCGCATTTGGCTGGAAAGTAGAATTATGACAGGATGCTCGTTAGTGGAACTGGGTCCTCGTGTGTTTGCTCGACACATCATATTGTTTCTATGAACATAAGTGTTTCTGTATGCACTCCATGAATGTCAGCATTATCAATCGGACGCTACTGATGTGACATTCACATTTAGGATAACATACCAGCGTTTGACCTCTCTAAATGCGACATTAACGTTAAAAGTACGGGCCTAATTGTTTCATATGTCATATCGACTTGTTTTGGTGAAAAAAGCAACACTTTATATTTACATCCCACCATGGACAACAGTTATTGTCATGGGAAACATTTCACACGTCACTTTCTAACCTCAAACAGTGATCATGAAGCTATGGGGAGAGTTGTTATGTGTTACGCATCGTCTTGGTAAACTAAAGTTAATCAATTCTAGGTTTTCTCAAATTTAGACTGGAAACGAACATGTGGATATACACAGAGCACTCCAATAGATGTCTTCGTATTCCATTCTAAAGTTAAATTTGACATAGTTTACCGTAACCAATATAGCCATAACCTGTAGTAGCCTGGGAACAGGCGTCGATACATTTTGCCTGGTCAGTCAAATAAATATAGTTTAACACCGATACTATTAATTGGGCCGTGTTGAGGTTCTGATGATATGTCATTTTGCCAGAAGTTAAAAATCGACAGACTGGAACCCGGACGTGTGTGTTTTACGTTTATTTATCGTCGCCACCGGTTGCCCATATGACAGACGCCTCATGAAGAGATTAGTCATTTTAGATTGTTGGAGGATAGTGCAATGATACAGACAGATACCCATTCGAGTCTCCTCTGGTTCTTTTACGTGCATGGTGTAAAGCACCGACACGAGACCTCGGTTTAACGTCCCATCTAAAAGACTGTTAATTTTATTAGGGTCAGACTGGGGATCGATGCATACTGTTGTGTATTTTTCCACCGTGTCTTTACACAACACTCGCGCATACGGCGGTCAATGTTTCCCGCTATGTCTGTGGTTGTACGACACTATATAGGTCATCACCTGGTTGACCCCCTCCCCTCCCTCGCACGACGATGGACTGAGGTGTAGTAAAAGCAGGAAGACTGTCGGACGGAGCACTCTCGTGACAGATACTGGAACCCAAACAATGTGAAAACTACTTCTTGCCAATAGTAAACTTATTTATTATTGCTATACTGTTGTTATTATAGCAAACTATGTGCAATTGCAACTGTTGCTAGTTATATGCATTAGAATTTAATACAATACATTACACATAATATTAGTTTAAAGCGACACTACATCAATGAAAATTTCTGCAGAATGTAATTTCATATTATATGGTATAATTTTTTTCCAAATATTTGCCTCAAATACGTAGCATTTCAACTAATAAACAAACGTCGTATACACGGTTTGTTTACATAAAAAATAATATAAATGGAGTCAACATCCATGCGTAATACAATGCGTGTATCCTGAATAACACAATGCATGGTACAGATTTATCGTTATATGAAATCCTACTTTCAAAATTTTGAAAGTTTGTAGACCACAAAAACAGTTTATTGATTCAATGTTAGTGTTCGAAAGTATTCGGAAGAATTTGTAGTAGCAATGCATTTATAAGTGAAAAATGCATTTTATTTGCTTTTTGCAATGTCACTTTAAACATATTTTTATATTCCCAATATTATACAGTTTGAACACTGCATACAGTACACATAATATTATATCAAAATACAGAAACAGGATTAGAATTAAATGCAGTCTTATATAATTCTTATCTATTAAACACCGGACTGTGCTGATAAGTTTAGTTTAACCATTCTTATAATGTGTTCATATTTTATTGCATTCATTCTATATATACAACGTACAGAACAAAACAAATGAACGTTGGACTGGTAATCCAGGGATCGCAGGTTCGATCCCCCGTCTAACCCCAATAGAATTAACAGTCTTTCAGATGGGACTTTAAACAGGTCTCGTGTCGATGCTGTACATCGTGCACGTAAAAGAACCAGAGGAAACTCCGGAATGGGTCTCTGTCTATATCTGGGCAACAGGTAACGACGATAAATAAACGTAACACACACACAAACAAATGAACAAACTTGTGCTAAACAACTATTTTCTGCAGTTCTACTGACTGGATGCACACGACAAGTTCGACTATGTACATTGAAGAGACACATAATTTGATCATGATTTTATTATAAACAGCATCAATATATGAACAACGTTTCAAGCAGCTCCCAATAATTAATACAAAATGCCCCGCCAAACACTCGTAATACAGGTTAAACCGAGGTCTCGTGTCGGAGCTGTACACCGTGCACGTAAAAGAACCAGAGGAGACTCTGGAAGGGGTCACTATCTGTATCATTGCACTATCCTCCATAATTTCTTAAATGACTAATCTCTTCAGGAGGCGTCGCTCATATGGGCAACCGGTAGCGACGATAAATAAACGTAAAACCACCACCACCAAACACTCGTAAAAGTCCATCAAGCTTTCGCATCCAACACTTACATATCACACTCATAATGTAATCTCAAAGCACATAAATTAACAATTGTTCCAGCGACTTATAAGCAAACAGAGACAGCAAACTTGGACATTGCATATAAAAAAAGTGTTATGTCTTTGGGGCCTTTATGGTCCTTCACAATACACACTAGAAATGAATATATAGAGCCGCGACATGAATTAAAGGTGATGTATACAGAATGACAAATCTATCCTTCATATCCCAACACCTACTTGTACAATTTACTGTTCAGTCAAACCTGTGTTAGTGGTCACCTCTATTTAGCAGCCAACCTGCATTATACAGCCAGTTTACAGATACCCCATATGTTACTTTACTATACACATTGACCTCTATTAAGCAGCCACCTGTGCTAAGCAACCACTTTATGCGATTCTCTTGGCTGGTTGTTTATGACAGGTTTGACTGTATACCGTACCGTAAAAATGAATAAATCAACCGCTATTCCAGAGACTTATAAATGACAAGAGGCAGAAGACTTGGACCTTAATATAAAACTGTGATTTGTTTCGTTGGGTTTATACGGTCCTTCAACAACATTACAATTATAAACATTCACAATTATTCCTAAAATAAGCAATTACAAAACAAAATCCCCACCCCCACCCCCGACTTTTACAGATTTTTTATACCGGTTAGCAAACATTTGGCATCAATATGTAGATGTCGGGGATATTAGCATTGCCTTAATAAAGGCGAGTCATCGCGCGGAGATGTTGAATATGGCCGTATGTGAACACTGACTTTAATTATAGTTAAATAGATCGGTCTACTATTATTTATATATTATATATTCATGTCCGGAGTTTGAGTCCCACTGGAGGCGTTACGATTGTGCCCTTAGGCAAGGCATTTAAATTCCATGTTGCCTCTTCTCTCTCCCTCGTGGCGATGGATTCCATCAGGAATGAGGTCTCGAGAGTGATTAATATAATATTTGGGGAAAAGGGTAATCCATTTCATTGGAAAATACATTCTGTAGAAATGTTCTGTTTCACCGATGTAGTGTCTTTAATAAAATGCAAACTGGAATTGTCAGCGAAGAAATAATGCCAAATGTTGCCAAACATACATTAAACACAAGACCCTGACAAACAAGGATAACATTGACAAGCACTCAATCCACCACATGGCGTGGTTTCCCAGATCCTTCACATCACATCTAAACATTTGCTAGAAACGTCGTACTAATACATAATGATAGGCAATGTGATACAGACATAATTCCCCAACCCAAACGCTTTTTAACACAGGACAAAATCCCCTCCCTACATCTAGGATTAGGGTCCTACCTTGAATCTAAATTATAAACTTTATGTAATTTACAATGATTGCGAATCAAGCTTTTAACAATTTATATTAATCACTCATGTTGGCGCGGATGAATGCATATAATTATATGGTCGTTAAAAATGTATGGGAGTAAACCGGAGTACCCAGAGAAAACCCACCTGTCGGATCTGGCGACCACAGTACCATCTCGCATTGAATATACCATGAATGTGAATGCAAGAATTATATGAGGGGGATTATGGCGATCTGTGTCAAAAAACATGGGGGGTATGTCGGGGGAGGGGTGAGGGGGTTATATCCTATATTGTTTTCACATACAGGAAGTAATAGTTTTCTACAATTATCACAAGATCATGGAAAGCCAAGCAATGATGAGTAGCAATCCTCCATACGGCGTGATCTTCCTAATCCTGCTGTCATGCGTGATTGCCTGGTAATAGCACGAGCCGGTGAACAGCAGCAACCCTGCAATCATCAGTGTTCCAACCTGAAACATCAAACATTGTCCGCTATTTACTGCAGATACGTTTATTTATCGTCCATCGTTCCTTAACAGTCTTTCAGATGGGACGTTAAACCGAGGTCTCGTGTCGGTGCTGTACACCGTGCACGTAAAAGAACCAGAGGAGACTCTGGAATGGGTCTCTGTCTGTATCATTGCACTATCCTCCAAAAATCTAAAATGACTAATCTCTTCAGGAGGCGTCGCTCATATGGGCAACCGGTAGCGAAAACGTAAAACACACGTTATCGTCCCTCTCTTGTTAATCGTCGGGGCGACGCATCCCAGAAGTATACTAGTCATTTTATTGTTTGGAGGTTCGTGCATGATACAGAAGGCGCTCCAATTCCAGAATTATGTTATATTTCGGGTTTTACGCCTGCATCAGCACCATTTCGGGCTATATCGCCGACGGGCAGTTTACCTAACAACACTGGGCAGGCTCTAGCGGTTAACCAGTACTTGGGTGCACCAACCTCCGTAAGAAACTGCCAGCTTTTTCATATAAATGAGACACGGCCTGAGCGGGGCTCGAACCCGTGACCATCAGTGATGATAGGTTACAGTGGTATACAAGTCAGCGACCTTAACCACTCGACCACGGAGGCGGACTCCAATTCCAGAAGCATCCCTGTGTCTTTTACATGCCTGATGTGTAGCACCGACACGAGACCTCGGTTTAATGTCCCATCTGAAAGACTGTTAATCGTATTTGGGTCAGCTGGGGGATTGAACCTGCCATACATTGAATCGCAATTCAACATGTTAACCACAGGACCACTGACCTGTCTATGCACAAACAGTGTCAAGTCAACAGGCCATCCTCGAGCAAGTTTTTGCTTGGCATAATGCGACCCCGAAAATTTGAGCTGGGTGGGTACTGATAGGTCGAAAAATGAAAAAAAAAAAATTTATAAATGTGTTTATGCTAAATAAATTTATTATTTAATAACTAGTTTCCTCAGTTCCTAAAGTCTGTCAAGCAGGAATTTAGCTTGGTCGGTCGGATTATGTGAAACAAACATTTTTTTAAGGCTAGCCTGGTGAACATTTGGGCGCCAAAGTATGTTCAATCACCATCAATGCACATGGGAATTATGGGCTGGACATGGGAATTATGGGCTGGACATGGACATGGGAATTATGGGCTGGACATGGGAATTATGGGCTGGTCATGCACATGGGAATTATGGGCTGGTCATGGATATGGGAATTATGGGCTGGTCATGCACATGGGAATTATGGGCTGGTCATGGACATGGGAATTATGGGCTGGACATGGGAATTATGGGCTGGTCATGGACATGGGAATTATGGGCTGGACATGGGAATTATGGGCTGGTCATGGACATGGGAATTATGGGCTGGTCATGGACACATGGGAATTATGGGTGGTCATGGACAGGGAATTATGGGGCTGGTCATGGACATGGGAATTTGGGCTGGTATGCACATGGGAATTATGGGCTGGTCATGGACATGGGAATTATGGGCTGGTCATGGACATGGGAATTATGGGCTGGACATGGGAATTATGGGCTGGTCATGCACATGGGAATTATGGGCTGGTCATGGACATGGGAATATGGGCTGGACAGGGATTATGGGCTGGTCATGCATGGGAATTATGGGCGGTCATGGACATGGGAATTATGGGGGACATGGGAATTATGGGCTGGTCATGGAATGGGAATTATGGGCTGGTCATGCACATGGGAATTATGGGCTGGTCATGGACATGGGAATTATGGCTGGACATGGACATGGGAATTATGGGCTGGTCATGGACATGGGAATATGGGCTGGACATGTGAATTATGGGCTGGTCATGGAATGGGAATATATGGGCTGGACATGGGAATTATGGGCTGGTCATGGACATGGGAATTATGGGCTGGTCATGGGAATTATGGGCTGGACATGGGAATTATGGGATGGACATGGGAATTATGGGCTGGTCATGGACATGGGAATTATGGGCTGGACATGGGAATTATGGGCTGGTCATGTACATGGGGATTATGGGCTGGTCATGCACATGGGGATTATGGGCTGGTCATGGACATGGGAATTATGGGCTGGTCATGTACATGGGGATTATGGGCTGGTCATGCACATGGGGATTATGGACTGGTCATGGACATGAAGTAGAACTTACCAGTACAGGTCGTCTAGTAAGTGGGACTCCAAGTAAAGCCACCGAGTGCATTAAATGCATCTTGTTGCCAGAATCAAACACCTGTAAATATATAAACAACCGTACAAGAACAAAATCACTTTAACACATACTGTTTCATTTGATTCATTCTCACCAATACAGTCATATATTGCTCTATTTCCCCCATTTCTTCTTCATTCCTTTGCACTGACAGCACAACTGCACCTAATACAGTCGAACCTGTGTTAGTGGTCACCTCTATTAAGCAGCCAGCATGTAGTAAGCAGCCAGTTAACATATTCCCAATGTGTTGTTTTATTATACATTTGACCTCTATTAAGCAGCCACTTTCTGTGATTCCCTTGGCTGGCTGCCTAAGACAGGTTTGACTGTATGTGCGAGAGGAGCTGCAGAATATATAGATAGATATATAAAACAGCAGTACATTGTATTTATCAAACATAACCAAAAATGTGACCTTGTGTGGTCTAGTTTATTTAACTAGAAAAAAGAGCCATGCATTCGTCAATACTTAACTCATGTGGAAGTCGTGATAGCGCAGTTCGCTTCATGTGCGAAAGGCCCATAGTTCAAAACCCGCTGGAGCCGTTACGAATGTGCCCTTAGATAAGGCATTTAAATTCCACGTTGCCTCTTCTCTCTCCCTCGGGGCGATGGATTCCATATCAGGAATGAGGTCTCGAGAGTGATTAATATAAGTTGAAAGAACTTGTTTCGCAAATCGAGCTAAAATAAATTTGTATACACTAAACAGCTGTATGGAAATGGGAGTGTGCTTACTTTTTGCAGCCTTTCGCCATCCTCCGAGTCTGATTTGAATGCTGAAAGTTACAAAGACAAACATTTGTAGAAATTATGAAAATTGTGTTCCTGATGAACGATGTACATAGTATGCTTGAACTACATGTATTTGGAAGTATACGGTACATAGTATGTTTGAACTACATGTATTTGGAAGTGTACGGTACATAGAAGTGCGTATGTGTCAATACACATATTACATGGTAAGAATAATTTTGTCAGAAATGTGTGCTTTTGACTAGAAATTATATTTGATTGATCAATTTGATGTTAGCGCAGTGGTTAGCGCGCTCGTTTCTCACCAATGTAACCCGGGTTCGATCCTCGGACCGGGAAGTATGTGAGATGGTACGATGGTCGCCAGATCGGAGAAGGTGGGTTTTCTCCAGGTACTCCGGTTTCCTCCCACACGAATGACCACATTTACGCTTCCATCCGCGCCAACGAGAGTGATTAATATAAGTTGTTAAAACTTGATTCGCAATCGTAAAATAAATTAATTTTTTTTTAATTTGATGTTATAATATACTTTGACTATTTGGGGTTGATTTGCAAAGTTGAGCCGGGGGAGGGAGGGGGGGGGGAGAGTAATCCAGAGGCGGTCCTGGGTATTACAATATATCATAAGTCACAAGTTACCTTTTTTAAGTTAAATCTCTTACTTTGCATTATGTATTATAATGTAATATGTTGTTGTTATAATTATGGGATTATTATGTTTTGCAATAATATTGCTTACACCAAGTCCAAAGTAAACAAACAGAATATATGTCAATATACTGAAAATTTAAAATACTCGTTAAAATATTTTAAACTTTATTTATTTTACAACAATTGCGAAGCAAGTTCTAACAACTTATGTTAATCACTCTCGTTGGCGCGGATGAAAGCATAAATCATTTAAATGTGGTCATTCGTGTGGGAGGAAATCGGAGTACTAAATATTTGGACTACTTGGCTGGCTGTTAGTATTGCTTACGATAGGTTTGACTGTACTCGAAAGTTCGTAATACATTGTCGATACATTTTAATTCCATATATTTATATAATTTACCATGTGCACCATATGCTGCCATGATGACCGCTAGTCCACCAGATAGACCTGCTATTCTCACAAAGTGTCTGCCAGCACCTAGAGTCATGTTTTCCACTTCTTTTATGATGACAGTTTCAACCTGTTTCGCAGGAAGCCAGGTCGATATCTGTTGGTATAAATTGCCGATAATATCTGACATTCTAACTTGGCATACTGTACAGATGACGAAAATATAAAAACGTATTGACAATTTTTGTCCTTGGTATGGTATTATTTCATCGAGATGAATCTTTTTTCCATCCCCAACTTTAATTCCTGGCACTATTCAACCCCCGACTCTCTTCCATCTCTGATTTTCTTTCCGCAAGTTTCTTTCCGTGTACGTAAAATGACCAGAATTACCAGTGTGAAGCACAGGCGCTTGTTTCAGTTAATAGAAAAATATATCTCTCTACCATTATTCTTCTCGGAATGTTTGCTTTAGGCGAGTATGCTGGCTATTTTTTAATTGTCTTATTAAATATTGTCCATTTTAGTCATGTCATACAAATGACGTAAATTATGTTCATGTTCCAATGAAACTTCGAATATCTTTTATAATGATACCGCCTACTTCAGGACGATGAATATTATATATTTCCAAAAAATTGATGTTCATGTAAAAGATGTGTGTTTAATCCATATATATTTATTTATATTAGTGAAACCGTTTCGGCTTTATTTGAACCCAAGCCAGGCGGGTAGCTCGGCCTAAATATGGATTACGCACCATTCTAGGGGGCATGCCCCATCCGGAGATTTCCCCCCGCTATATGGTCTCAGGTGACGTTTGCCTACTATGAACATCAGCTACATTCAATATCTGTTGGCATTTCGTTCATGTCTGCTTTCTTGTGAATGATCAATGTCAATGCTCCCTATTACCCTCTTACGATCCAGTTTTTATTGCATTTTTCGCATTTATTTAATTTCATTTTCAGGAACTGTCAAAATTAATCTTACGCACGTGCAGACATGCGTAAGTCTAGCTGCGCGCCTGCAACCATATTCTATTAGCGTACCTGTTGTTGCCGAGCTTTAATATTGTCCGTGATTGTCGAGTTAGGAAATGTCGGGTTGCTTTGTCTGCTTCTCTTTCTTTATGATATAGGCTCATGCTAAATAGCCTGGGTTCCAGTCTGTCGACTTTTCATTTTTTAACTTCTGGCAATATGATCAGAAACTCAATACGGCCCAATTAATAGTGTAGTGGTATATAGGGAGACTTATACTAGCTAGCTTGTATAGCAACGCGGTAGAGTGTTCGCCTCCAGATATTGGAGGATCAGGCAGACGTGGGTTCGAACCCCGACTTGGGCTTGGTTACTTTAATGGTGTTAGAAGTGTTTTTCGGGCCCATGTTTGACTACACAGAATCACTGCTGGGTACTGCGGTTGGATAGGGCTATACTCCGTCGAATTTCTGTATGAACGGTTGATGTCTGGATTCAAAAGATATGAAGAGGGGAGGAGTGTAGTGGTATATAGGGAGACTTATACTGTCTCGCTATAGAGCTAGCTTTTATAGCGACGCGGTAGAGTGGTCGCCTCCATGCAATGGAGGGTCAGGCAGTTGTGGGTTCGAATCCCGATTTGGGCTTGGTTACTATAATAGTCTGGGTGTTAACATATATTTATTTGACTGACCAGGCAAAACGCCTGTTCCCAAGCTAATGATAAAGAGAGGGTTGCAGAAGGAACTAGTTCGTTCATATATGCAAGGGAGGTTATCCTTCTTGAATATACGACGGTTTATATACGTTTCTTAGAAATTAGTATACGTCGTGTTTGGTGTCATAGTGTTAGTTCTAAAAATTAAGCAGGTGGAACATTTAATTATTAATTATATATTTATACTGTATTGTTGAAATTGATTATTTTCAGAATCAGTTATAATGTTGCATATTGGGTGAATACATATCTATGTCGTTCTATGTTTTGACATCTGGAAATCCACCTCATAAGTAAGTGTTAAAAAAAAAAACACAAAAAACAACAGTTAATCGTATGTGTATGGTTTGTCGTATACATGTATATCCGTCCTGAGAGCTCGTCTTAGACGTACAAGCGCATATAAACAGGATAAACCGTTGCTACCATGTACCTGACTGGCTTAGGCAGCAGGTCCAATAACCACTGGCTTTATACCATACGAACCATGCATGTATACATATAATCCTTTTATTACCTCCATATACATGAAGAGCACAAGTGAACATACATAATATACAATTACACGTTTTACATGGACACATATAAACATACATATATACAAAGTAGTACAAGTGTACAATAATGGTCATAAGAACTGACATAACCATGCAGCTATTAATTAGTGTATACCGATCATCATTACTTGCCGAAACGAAATGCAAGGGAAAGAGATGATGGTAGCGCACACAAAAGCTGATACAGTGTTTATAACCGGAACACCATTCTTCAGTAAAGAAAACGGTTCAGGTACCTAAAAGCAATACAATGGTATTTAAATAGAAGCAAACATGTTTAGATTACTGATTTACCACAACCTTAAGTTTGGAGCATTTGCCAGAATGCCCTAAAACATATTATCATAAGTGTTTCGCTTGCGGTGTCTGGAAGTTCATGTGTCTTCAGTCCTGCAAGCATATCATATATCTGTGTCTCGGGTGGTTGTTTGATAAAATCAATGTATGTCTTAATACCAGTCACACAACTTATGTTCTGCCATAAGCACTTTCTTAATTTATCCTGAGATGTACATAATAACAGCTTATGAACAACTAAGTTCACAACACATTTATCGCATTGTGTGCATAACTCAGGACGTGAGAATGAAAGTAATCTACACAGTACATATATAGCTGTGAAACAGTACATTTTTACGCTTGGGAATTTACGGCTTAATTGCCAGATAGTACAAGGTTCCTGTTTTTGGAATATAGTTTTACCAATACCTGAGGGCAAGGAGCTACATGCTGATATAGTACCTTTTTCGGAATCTATTCCATATACATTCCGTTTAAGAATATATTTCCATTGATATTTCGATGGAAAGTATGCAGTTTCAAGAAAGATATCTACATAATGCACGAGATCATACTTCCTAAGTAATCCAAGCACATCAGGAATAAACCCAAGGCTTTGTCTTTCAATGCAAGATTTATAGCGTACCAACCTGTTTATAAAGATACGTTTCGAGAGATATTGGCAGGGTAGTCGGACGAGTTGACCCAGAAACTGGAGTTTCTTGTAATTAATTTCTGTTTCAATCGGAACAAGGCCCAGACAGCTGAGTGATGCCTGATTATTAGTGAACAATGGTAGGCGTTGAATATATGTTATGCAAAATCTATGGGCTCGTTCGATTTCAAGGATATTAGCGGATGTAAGATAGCTCCACAGTTCACACCCGTATAGGGATGTCGGCAATACTACTGTCCTATACAGTTTTGTGAGAATGAATATGTTTAGGTTCCCAGATCCAACACCACTATTGGAAGTGTTAAGTAGGGTACCACGGAGTTTGATACTTGCCGAGTGAATATTGTCATTTAATGAGCAGTACTTGTTACATATAATCCCCAGGTGAGTATATTGGATGTCTTCAGTGATAGTTTGATCACCAAGTTTCCATGACCTATCTGATTGATCAAACTCATGCTTTGTTTCATTGTACACAACGACAGAGCATTTCTTGGCATTGTATTCAAACCTCCATTTTAATGAATATTCATAACATATTTGTAACATCTGATCTAGTCCGTACTTGGACATGGAGAATAGAATCATGTCATCAGCAACTGTTGGACTACAAATGTTAAAATTATATATACAAAAGCCTAGCTTAGAGTTTTCTAACTCCTGTATTAGGCCATTTATGTAAAGTAAAAAAAGGAGAGGGGGAACTCTTCCCTCCCTGTCTGGTACCCTGCATAACGGGGAACCACTCCGATGTGAATGACTGATTGCGGACACAACTATTCATGTTACTATAGAGGGATACAAAAGATTTGAATGTGAGATGGTCTAGCCCACACGCCTCTAGTTTATAAATTAGACCATTATGCCAGACACGGTCAAATGCCTGGCGACAATCTAAGTAACAAATGAAGGCCTTGCTGTGGTGCTCTTTTGCAAATGATATTGACTCCCTTAAGGAAAACGATGTCATTATACAGCCTAGTTGTTGTTGGAAGCCACCTTGCTGAGGACTTAGATCTTTTAGGATATCATCCCCTGCACGGGTTAAAAGAACACTTTCATACAACTTTAATATTGTAGAGGTTAGTGTAATAGCGCGGTAATTATGTGGATCATGTTTACTTTTACGACCGCCCTTGTGTAGCGTCACAATTACGCCCCGGTTCATGTCTGGGGGTACATAACTAAATTTTAGCATTGCCGAGTACAGACGTGCTAGAACTAATATTAAGGTGTTACCACCATGAATCAAATGCTCATAGAAAACATTATCATAACCGGGCATTTTACCTTTTTTGCATTTACGCAATAAGTCGGCTAAAAGATCTGGCGAAATTGACGTATTAAGATATACATTGCTTGTGGCACTATTTATAGGGGACTGTAAGCTATGAACCGTGTCATCAACAGTATTTTTCCATGCTGAATTGTAATTTGCATTTTCGTCAGGAGTATATAAGTCTGTGAAATATTGTTTCCACTGGTCTGTGATGGATAACGCATCGCGGTACATGACATTGCCAAACTTAATTTCACAGCCAGCTTTATTGCAACCTTTGCGTTTCCTATTAATTACGCGCCAAAATTGCTTCTGGTCAACTTCACCAAGTTTATCTAGCTCATCGTCTTGATCCCGCATGAACGTTTCGACGATACGTCTATGCGTGCGTCTAAATTCGCGCTTTGCGTCTTTATAGTTGCAGTAAGATTGGCTAAAGCCACGCGGTTTTCCTTCAGACAACCATATATGACGTAAACGACTTATATTTTTCTGCAGAAGCGTTAAGTTTTTAGTCCAGTAAGGCTTTAAGAAATGCTTAAATGTTCGTTTACGCATAGATGCTGCCGACGCTTCCTGAACAGAAGTAACGATATTGGTGTATATGCTGTCGATATCATTCGGCGATGAGATTGGTTGAAATCTAGCCCTCAGCAGGCACTCTGACTGGCTCAATGTATTTTCATAGCAATTATACTCAGCCTCAGAGACCTTATTCCAGTTAATACGGTTTGTACCACAGTAACCATTAGCATACATAATAATAGGACAACACAGACTGCACACAACTGGTCGATGGTTAGAAACATTTAGACAGTGATCGTCGATGATCTCGCAATATTTAATGCAATCCAATTTTTCAATTGGTACGCAAATATGGTCGATCAAACTTTCTGATTGACCATCATATGACACAAAAGTTGAGTTAGCTCCCTTAGATAAAGGTAAAGTATCTATTGCCACCAAATTAGTATCGTTTAAAAAATTAGAGAAATAAATGTCTCTGTACGAGTGCATCGACTGTTGAACAACTTTCGAGTTGAAATCGCCTAAAAAGATAACTGTACCATGCTCTGAATACATATAATACATACTATATAACGTGTCTATATATTCCCTAAAATATGCAATCGAGTGATTACTGCATGGTAGATACACCTGAAAAATAAACATGAAGTTATCAGGCGATATTTGCACCTGTATGCCTACAATGCGGTCATCATTAAGAGACAAGGGCGTGATGATCTTGTCAAGTTTTATATGCCAGAGAAGGGCAACTCCACCTTTCCCAAATGTTCTGTTGGTAGTTAGCGAACAGTCATTGTCTACAGATGCTACACATATATAATGAGTATCTATTGTGTTAATAAAATTTAAGTTTTTCTCTAGTAACCAGTGTTCAGAAATACCACACACGTCAATATTTTGGCTATGTAATATATCACAGAGATATGAGCTACTGGACATTAGTCCCGTGACATTCCAGGTAAGTATATTTAAGTGATCCATTGTAATCATCACAGTGCCATTGTTAGTCAATATTCGGGCCATCCACGTCGACCTCGAGATTAGAATACCTGTTGTAATCTACATAGTAGTCACTATATGGAACAAGATCACGATATCTGTTAAACTGCCTATCACTGTATGGTCTTTGTTGATAATGCGCATTCCATTTATGTTGACGAGGACCCATGTTAGCGTTATTGCGCATACGTAGGCGCTCACCATTTGTGTTCCATGGTTTACAGTAAACCTCCGGGGGCCAGAACCCATTGGTCTCCACAAGTGATGAATTGTCATCAGCCTCCACGTTTAAACAGATAATGATATAATTGGGATTTCGTCGGGATGGAAAAATTCGGACCATTGTCACTTTTGGACCACGTCTAGTGACATACTTCACGATGTTCGCCTCTGTTACGCCCATTTTGTATCCTCCAACAAAATAGTGTTTTGTCCGTTTTTTCTGGAATTCAGTGAACCCCTCATCACCACATCCTCGTTGTGTTATCCTAACCGGAATACCGTTACAACGGGGCTTGGACGGCGTTCCAATAGTTTTAATTATGTCAGCAAAAGTCACTGATCTGTTCACAGGTACACTCCAATTATCCTTGGCAGCTAGTCCCGTTAGTGTGTCTGAATGAAATCGCACACGTTTCTTTTCTCTTATGGGAGAACACTGGACGGAGGAATTGCATGTTACAATGTAATCTGTCTGAGTAGCAACCCTGCACACTAAGGGAAATAACTCTGACATTTCACCGTCGTTACACCAATTGACATGTTTATGTGGGATAATGCAGTTTCCGTACATATCATGATTTTCGCACTCACCAGACAGCGTCGACGAAAGGAGAGTGTCTAGATCCTCACTTTTGTCTGATGCATAGATGGGACTAGGCGGGTTTCCATTGGCCAATGCCTTTTCGATCGTGATTACGCCATTTGTATCAAGAAAGTTTTCTACTGAAGTTAGTCGTTCGTTCATCTCCCGAAGTCTGCTACAATTAGAATCGACGCGCGATTCTGTATTTGGCTCGGTGAGTACTGCTAAATGTTTACTTATTGATTTGAAATCATCACGAGTTTGAGACACACATTTGGAAACATCTTCTGTAATCCCACGGACAGTTGACGTTACTGTTGTGTACTCATCCGAACGAAGTTTATCGATCACAGCTTGTGATTGTTTGAATAAGAGCAAGTCACTCTGTAGACTAGCTATGGTATCTTTCAGTAGAGCAATATCATGGGAACATGAACAGTGTTGCAGTATAGACAGACTACCGGCGTGATGCCGCGATACGTCCTTGCGATCTGTATATACATGCTGTGAAGCTGACGATTTCCTGCGGGAGTTACTAATTATGTCTTTGATGGTCGAATATTCCTCCCCCTCAATAACGGATATCAATGCATGGATATCATTCGAAAGTTTCACGGATACCGGATCTCCTTTTCTAGTGAATACTCTCCTCTTCAGATATGTGTCTAAATCAAACGGAAAGCCTTCGTTCGATTTTAACGATTCAAACAGTAAGCCACGCATGTTATCTAGTGATTGTTCGCACGAGCTATATTCACTGTATATCCTATTAACAAACAAACTTCCAGGAAGTCCCCTGAAAAGTTCAATAAGTCTGTTGTATTCAGTAAAGTCACCGTTTACTGCACCCATTATGTCGCTTGCACTATTGTCCGAAGATTCAGACTCGTTGGGTATGCATGGTATTTTCACCTCTGTATTGTCACTTATCAGCATTGGTTCGAGTTCGTGATGCTTCGTTGATAAGAGTATGTCACAACTCTCCATATTGAATACGGTTGATGCATGTACTTGTAATCCGTATTGTCGATCAATCGAGGACCACCTGCCCGTAGGCGATATACAGTCCACTCGTAGATACAATGCCACAATGCAGTGAGCGAAAATCAGATTTCAAAGTTTTGAAAGATTAGTTAGTTATTCATCACCTATTGTTTCTTAGTTTTACCTAAATAATTTCCGAACTATAAACAATAAGTTCAAATAAACCACACCATCATATGCAGCCTACATTCACGCACATTTTGATAATAAATTATATCCATAAATCACACTGGAACTGAACTAAATCCATTGTTTTTGTAGAGCAATAAATAACACGTCAATCGCTTTCCGTACTCAACCATTCCAATTCTTGCAACTGACTAGGGGTACGGAGAAAATTACCTAACCGTAGAACAAATCGGTGGCCATTAATAAATCCCCAGTCACGACTACAATGTATGCGTGTATGTCAGTATGAATAGATGAATGGGTGTAGTCATATATAGACAATAGTTATGTGTATTTGGGTGATTATGTAGTTGTGTATTTATCTGTGTATGTAGTTATGTATGCACACATATGTATGCATTTGTATAAATACAGACATGTGCGTGTGTGGGGGGGGGGGGTAAGAATTATTTTTGTATATATATATGTACATACTACCAATATACCGGGTGAATAAATAAACAAACAAAAACAAAATACCAAAAATGATTATATAAATGTAAGAACATATATAGGCGTATGTAGTATGTATATATATGTACAGACAGGTGCATACGCATCAATGTGAGTGGGTAAGTGTTCTTACAATATATATATATATGTACAGACAGGTGCATACGCATCAATGTGAGTGGGTAAGTGTTCTTACAATATATATATGTACATACTACCAATATACAATGCGAAAATCAAACAAAAAACAGAACAAAAACATCATAAATACTAGTATTATATATAAAATAATACATTAAAAATATACACAGTACTAGATATCACAACACAGATGTAACGCCTGTTCAATCTAATCTGGGATCTGGACGATCACACATTGGAAGCCATTTTAAAACGGGTCGCGGGGTATAAACACTAACTTATACATGGCAAGTACCACTGTTAACAGCACCTGACATAAAATAGGACATGTTGGCACATAAGCAAATACACATGACACATGTGATAAGAAAGCATATTCAACATATATTGATCGGATGACACAAAACACGCGCCAAGAACCCGAAATGCATGGGGTTGTAGTTCTTTCTGTGGCATATAATCTAGCTCATACATTAAAAGCTATTTCTTAGTAAAACAGGCAGTACGAATGAACATAAAACTTTCAGACGGAACAAATAAGTAAATTTTAGATTTTTAGAACTTCAAAGATTCGAAATTCAAAAATTAACACAAATGAATCGATCCCGGACTACAGAGAACAATAATACGGTCGACACTCAGGATACACGTCTATAAACATAAAGAAACAAAAGTAGTACCAACGGAAGCACATTACACTGGTTCCATTAACCATCAGTGCAACCGTCATAGTTTGAAATTAAATTATACAAACTTTAGGCATTAAATACACAGCGCCAAAATCAGCTGTTTTTATGAAAATTTATCCCTTTGGTATTACAAAATATATCTTTAAGACGTGAGGGATACACGTCGGGGTCAAGCCTCAACAGGTGAGCATACTTTGTACGCTCACTTACAGTGCCTCCGGGTGGGCAGACCTTCATAAACTCGAAAAACAACAACATGTTTTGACATATAGACGTATCTGTAGTCCAGTGGTAACACGCTGGACTGGTAATCCAAGGATCGCACGTTCTACCCTCCCCCTCTGACCATAATAAAATTAACAATCTTTCAGATGGGACGTTAAACTGAGGTCTCGTTGCTGATATATTTTAAAAAAAATAAACTTTATTTTTCAACGATTGCGAAGCAAGTTTTAACAACTTATTAATATAATATATCACTCTTGTTGGCGCGGATGAAAGCGTAAATGTGGTCATACGTGTGGGAGGAAACCGGAGAACCCAGAGTAAACCCACATGGTGACAACTGTAACATCTCACATACTTCTGAGGGTCGAAACCGGTTTGCATTGGTGAGAAGCCAGCGCGCTAACCACTGCGCTAATAGGACAGTGCTAATTTGGTACCAATCCCTGCATCAAAGTCTGTAATATGGAGCATAATAAACAAACTTATTAAACATGCGACATACATGGTCCCGGAGAAAGCCCACCTGTCCGATCTGGCGACCACCGTACCATCTCATATACTTCCCGGTCCGAGGATTGAACCCGAGTTGCATTGGTGAGAAGCGAGCGCGCTAAGCACTGCGCTAATAGGACAGCTGATATATGAGTTGTAACGGAGAAAAAGAGATACGAAAATAGTCTAATGAAAATCAAGAGGGCTAGTAAGGCCCTGTGTCGCTCACCTGACTCCATTAATTTGTTACCCCGGGGCCACCACTTTGAAAGACCATTGTACATCGATCATTCCTACCAAAATATTGCCAATATCGGACCGATGGTACGTGAGATGATATTTGAAGAATTTGTGTTATTTGTAGACGGCGGCCATCTTGGACATAAAAATATCCGAACAATTAAATTGTACCCCCATTTGACACATCTCGGGCCACGCCTATTTTTGATCCCGGGTTGCATTTGTGAGAAGTAAGTATACCAAACACGCTACAACGGATGAACGTTTTTACTGCGACACTGTAATGGTGATTTAGTAATGAATACAATTGTACCATAGCAATCTATATTTAGAATGTGTGGCAATCTGTTCGGGACAGGAATATACCTTTAATATGTTTGACTAGATTCACATTTAAGCCGCTCTGTAGGCAAACCAACATAACACCCCCGTCTGACCCTAATAAAATTAACAGTCTTTCAGATGGGACGTTAAACCGAGGTCTCGTGTCTGTGCTGTACACCATGCACGTAAAACAACCAGAGGAGATTCTGTCTCTATCATTGCACTATCCTCCAAAAATCTAAAATGACTAATCTCTTAAGGAGGTGTCGCTCATATGGGCAACCGGTAGCGACGGTAAATAAACGTAAACACACACACATGTTTTGAGAACTTACGTTTCACGGTAACCCTACGCCCAGTTGTTACAAATTAGGCTACAGACGGCCATTCCGTTCTACATTCCTTGGATGTTTCACTAGTGGATCCCACTTTTATTGATAATAAAATAGGGCAATTACGGCTTCCCGTCAAACCCTATAGCATTATTATTTTATTCGGTTTAGTTCGATTGTAAAACCGTAGGAAGGGTTAGAGTACAGGCGGCATTCCGTCAAAACCCATTAACATTGTCCACGGGTGGGAAGCTTAGTGTTTTAGAACCTGCACGATACTGTCTGTTCGAAGTAACTTCGTGTATTAGTAAAGTGATTACTTACACGTGAATTAAAGAAAGTAGAAAATGTTTTTACTGACTAATTGGTTCATTTAGCCCAACTTAAAAGCGCTGCAGGTGTATCCAGAGTCGAATATAGGGGTTGGTAACTACCTCTTCAGTCTCAGTACTCGGGTATGTGTATGTATGTGTCAACCGGATAAGGGCTTGAGGTCAACTTCAGGTCTTATTGTACGATAGCAATCTACGCATGACGACAAGAGCCCGGCGATATTGAGAACGGTTACATTAGTTTTACCAATATTTGTTTTTAATTAAGTCATTGATTTACTATGTTTTAACATTTGTCAGCATTTCTCTTAGACATAAATTTAAATAAATATGCATACTATTCAGTGAATCAGTGATTCTAGTTTTATAGCTGTTGTACAGTTGTTGCGTTATATAGTCGGTTCAAAAGCTCACACAGAGCTTGTGTGGTACTGTTGATATCTGGTCGACTCAAAATTAAAAAATATCGTGTATATTTTTTATTGACTGAAACAAGCGCCTGTGCTTGTGCAGTGTATTCAAAGTGTGAGATAAAATAAGCACTAATTATCAACGGCCAAAGACATATCGATTGCTGAACTAGACAGTCACTGCATAGGAGAAAAATGACTACATCCCCGCAAGAGGTTTGACTTGGTATGCTAAATCAATGCAGAGTGTCCCACTCTGTGGCTCTAAGTTACCTCCCCTGATGTTCCGTTCATTTCACGGATGGAAATTAGTATTTCATGAAAGGGAAAGAAGAAATGACATCTTTATTTATCCAAGTTATCGGGTTATTTGTTCTGATTTTTGGAACAGAAGCCTTTTATTTGCCCGGAGTCGCTCCTGTAGAATATTGCAAAGATAATAAGCTAGATAAAAACTGCCAGGTTATATTATTATTATTATTATTATTATATACCAAACTTATATAGCGCTCTTTTCATTTAAAAATAAAACGTTCAAAAGCGCTTTACAGCCTAAAATATCACAAATATTGATAAAAACTTCCACATACAATAAGATAAAACAAGACAAAATTAGCAACCACAATTACAATGGATTCTAAATATGCTATAAAATATTAGGATCTAAAATTATAACAATTAAAATATAGGTAATAATTAAATAAAATGTGTTCATTTGCAGTCTTAATCCTGATTGAGCACAGATACAGTTCGATATTTATGTTCCATATGAAAATTTAAAAAGGTGTGTCTTCAAATCCTTTTTGAAAGAACACAATGTTGTTGCATTTCTAAGATTTGATGGAAGAGAATTCCAAAGTTTTGGGGCAGCAGTCATGAAACTTCTATCTCCGTATGTGACAGTCCGACTTCTTGGTAACACAAGAGTAGCTGCTTCATATTTAGACCGTAAGTCTCTCCTTGGTATATAAACCTCAAGCAAGTTTCTCATATAAATCGGTGCTTCTCCATTCAATGCTTTATATGTGTGAGTCAGTATTTTATAATTTATTCTTTCTTGAACTGGTAGCCAATGAAGTTCTTTTAGAATGGGCGTTACATGACTGAAACGGGATGTTCTGGTTATGATGCGAGCTGCTGTGTTTTGAACAGTTTGTAATTTATTGGAAGTGTATTTTGGCACGCCGTACAACAGTGAATTACAGTAGTCGAGCCTGGATGTAATGAGAGTTTATGAGAGTTTTCGTGGCTTCTGTTGTTAAATACTGCCGAATGTGTCCAATCCGCCGGATCTGCGCATAACATGATTTTGTCACAGAATTTACATGTTTGTCCATATCCATTCTTGAGTCTAGGAAAGCTCCTAGATTTCTCACACATGTTGATGGTTCTGTATTTGAGTCTCCTACTTTCACATTTATGTTTTCAATGTGTTGCAAATTTCGCTGACTAGAAAACATAATCATTTCAGTTTTATCAGTATTGAGTTTTAACATATTAGCATGCATCCAAGCAACAATGTCTTGTAGACAGTTTTCCACTCGAAGTAGTGTCTCTGCTTGTGAAGCTTGAACGCTTGGTTTGAATGAAAGGTAAAGCTGGGAATCGTCGGCATAAAAGTGATGGTTCAGTCCATGGTGTTTACAAATGGCTCCTACAGGCTTGGTATACATAGTGTAAAATTTCGGGCCTAAAACAGACCCCTGTGGAACACTGAAATTCATGAGCACTGAGTTGGACAGTTTTCCATCGATACATACTGCTTGATAACGGTCGGTAAGATAAGATGATATCCATTGGAGAGGTTTTCCAGTAATTCCAAAATGAAATTCGAGACGCTGTAAAAGTGTTCTATGGTCGATGGTATTAAATGCAGCAGATAGGTCCAAAAGCACAAGGATTGTAGCATTGTTCTGGTCCAGAGATTGGAGTATATCGTTTTGGACTTTCAGTAAGGCAGTTTCTGTGGAATGAAACTTCCTGTACGCAGACTGATGTACCTCGTGTAAGTTATTACTTGTCAAATGTTCATCAATTCGACTATTTACTACTTTTTCCAGAATCTTCGAGACATAAGGCAGGTTTGACACGGGCCTGTAGTTCTTCAAAGTGTTTTGATCAAGGCTTGGTTGTTTCAGCAAGGGTCTTACCCGGGAGATTTTGAATGACTTTGGTACATTGCCTGTTTCCAATGAAATATTTACAATTTGTGTCACTATTGGTAGGATTTCACTAAGACAAGATTTCAGTAGCCATGTCGGAATTGGATCAATTTCACAGGATTTATTTGGCCCTTTTTTAATGAACTGTTCGACTTCTTTCTCATGTGATGGACAGAAATTGTTCAAGCAGCTTATGTGAGGGAGTTTCTCTGTTTCAATGTTCAATGGACCCAGTTCCGACTGGGAGTTTGAAGATATGTCATTTCTAATGCATTCCACCTTAGAAATGAAGAAGTCACTGAATTCCTGTGCTAGTTCATTGGGATTTTTGCCTGATGGAAGCGCTATTTCACTATCGCCTTCAAGCAGGTGTTTAGTGATTTTGAACATGCTTTTTTGATCACGACCGCAAGATATTACTTTATCAGAAAAGTAGTCAAGCCGTGCTTGTTTCAACATTTTATTAACCTTGGCACACTGACTCCTGTATATTTCATGGTCGACAGTTAATCTTGATTTTTTCCACTTGCGTTCAAATTTACGCTTTATGTTTGGCATCGTGGAGTTCCTCTGTAAACCAGGGACATGAAGGCCTTAATGTAATCGTTTGTGTACGTAAAGGGGCGTGTTTATCAACCAATGCAGAAAGTTCACTGTTGTATATGCTGACAAGATCGTCAGCATCCGTGCATTGCAAACTATTACGAAGTTTTTCTGATGCCATGATGTCACTTTTGAAAGTATCTATATCTATTGAACGGAATTTTCTATACGACACTGTTTTTCGTACAGGAGCCGGTTTCGCCGCTCTTGCATGAAATATGACTGCGAAGTGGTCTCTTGTCACTTTGCCCGAGTTATCTGAAAAACCTGGGTCAGTGACTACTACTTCTGACACAGTTTTGTCATTTTCCCTAGTAATGACCACATCCAGGATGTGACCACGGACGTGGGTAGGCT
Source organism: Archivesica marissinica (assembly GCA_014843695.1). Classification (NCBI taxonomy): domain Eukaryota; kingdom Metazoa; phylum Mollusca; class Bivalvia; order Venerida; family Vesicomyidae; genus Archivesica; species Archivesica marissinica. Next base: position 15,250,587 of record CM026389.1, on the reverse strand, counting down.
CTTTCACATGTTGTGTCATGTCACAGGATTGTAGAATACTGTTAAATTTTATTGCATCACGGTCAGAGTAGTTATCCAAATGAAAGTTTAAATCTCCAGTGATTATGATATTTTTGTCAATGGTGGCGTATTTGGACAAGAACAATGGCCATTCGTCTTCAAGAAATACTTTAGTTTTCAAACCATTTTCTTTATTTGGGGGTGGTCGGTTATATTATAAACTGATAACATTAGACAGTGTTAAGCGAATGATTAGAAGGCGAAATAGGGCCTTTAAAAATACTAAGAAGTCACGTACGCCTTCAAATCGCAAGAAATTCCTGGATCTAAAACATTTAATGCGGAAAGAGGTCAAAGAGGCTTATCATCAATACCTAGAAAACATCCTAAATCTAAACAGTGCTGATGCCTCCCATCCTTACAGGCCAAACACCAAGAAACTGTATTCCATCCTTAAGCATTCCAAGCAAGATTCCAATTCAATGCCACCCCTAAAGCATGAAAACAAATTCCATCATGAAGAAGCTGCTAAAGCCACAGCACTGAACAAACAGTTTCAGTCTGTCTTCAGCTCCAAATCCCCACTAAGACTTACCTCCATTTGTAAAATGAAAATTCAGGACACATATGGAAACCTAAATGGTCAATCCACGCCAAACATGAATGAGATCACAGTAAGCTCAAATGGCATAGAGAAACTTCTCAATAACCTGAACCCCCACAAGGCTAGTGGTCCTGACCTAATTAAGCCAATCATACTTAAAACCCTGTCTAAAGAACTCTCACCTATCCTTGAAGTCTTATTCCAAAAATCCCTCAACGAAGGATCACTGCCTGCCCAGTGGAAGTCAGCAAATGTTGCTCCCATTTACAAAAAAGGGGACAAGTCAAACCCCGCCAACTATAGGCCTATCTCACTGACATGTGTTCTATGCAAGGTACTTGAACATATAGTTTCCTCCTCGATAGTAAAACACTTCACTAACCACAGTATTCTGTACCATTTGCAGCATGGTTTTAGAGAAAAACGGTCATGCGTGACCCAATTAGTAATGCTAGTCAATGACTTGGTTACCTCTGTCTACAATAAGCATCAGGTAGATCTCATCCTATTAGACTTCAGTAAGGCTTTCGATAAGGTCAATCACGAGAAAGTACTACTAAAAATGCATGAATATGGAGTCAGAGGTCAAACATTAAGGTGGATTAAGAGTTTTCTAGATAATAGACTCCAGTCAGTTGTCCTTAATGGTACTAGTTCAGAGGCCATTCCGGTGTCCTCTGGAGTCCCACAGGGATCCGTACTTGGACCCCTGCTTTTCCTAGCCTACATAAACGACCTCCCACAAAACATCAGTTCCAAAGTCCGCATCTTTGCAGATGATACTGCAGTATATCTATCACTGACATCTGCAAATGAATCGGTCACACTCCAAAATGATCTTAAGAGATTAGAAGAGTGGGAGTTGGAGTGGGACATGGAATTTAACCCCTCCAAATGTCAAGTTATCCACGTCACCAGAAGGAAACATCCTATTCCCAGCAATTATAAACTCCATGGAGTCCTACTTGAGTCGGTCACCTCAGCCAAATACCTTGGCGTGGATATCTCAAATAACCTGTCGTGGGACACCCACATAAAAAGGTCAACAAAGAAAGCAAACCAAACATTAGGATTTCTACGTAGAAACCTCCAGGTCAAATCTGAACCCCTTAAGACCATGGCTTACCAGACATTAGTGAGACCCCAGCTTGAATATGGCTCCGAGATCTGGTCGCCCCATACCCAAACATTGATAGACCAAATTGAAGGTGTCCAGCGAAGAGCAGCCCGTTGGATAAAGGCTGACTTCTATCGTACCTCTAGTGTTACAGACATGCTACATTCCCTAAATCTACGCAGACTAGATCAACGGCATATTGACAATAGGTTATCCCTTATGTATAAAATTCATAATGATCTTGTTGCTATTCCCATTGAAAATTACCTAGTTCCCCTCTCCCGTCCTACTAGCCATTGCCATTCCTTAAGCTATAGGTTAATTACAGCAACTACAGACTACTACAAGTTCTCCTTCTTTCCAAGAACAATCTATCATTGGAACCACCTCCCTCCTGACATTGTCCATCTCCCTACCATAGAGCAATTCAATACGGCAGTTTGCCATATTGAACATGCCAGTCCCTAGTTGTTCTGCGTAGCTGCTTTTAAACTTTTACCACATCTTATTTTCATACCTTTTTAAATTATACTTTTAACTACTCATACTTTTAACTTCTTAGCGGTTTTGACGCGCAACATGTCTACGTCCCCGCGAGGGGTTCGACATTAAAGGAAGATAGATAGATAGTGTTAGAGTGGTGGAACCTATGCTTGGCATATTTTTTCCATTTACATCCGTATTGTAGTTTTGCGTCCGTGGTCCAGTGGTAGAGCGTCGGATTTGGAATCGAACGGTCCAGGGTTCGATACTCGGTCAGGCCACGTATGTAGCAAGTATTGAGCAAGGCACCTCACACATATTGCTTAGTACTGGTTAATCGCTTAAAGGTCAGCTGAGCCTGCCCAGGAAAACATGTCTAAGTCCCCGCAAGGGGTTTGACATTAAAGGAACATACATATCGTGGTGGTATCGGATGTGGCGCAGTATCCGAAACGGCGCATCTACTTTGAATGCTTGTATCTAGTGTTAATCACGCGCAGTGACGTACGCGACAAGATATTTTAGGAAAACTGCATGGTTCCTGTTGATTGACAACAAACAATGTTAAAAGTGAAAATAAAAGCGTTGAAATACATACATACATACATTTAAAATATTTAAATATTTTTAACCTATTTTCGCTGACAGAGGTGAAGCATTGTTCAATAACATTCCGTTGTGCATACCGGTAGCCTAATGCAACTGTCACCCGACTGGTTGGGAAATTTTTTTCCACCGAAATGTGCGGTTTATGAGCATTTCAGGTGGCTATCCAGATTGGGGAAAAAATGTACAAATAACCAGAAAAAAGTTTCTTATGAGTTGTAATATTGTTAGTTATTGATGTTACTATGTCAAAATAATATATTCAACATTTACCCATGCATAAATAAAAAAAATTCATGTACGCCGTGCATAGGTGCCCTAAAGTATCTAGTTCCCCATGGAAACAGGTGCAGTTGCGATAGCTGTATTTAGGCGCATGGTTACGTAATGAAGCTAAAATTTTCAACAACAATTTTATGAAAGTTGTGTTCACGACTTAAGAAAATAATAATATACGGCAAGTGCATTTAACTTTTTTTATAGGCCATGATATGTAGGATTTACACCGAGCATAGGTTCCACCACTCTATAGTCGGTTCAAAAGCTCACTCAGAGCCTCAACTGCACAATGATAATTATGACAGGGATAAGTTTGTCAGGGACAATGCCAGTGGTTAAAAATCTCATTAAGTGAGGCAGAGAGCATTAGAAATAACTACATACTAAGGTTAAAAGCAGACATTATGGTTACATGAGTGGTACAGTGGCCAGCCTCGCGGCAAAGCTGGAGCTGGACTGTACATAGGGGAACATATCTACGTCCCAGCGAGGGGTTCGACATTAAAGGAAGATAGATAGATAGATAGATAGATAGATAGATAGATAGATAGATAGATAGATAGATAGATAGATAGATAGATAGATAGATAGATAGATAGATAGATAGATAGATAGATAGATAGATAGATAGATAGATAGATAGATAGATAGATAGATAGATAGATAGATAGATAGATAGATAGATAGATAGATAGATAGATAGATAGATAGATAGATAGATAGATAGATAGATAGATAGATAGATAGATAGATAGATAGATAGATAGATAGATAGATGAAGGTAGATGATAGATTAGATGATAGTTTGGATGATAGAATAGTAGTAGATGATAGATAGTGATAGTAGATAGTGATAGTAGATAGAGATAGTAGATAGTAGAAGTGATAGTAGATAGTAGAAGTAGATGATATTGTTGTAGATAGATAGATAGATAGATAGATAGATAGATAGATAGATAGATAGATAGATTTCAGGTTTCTTGTAGGTGTTATATGATTGTACAGTAGACTGGTAATCCAGGGATCGCAGGTTCGATCCCCCGTTTGACCCTAATAAAATTAACAGTCTTTCAGATGGGACTTTAAACCGAGGTCTTGTGTCGGTGCCTTACACCGTGCACGTAAAAGAACCAGAGGAGACTCTGGAATGTGTCTCTGTCTGTATCATTGCACTATCCTCCAAAAATCTAAAATGACTAATCTCTTCAGGAGGCGTCGCTCATATGGGCAACCGGTAGTGACGATAAATATACATAAAACACACATAGATGAGTGTGGACTTGTGGTTGACACATACCAAGTTATTTCTGATTTTGTAGAATTCCATGTAGGTATATGACTGATAATAGTAGTCGTCGATATTCAAGTGTTTCCCGTGGAAGTCGTGATAGCGCAGTGGATGCGCGTTCGCTTCAGGTGCGAAAGGTCCTGAGTTTGAGCTCCGCTAGAGCCGTTATGATTGTGCCCTTTGGCAAGGCATTTAAATTCCACGTTGCCTCTTCTTTCCCTCGTGGCGATGGATTCCATCAGGAATAAAGGTCTCAAGAGTGAATAATATAAGTTGTAATAACTTGTTTCGCAATCGAGCTAAACTAAATTTGTATAAACTGTAACAACGTCAGTCTGTTGTGGTGGAGCAGACCACCCATATATCCTGGGTAGAAACCAGTACTCCATTCTGCAACCTCCGCTAGTGACTGACAACTTTCTCAAAATCATTATTTTATCACTTGTCCATGGTGAAAAGGGTTGGGGATAGAACCTGCAGTGATCCTGCAGCCCTGATCAGTTATTTTATACTTCGGGTTTTACGCCTGCATCAGCACCATTTAGGGCTATATCGCTGGCGGGCAGATTACTTAACAACACCTTTCCTGGGCAGGCTGCAGCGGTTAACCAGTACTTTGGTGCACCAATCTCCGTAAGAAACTGCCAACTTTTTCATATAAATAAGACACGGCCTGAGCGGGGCTCGAACCCGTGACCATCAGTGATGATAGGTTACAGTGGTATACAAGTCAGCGACCTTAACCACTCGACCACGGAGGCGGCCCTGATAAGTGATAGCTGCTAAACTGAAAGGTGAGTTCTAAAAATGGCATGCTAGACCACTCGACTATGGAGACATACATGTATACTGACTCTAAATGTGTACATGTACCTGTCCGCTTTGGCGACCACATTACCAACTGATTACTTCCTGATCCAAGGATCGAACCCGGGTTGCATTGGTGAGAAATGATCATGTTAACCACTGCACTTTTCAACACCAAGTAACTCACATGGACTGGTCCATGATATTCATAAACCAATAAATGAATCAGAAAATCACATTTGGACAAGTTCATTTATCAAATAGGGTAATTATGTCTAAAAATAGTCATATCACTGGCAAAAAGTGCAGATCCTGATGAGACGGCTCGTCACAAGCCGGCTCATCTGGATGTACACTTTTTTGTAAGCCAATTTAGAGGTCTGTGGTGTTGAAAGGGTTAATTGGACAACCAATCGGACATTTCTGTTAATGTAAAATAATATGTATACAGTCAAACCTGTCCGTTTAGCGCAGTGGTTAGCATGCTCTCTTCTCACCAATGCAACCCAAGGTCGATCCTCGGACCTGGAAGTATGTGAAATGGTACGGTGGTCGCCAGATCTGACAGGTGGGTTTTCTCCGGGTACTCCAGTTTCCTCCCCCACAAATGACCACATATACGCTTTCATCCGCGCCAACGAGAGTGATTAATATAAATTGTTAAAACTTACTTCGCAATCGTTATCAAATAAATAAAGTTTAAACTAAACCTGTCGTAAGCAGCCAGCCAAGGAAATCACAAAAAGTGGCTAAGCATGTGGCTGTTTAATAGAGGTTAAATGTATAATAGAGTAACATATTGGGAATCTGAAAACTGGCTGGAATACAGGTTGGCTGCTTAATAGATGTGACCACTAACACAGGTTGGCTGCTTAATAGATGTGACCACTAACACAGGTTGGCTGCTTAATAGATGTGACCACTAACACAGGTTGGCTGCTTAATAGATGTGACCACTAACACAGGTTGGCTGCTTAATAGAGTGACCACTAACACAGGTTGGCTGCTTAATAGATGTGACCACTAACACAGGTTGGTTGCTTAATAGAGGTGACCACTAACACAGGTTGGCTGCTTAATAGAGGTGACCACTAACACAGGTTTGACTGTACATGTATGTATACCAAAAATAACTTTAACAATTGTTTATTGTTTCAGAGTGATGTTCCTGTGTTTGTTAACCGACTGAACTCTTTGAAAACAGCGATTCCTTTCAAATATGAAAAGTAAGATCTTGCCATCAGTCAGTTATGCCAAAATATATACACGATCTTCATCACACTACATATATGCAACACCGTAATTCCAACAAATTGTTTATCATTTTAAATTGATGCAACAAAACAATTCACCTTTCGTCCGCCACCGTTGTCGAGTGGTTAAGTTCACTGACTTGTATACCACTGTAACCTATCATCATTGATGGCCACTGGTTCGTGCTCCGCTCAGTTGGAAGTTAGCCGCTGAAGCCTGCCCAGGAATGGTGCTGATGAAGGCGTAAAACCAGAACAAACAAACATAAATTCACATAAATTAGTCATCATCTTCCATACTTATCAACGTTTCAGTGTATCGACAGTTATTTTACCTTCAAATTTATATTTCCCCGATATCAGTAATATTTCATGTGTTATTATTACTAGTCAAAAACCGAAATGAGATTGTACATGCGACTGTTTTGTTTTAGGCTATGTTTATTTTATGCAGAAGGTTTGCAGTTTAATAAAAGTGTTCACACAAGAAAGATATCTGCAGCAATCGTGGTGCGTATTGCAATGAGTGAAGATTGTATTGAAATATATCGTGGTGCGTATTGCAATGCGTGAAGATTGTTTTGCAATATATCGTGGTGTGTATTGCAATGCGTGAAGATTGTATTGCAATATATCGTGGTGTGTATTGCAATGCGTGAAGATTGTATTGCAATATATCGTGGTGTGTATTGCAATGCGTGAAGATTGTATTGCAATATATCGTGGTGCATATTGCAATGCGTGAAGATTGTATTGCAATATATTGTGGTGTGTATTGCAATGCGTGAAGATTGTATTGCAATATATCGTGGTGCGTATTGCAATGCGTGAAGATTGTATTGCAATATATCGTGGTGCGTATTGCAATGCGTGAATATTGTATTGCAATATATCGTGGTGCAGATTGTTGTACTGTTCAGTTCTTACAACTTATATTAATCACTCTCGAGACATCATTCCTGATGGAATCCATCACCACGAGGGAGAGAGAAGAGGCAATGTTGAAATTAAATGCCTTGCCTAAGGGCAGAATTGTAACGGCTCCAGCGGGGTTCGAACTCCGGACCTTTCGCACCTGAAGCGAACGTGCATCCACTGCACTATCACGACTTCCACTAAGTGATTACTTTAGTTTAAACTTTATTTATTTTACAACGATTGCGAAGCAAGTTCTAACAACTTATATTAATCACTCGTTGGCGCGGATGAAAACCCACCTGTCCGATCTGGCGACCACCGTACCATCTCACATACTTCCCGGTCCGATGATCGAACCCGGGTTGCATTGGTGAGAAGCGAGCGTGCTAACCACTGCGCTAATCGGACAGCCATGTACAGTAAGTGATTACTTTGATGGATACACTAATTTGTAGTGTTTGTACTTTGTTTTTTCAGGTTTGATTTGTGCGCAGATGAGACGGCGCCACATTCACCAGCGTCTTCTCTGGGGCAGGATGTATTTGGGGACAGAATTACATCTTCTCCTTACAAGGTAATTGATTTGTGGTTGTGTGGTGTTTTACATTTATTTATCGGCGCTACCGGTTGCCCATATGAGCGACGCCTCCTGAAGAGATTAGTCATTTTAGATCTTTGGAGGATAGTGCAATGACTAATCTCTTCAGGAGCCGTCGCTCATATGGGCAACCGGTAGCGACGATAAATAAACGTAAAACACACACACCTAATCTTGTAGCTCTATCATTGAGTTGATTACTCGTAAGTTTTCAATGAGAGACAGTTACTGCCCCTGAATACTCCCTAAAAGTAGATAGGTCCTATCAAGTGTTTTCCTCTGTTTTTATCGTTGTTTCTTTGCACAACATGCCTGCAATTTTATTCCACTATCGCTTTAAATTGTTATTAAATTACTAGATCTCGACAGATCCCCTACAGTATATGCAATGGGTACCTATTTTTAAAACAATGTTATCACTTAATTAACACGTTTTTGATATAATCCCATTTACCATACCGCAACATCTGATTAGGGCACAACAGTAAAAACAAAGGATTCTAACTAAAAGGACCTATTCACATTTTGGAATAAATCAGACTTTATCTGCCAAGGGAGGTAATAGAAAATTAGAGTTGTCTCTCATTGCTCCCATCAGTTCCTACTTTGTCTGTTGACTTGCTGATACATTTCCCTACTTTCTAGTAGTATTTGTATTTATCATTAGGTCTGTGCTTTACATGGATAATCATGTATATTTGTAAATAATTGAGTAATTAATAGACGTTTTTTTATAAATGCTCAGAATTACAAACCATGTTTTCTTCGACTATGACTAACACAGATACAAATATTATTTCAATTCTAACATGACCACATATCTAAAAATTGTAGAAACACTCGGTGTTATATTTTAGAGTGCGTATAATTTGTGACGTCACAAAACTATAAAAATACAAGTAAAATGATGTCACGGTTCATGTCGCTCGATAAACAATGTTTTATTCATTTAAAGCGACATTACATCGCAAAAAGCCAACAAAATGCATTGTTCATGTATAAATGCATTACTACTACAAATTCTTCCGAATACATTCGAACACAAATATTGAATCAATAAACAGTGTGTTTGTGGTCTACAAACTTTCAAAAGTGAATGTAGGATTTCATATTACCGGTCAATGCGGTCATTGACATTTCTTTGTCATTTGTAGTCAATACTAAACGCTTGATACTGTCGCTTAGAACTAAGATTAATCTACAAATAAAAATGCATAGGCACAAATGTGAGATATAACGGTAAATCTGTACCATAAATCTCGTTGTTCGGGATACACAGGTTGTATTACGCATGTATGTCGACCCTGTTTACATTAGTTTGTTATGTCAACAAACCGCGTATGCGACGCTTGTTTATTAGTTGAAATACTCAATTTTTGAGGCAAATATTTGGGGGGAAAATTATACAATATAATAGGAAATTACATTCCGAGAAATTTGCATTTTCACTGATATAGTGTCGCTTTAAACACGGTAAATTCCATGTTTGCTTATACAGACAATAGCTGAGCCATGTTGGAGTGAAGCATAATTTTTTATTGTAGTGTATTGCTAATGTCATTTTGTACCCTGACATCTTAAAATTAAACTACCTCTACAATCTATTTCTTCATTTGTGGTTGTCTCCCTTGCCATTACATTATCTTCATTATTGGTTACCTCCCTACACAGCACTGTCTCACTTACCTCCCCTGCCATCACAATCTGTGTATCCACAACCTGTGTCTCACTTACCTCCCCTGCCATCCCAATCTGTATCCACAACCTGTGTCTCACTTACCTCCCCTGCCATCCCAATCTGTGTATCCACAACCTGTGTATCACTTACCTCCCCTGCCATCACAATCTGTGTCTCACTTACCTCCCCTGCCATCACAATCTGTGTATCCACAACCTGTGTCTCACTTACCTCCCCTGCCATCACAATCTGTGTATCCACAACCTGTGTCTCACTTACCTCCCCTGCCATCACAATCTGTGTATCCACAACCTGTGTATCACTTACCTCCCCTGCCATCCCAATCTGTGTATCCACAACCTGTGTCTCACTTACCTCCCCTGCCATCACAATCTGTGTATCCACAACCTGTGTCTCACTTACCTCCCCTGCCATCACAATCTGTGTATCCACAACCTGTGTATCCACAACCTGTGTATCCACAACCTGTGTCTCACTTACCTCCCCTGCCATCACAATCTGTGTATCCACAACCTGTGTCTCACTTACCTCCCCTGCCATCACAATCTATGTATCCACAACCTGTGTCTCACTTACCTCCCCTGCCATCACAATCTGTATCCACAACCTGTGTCTCACTTACCTCCCCTGCCATCACAATCTATGTATCCACAACCTGTGTCTCACTTACCTCCCCTGCCATCACAATCTGTATCCACAACCTGTGTCTCACTTACCTCCCCTGCCATCACAATCTATGTATCCACAATCTGTGTCTCACTTACCTCCCCTGCCACCACACTCTGTGTATCCACAACCTGTGTCTCACTTACCTCCCCTGCCATCCCAATCTATGTATCCACAACCTGTGTCTCACTTACCTCCCCTGCCATCACAATCTATGTATCCACAACCTGTGTCTCACTTACCTCCCCTGCCATCACAATCTGTGTATCCACAACCTGTGTCTCACTTACCTCCCCTGCCATCACAATCTGTGTATCCACAACCTGTGTCTCACTTACCTCCCCTGCCATCACAATCTGTGTATCCACAACCTGTGTCTCACTTACCTCCCCTGCCATCCCAATCTGTGTATCCACAACCTGTGTCTCACTTACCTCCCCTGCCATCACAATCTGTGTATCCACAACCTGTGTCTCACTTACCTCCCCTGCCATCACAATCTGTGTATCCACAACCTGTGTCTCACTTACCTCCCCTGCCATCACAATCTATGTATCCACAACCTGTGTCTCACTTACCTCCCCTGCCATCACAATCTGTGTATCCACAACCTGTGTCTCACTTACCTCCCCTGCCATCACAATCTATGTATCCACAACCTGTGTCTCACTTACCTCCCCTGCCATCACAATCTGTATCCACAACCTGTGTCTCACTTACCTCCCCTGCCATCACAATCTATGTATCCACAATCTGTGTCTCACTTACCTCCCCTGCCACCACACTCTGTGTATCCACAACCTGTGTCTCACTTACCTCCCCTGCCATCCCAATCTATGTATCCACAACCTGTGTCTCACTTACCTCCCCTGCCATCACAATCTATGTATCCACAACCTGTGTCTCACTTACCTCCCCTGCCATCACAATCTGTGTATCCACAACCTGTGTCTCACTTACCTCCCCTGCCATCACAATCTGTGTATCCACAACCTGTGTCTCACTTACCTCCCCTGCCATCACAATCTGTGTATCCACAACCTGTGTATCACTTACCTCCCCTGCCATCCCAATCTGTGTATCCACAACCTGTGTCTCACTTACCTCCCCTGCCATCACAATCTGTGTATCCACAACCTGTGTCTCACTTACCTCCCCTGCCATCACAATCTATGTATCCACAACCTGTGTCTCACTTACCTCCCCTGCCATCACAATCTGTGTATCCACAACCTGTGTCTCACTTACCTCCCCTGCCATCACAATCTATGTATCCGCAACCTGTGTCTCACTTACCTCCCCTGCCATCACAATCTGTGTATCCACAACCTGTGTCTCACTTACCTCCCCTGCCATCACAATCTATGTATCCACAACCTGTGTCTCACTTACCTCCCCTGCCATCACAATCTGTATCCACAACCTATGTCTCACTTACCTCCCCTGCCATCACAATCTATGTATCCACAACCTGTGTCTCACTTACCTCCCCTGCCATCACAATCTGTATCCACAACCTGTGTCTCACTTACCTCCCCTGCCATCACAATCTATGTATCCACAACCTGTGTCTCACTTACCTCCCCTGCCATCACACTCTGTGTATCCACAACCTGTGTCTCACTTACCTCCCCTGCCACCACACTCTGTGTATCCACAACCTGTGTCTCACTTACCTCCCCTGCCATCCCAATCTATGTATCCACAACCTGTGTCTCACTTACCTCCCCTGCCATCACAATCTATGTATCCACAACCTGTGTCTCACTTACCTCCCCTGCCATCACAATCTATGTATCCACAACCTGTATCTCACTTACCTCCCCTGTTAACACAATCTGTGTATCCACAACCTGTGTCTCACTTACCTCCCCTGCCATCACAATCTGTGTATCCACAATCTGTGTCTCACTTACCTCCCCTGTCATCACAATCTGTGTATCCACAACCTGTGTCTCACTTACCTCCCCTGCCATCACAATCTATGTATCCACAACCTGTGTCTCACTTACCTCCCCTGTCATCACAATCTGTGTATCCACAACCTGTATCTCACTTACCTCCCCTGCCATTCCAATCTGTATCCACAACCTGTATCTCACTTACCTCCCCTGCCATCCCAATCTATGTATCCACAACCTGTGTCTCACTTACCTCCCCTGCCATCACAATCTATGTATCCACAACCTGTGTCTCACTTACCTCCCCTGCCATCACAATCTGTGTATCCACAACCTGTGTCTCACTTACCTCCCCTGCCATCACAATCTGTGTATCCACAACCTGTGTCTCACTTACCTCCCCTGCCATCACAATCTGTGTATCCACAACCTGTGTATCACTTACCTCCCCTGCCATCCCAATCTGTGTATCCACAACCTGTGTCTCACTTACCTCCCCTGCCATCACAATCTGTGTATCCACAACCTGTGTCTCACTTACCTCCCCTGCCATCACAATCTGTGTATCCACAACCTGTGTATCCACAACCTGTGTATCCACAACCTGTGTCTCACTTACCTCCCCTGCCATCACAATCTGTGTATCCACAACCTGTGTCTCACTTACCTCCCCTGCCATCACAATCTGTGTATCCACAACCTGTGTCTCACTTACCTCCCCTGTTAACACAATCTGTGTATCCACAACCTGTGTCTCACTTACCTCCCCTGCCATCACAATCTATGTATCCACAACCTGTGTCTCACTTACCTCCCCTGCCATCACAATCTGTATCCACAACCTGTGTCTCACTTACCTCCCCTGCCATCACAATCTGTATCCACAACCTGTGTCTCACTTACCTCCCCTGCCATCACAATCTATGTATCCACAACCTGTGTCTCACTTACCTCCCCTGCCATCACACTCTGTGTATCCACAACCTGTGTCTCACTTACCTCCCCTGCCACCACACTCTGTGTATCCACAACCTGTGTCTCACTTACCTCCCCTGCCATCCCAATCTATGTATCCACAACCTGTGTCTCACTTACCTCCCCTGCCATCACAATCTATGTATCCACAACCTGTGTCTCACTTACCTCCCCTGCCATCACAATCTATGTATCCACAACCTGTATCTCACTTACCTCCCCTGTTAACACAATCTGTGTATCCACAACCTGTGTCTCACTTACCTCCCCTGCCATCACAATCTGTGTATCCACAACCTGTGTCTCACTTACCTCCCCTGCCATCCCAATCTATGTATCCACAACCTGTGTCTCACTTACCTCCCCTGCCATCACAATCTATGTATCCACAACCTGTGTCTCACTTACCTCCCCTGTCATCACAATCTGTGTATCCACAACCTGTGTCTCACTTACCTCCCCTGCCATCACAATCTGTGTATCCACAACCTGTGTCTCACTTACCTCCCCTGCCATCACAATCTGTGTATCCACAACCTGTGTATCACTTACCTCCCCTGCCATCCCAATCTGTGTATCCACAACCTGTGTCTCACTTACCTCCCCTGCCATCACAATCTGTGTATCCACAACCTGTGTCTCACTTACCTCCCCTGCCATCACAATCTGTGTATCCACAACCTGTGTCTCACTTACCTCCCCTGCCATCACAATCTGTGTATCCACAACCTGTGTCTCACTTACCTCCCCTGCCATCACAATCTATGTATCCACAACCTGTGTCTCACTTACCTCCCCTGCCATCACAATCTGTGTATCCACAACCTGTGTCTCACTTACCTCCCCTGCCATCACAATCTGTGTATCCACAACCTGTGTATCCACAACCTGTGTATCCACAACCTGTGTCTCACTTACCTCCCCTGCCATCACAATCTGTGTATCCACAACCTGTGTCTCACTTACCTCCCCTGCCATCACAATCTGTGTATCCACAACCTGTGTCTCACTTACCTCCCCTGTTAACACAATCTGTGTATCCACAACCTGTGTCTCACTTACCTCCCCTGCCATCACAATCTATGTATCCACAACCTGTGTCTCACTTACCTCCCCTGCCATCACAATCTGTATCCACAACCTGTGTCTCACTTACCTCCCCTGCCATCACAATCTATGTATCCACAACCTGTGTCTCACTTACCTCCCCTGCCATCACAATCTGTATCCACAACCTGTGTCTCACTTACCTCCCCTGCCATCACAATCTATGTATCCACAACCTGTGTCTCACTTACCTCCCCTGCCATCACAATCTGTATCCACAACCTGTGTCTCACTTACCTCCCCTGCCATCACAATCTATGTATCCACAACCTGTGTCTCACTTACCTCCCCTGCCATCACAATCTGTATCCACAACCTGTGTCTCACTTACCTCCCCTGCCATCACAATCTATGTATCCACAACCTGTGTCTCACTTACCTCCCCTGCCATCACAATCTGTATCCACAACCTGTGTCTCACTTACCTCCCCTGCCATCACAATCTGTGTATCCACAACCTGTGTCTCACTTACCTCCCCTACCATCACAATCTGTGTATCCACAATCTGTGTCTCACTTACCTCCCCTGTCATCACAATCTGTGTATCCACAACCTGTGTCTCACTTACCTCCCCTGCCATCACAATCTATGTATCCACAACCTGTGTCTCACTTACCTCCCCTGTCATCACAATCTGTGTATCCACAACCTGTATCTCACTTACCTCCCCTGCCATTCCAATCTGTATCCACAACCTGTATCTCACTTACCTCCCCTGCCATCCCAATCTGTGTATCCACAACCCGTGTCTCACTTACCTCCCCTGTTATCACAATGTGTGTATCCACAACTTGTGTCTCACTTACCTCCCCTGTTAACACAATCTGTGTATCCACAACCTGTGTCTCACTTACCTCCCCTGCCATCACAATCTGTGTATCCACAACCTGTGTCTCACTTACCTCCCCTGTTATCACAGCATTAATCCACAATAATAAAAAGTTGAATATTTTTAACAGACGGATCTGTAGTCCAGTGGTAACACGCTGGACTGGTAATCCAGGGATCGCAGGTTCGATCCCCCCGTCTGACCCTAATAAAATTAACAATCTTTCAGATGGGACGTTAAATCGAGGTCTGGTGTCGGTGCTTTACACCGTGCACGTAAAAGAACCAGAGGAAATTCTGGAATTGGTCTCTGTCTGTATCATGCACTATCCTCCAAAATAATTAATCTCTTCAGGCGGCGTCGTTCATATGGGCAACCGGTAGCGACGATAAATAAACGTAAAACACACGTTAAATATTTAGCAGCCTCTGTGGCTGAATGGTTACGATCGTTGGGTTCATGCCCCTCACTGCAGTAGGTTCGATTCCCACTGGTGTGCCAAATTATTTCATGTGAGGAAGCAATCTAGCAGGCTTGTTATAGGTTGCTGGTTCTACCTGGGTGCCCGTCCGTGCCTGAAATACCAATAATAGCTGTTGGTCCAACTTTAACCCATTCAACACCAAGTAACTCACATGGACTTGTCCATGATATTTTTAGACCAATAAATTAATAAGAAAATTACATTTGGACCAGTTCATTTATCAAAATGGGTAATTTTGTCTAAAACTAGTAATATTACTAGCAAAAAGTGCAGATCCTGATGAGACGGCTCATCTGGATCTACACTTTTGTGTAAGCCTATTTAGAGGTATGTGGTGTTGAAAGGGTTAAACTCCAAAAGCAAAGAAAACTAATTGTTTTTGTAATATTTGCAGCTGACATTTATGAGGGATGTTTCCTGTCAGAAAGTCTGTGAAAAGACGTATACGCCTGGAAATAAGACCAGTACCGAGAAACTAGACTTCATGAGGAAAAGCATAGAACAGAACTTTTATCAGCACTGGTATACAATAACTTCAAGTCATGTTCGTATTCAAAAATGCAAATTTTTCCATGAAAAATGATGTACGGCCATTAATTTCATTATGGAATGAATCATGGTTAATTGTTTCCATCAGGGTATGAACTACATCAGGCATAGTTAAAGTGTATGGAGGCTGAAGATTAACTTTTAAAAAAAGAGAGAGAAAAAAAGTTGCGAGGCAAGTTTTAGCAACTTATATTAATCACTTTTGTTGGAGCAGATGAAAGCGTAAATGTGGTCATTCGTTTGGGAGGAAACCTGGAGAAAACCCACCTGTCCGATCTGGCGAGCATCGTACCATCTCACATACTTCCCGGTCCGAAGATCGAACCCAGGATGCATTGGTGAGAAGCGAGCGCGCTAACCACCGCGCTAATCAGACAGGATAACTATTGCCAGCAATATATTACTTATATATTTACGTTAATTATTCTTTTGAATGTCACAAAGAAAACATAGTACGCATTGCATTTAAAGTGTACTTAGTCCAGATATGCGACTTACCGTGTGCATGACCTGATAAATAGATCATCCGTAAAGTTAGCCTTATCTTGCGAGGAACCATGCGAATGTACATTCCCGTAACCACCAGTTCACATGTTAGCTGCATAGGTGGAAATTCATATGAAAATGGATACAATCAGGGCACATTATTTAAAGCGACAATGCATCGTAAAAGCCAAAAAATGCATTGTTCACATATAATTGCATTGCTACTACAAATTCTTCCGAATACATACGAACACAAGTAATGGATTAATACAGTGTGTTTGTTTTCTGCAAACTTTCAAAAGTGAATGTAGGATTTCATATACCTGTCATCCACGATCCTGAATTGACAGTTCTTTGTCATTGTAGTCAATACTAAACGCTTGATACTGTCGCTTAGAGATAATAAATTTAACTAAGATTAGTCTACAAATAAATATGCATAGGCACAAATGCGAGATATAACGGTAAATCTGTACCATAAATCTCATTATTCGGGATACACAGGTTGTATTACGCATGGATGTCGACCCTATTTACATTATTTTGTTTATGTCAACAAACCGCGTATACGATGCTTGTTTATTAGTTGAAATACTCAGTATTTTAATTAAATATTTGGGTCCACCTCTGTGGTCGAGTGGTTATGGTCGCTGACTTGTATACCACTGTAACCTATCATCACTGATGGTCACGGGTTCGAGCCCCGCTCAGACCGTGTCTCATTTATATGAAAAAGTTGGCAGCTTCTTACGGAGGTTGGTGCACCCAAGTAAAGGTGTTGTTAGGTAAACTGCCCGCCGGCAATATAGCCCAAAATGGTGCTGATGCAGGTGTAAAACCAGAAATATAATAATAATAATATGAATTAAATATTTGGAAAAAAATTATACCATATAATAGGAAAATACATTCTGTAGAAATTTGTGTTTTCACTGATGTAGTGTCGCTTTAAGGAAATGCAATAGCGATGTAAATATTTGCTTAAAGAGAGCGAAATGGAAAAAGACTATCTTAGTCACAAACCTGGGGAAATTAATCATGTAATTAATTGCGATTAATTGTATTTTTCTAAGAAATTGAATGTAATGTGTAATTGAGGACATTTTTAATTTGATGTAATTGTGATTTAATTATTTTTTAATTACACTTTACAGGTATGATCCTTTGATGGTCCTCAACCAAATCTTCTAAAATAAACTTGATCCATCAAGAAATCATGTTTCCATGGCAACACTAGCCATTACGCCATATGCATTTAAGACCCTGATTTGGCCCCCTGATGCACTTCTCCCTAAAAAAAAAGTGTTTTTTTTTACAATTTTCAGTCCCGTAAGATACACTAGCCATTGTAAAGTACTCGTATTCAAGTTGTATTTAATTGTCATATTGTGTATCTTAACCCTATTATGTTGAAATTAGATGACGCAAAATTTGGTGTCTAGCTTGAGCCCTGATTGCTAATTTCCCAATACAGAGAGAAAGATTATCTGGGTAGATTACATGGACGGATCTGTAGTCCAGTGGTAACACGCTGGACTGGTAATCCAGAGATCGCAGGTTCGATCCCCCGTCTGACCCTAATAAAATTAACAGTCTTTCAGATGGGTCGTTAAACCGAGATCTCGTGTCTTCGCTTTACACCATGCACGTAAAAGAACCAGAGGAGACTCTGGAATGGGTGTCTCTCTGTATCATACACTATCCTCCAAAATCGAAAACGACTAATCTCTTCAGGAGACGTCGCTCATATGAGCAACCGGTAGCGACGATAAATAAACGTAAAACACACACACAGTATTACCATTAAATACAACATTTGAATAGAAATAGTGTTGTATCCTACTGGACAAAATTGTGCATGAATTGTTTTTTTTAATGGTCAACTTGGATCAAGTGGGGCTAACATGCAGGCGATGTCATGTTCGCTACAGAGACTATTTCTAGAATGAACCCTGTTTAAAATACAGTCAAACCTGTGGTAGTGGTCACCTCTATTAAGCAGCCAACCTGCAATTAAGCAGCCAGTTGTCAGATTCCCAAATTGTTGTTTTTATATACATTTGATCTCTATTAAGCAGCAACCTGTGCTAAGCAGCCACTTTCTGTGATTCCCTTGGCTGGCTGCTTAAGACAGGTTTGACTGTAGCTACATTTTATTGCTTTGTTTAATTCTAGGATCATTGATAATATGCCTGTGACCTGGTGTTATGAAATGTTAGATGGGAGTGAGTACTGTGCCCGGGAATTCCCTATCGGTTGCTATGTTACGAAACAGAAGAAAAGGAGAGACAGTTGCGTGATGAATGTAAGTACTTATACATGTAATTAAGGGATGAAACTCAATCAATTAGTATTCAGTTGGATGTATGGATTCCGAATACCTAACATTTGGGTGTGTGGATTCTGAATACCTAACATTTGGGTGTGTGGATTCTGAATACCTAACATTTGGGTGTGTGTGGATTCCGAATGCCTAACATTTGGGTGGGTGTGGATTCCAAATGCCTAATATTGGGTGTGTGTGTGTTGTATGAATGCCTATTGGGTGTTTACTGTATGTGGACTATGAATGCCTAACAGTGGGTGTTTGCTGTGTGTGGACTATGATTGCCTAACATTGGGTGTTTGCTGTGTATGGACTATGATTGCCTAACAGTGGGTGTTTGCTGTGTGTGGACTATGATTGCCTAACATTGGGTGTTTGCTGTGTATGGACTATGATTGCCTAACATTGGGTGTTTGCTGTGTATGGACTATGATTGCCTAACATTGGGTGTTTGCTGTGTATGGACTATGATTGCCTAACATTGGGTGTTTGCTGTGTATGGACTATGATTGCCTAACATTGGGTGTTTGCTGTGTATGGACTATTATTGCCTAACATTGGGTGTTTGCTGTGTATGGACTATGATTGCCTAACATTGGGTGTTTGCTGTGTATGGACTATGATTGCCTAACATTGGGTGTTTGCTGTGTATGGACTATGATTGCCTAACATTGGGTGTTTGCTGTGTATGGACTATGATTGCCTAACATTGGGTGTTTGCTGTGTATGGACTATGATTGCCTAACATTGGGTGCTTGCTGTGTATGGACTATGATTGCTTGCTGTGTGTGGACTATGATTGCCTAACATTGGGTGTTTGCTGTGTATGGACTATTATTGCCTAACATTGGGTGTTTGCTGTGTATGGAATATGATTGCCTAACAGTGGGTGCTTGCTGTGTATGGACTATGATTGCCTAACATTGGGTGTTTGCTGTGTATGGACTATGATTGCCTAACATTGGGTATTTGCTGTGTATGGACTATGATTGCCTAACATTGGGTGTTTGCTGTGTATGGACTATGAATGCCTAACATTGGATGTTTGCTGTGTATGGACTATGATTGCCTAACATTGGGTGCTTGCTGTGTATGGACTATGATTGCTTGCTGTGTGTGGACTATGATTGCCTAACATTGGGTGTTTGCTGTGTATGGACTATTATTGCCTAACATTGGGTGTTTGCTGTGTATGGAATATGATTGCCTAACATTGGGTGCTTGCTGTGTATGGACTATGATTGCCTAACATTGGGTGTTTGCTGTGTATGGACTATGATTGCCTAACATTGGGTGTTTGCTGTGTATGGACTATGATTGCCTAACATTGGGTGTTTGCTGTGTATGGACTATGATTGCCTAACATTGGGTGTTTGCTGTGTATGGACTATGATTGCCTAACATTGGGTGCTTGCTGTGTATGGACTATGATTGCCTAACATTGGGTGTTTGCTGTGTATGGACTATGATTGCCTAACATTGGGTATTTGCTGTGTTGGACTATGATTGCCTAACATTGGGTGTTTGCTGTGTATGGACTATGAATGCCTAACATTGGGTGTTTGCTGTGTATGGACTATGATTGCCTAACATTGGGTGCTTGCTGTGTATGGACTATGATTGCTTGCTGTGTGTGGACTATGATTGCCTAACATTGGGTGTTTGCTGTGTATGGACTATTATTGCCTAACATTGGGTGTTTGCTGTGTATGGAATATGATTGCCTAACATTGGGTGCTTGCTGTGTATGGACTATGATTGCCTAACATTGGGTGTTTGCTGTGTATGGACTATGATTGCCTAACATTGGGTGTTTGCTGTGTATGGACTATGATTGCCTAGCATTGGGTGTTTGCTGTGTGTGGACTATGATTGCCTAACATTGGGTGTTTGCTGTGTGTGGACTATGATTGCCTAACATTGGGTGTTTGCTGTGTATGGAATATGATTGCCTAACATTGGGTGTTTGCTGTGTATGGACTATTATTGCCTAACATTGGGTGTTTGCTGTGTATGGAATATGATTGCCTAACATTGGGTGTTTGCTGTGTATGGACTATGATTGCCTAACATTGGGTGTTTGCTGTGTATGGACTATGATTGCCTAGCATTGGGTGTTTGCTGTGTGTGGACTATGATTGCCTAACATTGGGTGTTTGCTGTGTGTGGACTATGATTGCCTAACATTGGGTGTTTGCTGTGTGTGGCATAGGAATGAGGAACAGAATGGCATTAAAGATTTGAGGAAGACAAATTCTTTAATATGGCCTTTATTCTCATTGAGATTTCATCATATATTTTATTATGATATAGGGGCGAATACATTGTCACATATTTTGAATAGATACCAGGGCCTCCACTGGCTTTTTTTAAGGTGGAGCCACCTCTGTCGCCATTTTCAAAAAGTTGGAGCCATATAAGCTCAAATTGAAGCCAATATCAAATAAAATACAACAACAAACGAAAGGCTCAATTTCTTTGTTTTACAACATTCTTTATTGTGTTCTCATACATTCTTTATTCTTTACATTCATACAAATAAAAATCTCTCATAAAGGTGTTAAAAGAGGATTCTTCTGGATTTCATGGACTTCCACTTAAAAAATGCTCCGTCAAAGTCCTCAAGACCAGGGCCATCAATAGAAATTCTCATCAGGTTGTTAAATCTGAGTTTCTCAGGCAAGTTTTGATGAGATTTTGCCTGCTGAACCCCCTTTCACACTCAACAGTGGAAACAGGGGCCACAAGTAAGATAAGATATGCGACCTGCTTGACTGATCCTTGTTGATTGCCGCTATTGTCCGATAATCCGAAGCCATAAATTAATCCGTGACAGATGTTTTCCCCGAGGCATTAAATTGTAACTTCAAACGTAATAGTCAATTGACTAGTACACTAATTACAGCATAGTACTACATTGATCATTATTGCGGAGAGCAAGCCCGTGTATAAGGCAAATAACCACTACGAGTTTCATTTAACAGGTGCGTGTCTAAAAATAGATGTGGAATTTCCGAATTTTCCAGAAAATTGACTTTACTACCGATTCAGTGCACTCTGTCTCTTACGAGAACATAGATTATCTTTATAGTCGAGCACGCTTAAATATAATTCATTGTGCTATAAAACCCAATGACACAAGTCCGTAATATAATAATAAAACGTGTTCACGGACAAGTTAATAACCTGGTGTGGCTTTCGAATCACAGACACAAAATGTCAATTTCAAGAAACGTTGTGATTTTTCACCGGGCACGTTGAGTTTCCTGCTGGGCAAGCAGAAATTATTGATAAACAATCAATTTCCTCACCTTTGTTGGGATCACGGTAATTAAGAGATCATCACAAAAAACGTTTGCAAAACAGCAAACTAGCGTAATTAACAGCTGATCAAAATCAAAACGGCCGAATTTGTCGAGTGCTGTAAACATTCAGGTCGGTGTCTTTATCATCAAAATTGTGCCGTAATTGTTGTTAATTTGTTGTATCCATGGCACACTTAAAATATACATGATGCCAGGTGTTTTCTTAGGTAATTAATCGAGCATACTTACTCAATTATCTTCTCACATCGTGTCATTCATATCCCACTAACGACCAATAAACAATCTTGACCATGTATTGATTGGTAAGCCTTTTTTCTCAACCACTCTAACGGAATAATGACATCAGCCATGCGTTTTGATCCTAACCACCCAACCCTAACCCTGGGCGGAGCAAGTGATGAAGGCGTTCTTTATGCGTGGTTGATACTATATTCTGATCGGCTGGTTGAGATAAAGATTTTACGGTATTGATTGGGCTGGTTATCGACTTTTTTGTGCCCTGCGACTCGTGGTACGCGCGACTCGAGAACGAATTTTCGGGTCACTTAAATCGTGGCGCCATACATATTCGCCACTTTCGAATATTTGGAGCCACTTTTGCCAAAATTGGCGCCAGTGGCGATAGACAGCGGAGGCCCTGGATACGTTGTCACATATTTTGAATATATATGTTATTTTGAATATATATGTGTGTGTGTTTTACGTTTATTTATCGTCGCTACTGGTTGCCCATATGAGCGACGCCTCCTGAAGAGAGTATTAATTTTAGATTTTTGGAGGATAGTGCAATGATACAGACAGAGACCAATTCCAGAATCTCCTCTGGTTCTTTTATGTGCACGGTGTAAAGCACCGACACGAGACCTCGGTTTAACGTCCCATCTGAAAGACTGTTAATTTTATTAGGGTCAGGCGGGGGATCGAACCTGCGATCCCTGGATTACCAGTCCAGCGTGTTACCACTGGACTACAGATCCGTCTGTGAATATATATGTTACCACATATTTAGAATATATACTTTACCACATATTTAGAATATATACTTTACATATTGTTAACACGTTGGACTGCAAATCCAGGGGTCGCAGGTTCGATCCCCCGTCTGACTGAATAATAATAACAGGCTTTCAGATTGGACTATCAATCTGGGTCTTGTGCCGGTGCTTTACACTGGGCACATAAAAGCACCAGAGAAAACTCTATCCATATTGCGCTATCCTCCAAAATCTAAAATAATTCATCTCTTCAGGCAGCTAACTGGTAGCAACGATAAATAAACATAAAACCCACACAAATTGAAGTTTGTGTAAAGCAATGACGTGCACAACGAGTGGAAGCCGTGATAGCGCAGTGGATGCGCGTTCGCTTCAGGTGCGAAAGGTCCGGAGTTCGAGCCCCGCTGGAGCAGTTACGATTGTGTCCTTAGGCAAGGCATTTAATTTCCACATTGCCGCTTCTCTCTCCATCGTGGCGATGGATTCCAACAGAAATGAGGTCTCGAGAGTGATTAATATAGGATAACTTGTTTCGTAAATCGAGCTAAAATAAATTTGTATAAAATATATATATTGTATGACATTTACTTGCAGTAGTAAATATAGTGATGTGTCTGGTTTTTATCTATTTTACTTCAGTCAAATTTCTATTCAGCGGATACATATTACTTCTTTAATCATCTCGACCTGACAATTAGCTATCAATTTGATAGGAATAGTGACTGGGGAAGCAACGTCTATGGAAGAATTATCTCAGCAAAAGTACAACCGCAGAGGTAATGACTATAGTACAGTTTACGTTAAAGTAACAGGCATAGAATATAGTGCCGTGGTCAGTAGCATTGGAACTAGTCGACATGTAATGATACATTTACATCAAACCACAGGAACTTGAGAGGTTATCCATAGGACACCACAATCTATGTATCTCTATCCTAGGACCACCCACTTATCTAGTATAAGGCAACAAAATCTCTGTGACATTTAGTCAGGGAAATAGAAAGTAGTGCTGTGACATTCAGTCAGTAACATAGAAAGAAGTGCTGTGACATTCAGTCAGTAACATAGAAAGTAGTGCTGTGACATTCAGTCAGTAACATAGAAAGTAGTGCTGTGACATTCAGTCAGTAACATAGAAAGTAGTGCTGTGACATTCAGTCAGTAACATAGAAAGTAGTGCTGTGACATTCAGTCAGTAACATAGAAAGTAGTGCTGTGACATTCAGTCAGTAACATAGAAAGTAGTGTTGTGACATTCAGTCAGTAACATAGAAAGTAGTGCTGTGACATTCAGTCAGTAATATAGAAAGTAGTGCTGTGACATTCAGTCATGACATAGAAAGATGTGATGTGACATTCAGTCAGGACATAGAAAGTAGTGCTGTGACATTCAGTCAGTAACATAGAAAGTAGTGCTGTGTTGTTGTGTGTGTTGGTTGGTGTGGGTTCAGTCAGTAACATAGAAAGTAGTGCTGTGACATTCAGTCAGTAACATAGAAAGTAGTGCTGTGACATTCAGTCAGTAATATAGAAAGTAGTGCTGTGACATTCAGTCATGACATAGAAAGATGTGATGTGACATTCAGTCTAAAACATAGAAATTAGTGATGTGAAACTTTAAGTCAATGGCGCAGAATCCGCCTCCGTGGTCGAGTGGTTAAGGTCGCTGACTTGTATACCACTGTAACCTATCATCAATGATGGTCACGGGTTCGAGCCCTGCTCAGACCGTGTCTCTTTATATGAAAAAGTTGGCAGTTTCTTACGGAGGTTGGTGCACCCAAGTACTGGTTAACTGCCCGCCGGCGATATAGCCCAAGATGGTGCTGAACTGCTGATGCAGGTGTAAAACCCGAAATATAAATAAAATAACAATGGCGCAGAAAACAAAAATAATTGGCTAGTTATAATATTGAACATGTTAGTGGTCACCTCTATTAAGCAGCCAACCTGTATTAAGCAGCCAATTTCCAGATTCCCAATTGGTTGTTTTATTATACATTTGACCTCTATTAAGCAGCCACCTGTGCTAAGCAGCCACTTTCTATGATTCCCTTGGGTGGCTGCTTAAGACAGGTTTGACTGTATGTGTTTTTAACTTTTATAACAGTATCTCCTATTATCGCACTGGAGATGAGATGTGTAGAAGTTCCACTGTTAAGGGCATTAAAGGTGGCACACTAGAACAGGAAACAACTGTTAGTTATACCTACTCGGTTATATGGCAGGTTAGTACAGTGGTGTTTTGTTGTGGGGCAATCCACGTCATTTTCAGATAGACCAGTACTGCCCGCTTGCATGATTGTACAAGGTGACATTTACATCTTGTTTTGTCCCTAAATATGTCCCCGTCCACATGCACTTTAGAACCAATGTGAAGTTGTGATAGTACAGTGCGCTTCATGTAAGACTTGCCCAGAGTTTGCGCCTAGCTGGAACCATTACGATGTGTCATTTAGGCAAGGCACTTAAATTATACAATGCATCTTCTCTCCTTCATGTCGATGGATTCTATCAGGAATGAGGTCTCGAGAGCAAGTGATATAATGTTGTAAAAACCTGTTTCGCAATCGTGCTCAAATAAATTTGTATAAAGTAACAAATGTAGTGTATACCCCACCCCAATAAGCGACACACAGGTGAATTTTATTCCTTAAATGAGCACAATTATTATTACTTCTAACATAGTAACCCAAGGTTAGTCCTGTAAAAATATTTTTAAATGTTATATGTTCTACATGTATGTTAGGTGTACAATAAAAAATGTGTTTCCTCTTTTACAGGAGAGTAGCATTAAATGGGCTTCCAGATGGGATTATATTCTGCAACCAAGATCCTCCAACATTCAGTGGTTCAGGTAATATACTGTAAAACTCTAGTGGTGGAACCTATGCTCGGCGTATTCCTATGCTCGGCGTATTTCTATGCTCGGCGTATTTTTTCCATTTACATCCGTACTTAAAATATTTAAATAGTGTTAACCCATTTTTCGCTGACAGAGGTGAAGCATGGTTCAATAGCATTCCGTTGTGAGTACCGGTAGCCTAATGCAACTGTCACCTGACTGGTTCAGTAGCAGAATATAAACAGACAACTTTTGGGAGAATTTGTTCCACCGAAATGATGCGGTTTATGAGCATTTCAGGTAGCTATCCGAATTGGGGAAAAATGTACAAATAACCAGAAAAAAAAGTTTCTTATCAGTTATAATATTGTTAGTTATTGATGTTACTAAGTCAAAATAATATATTCAGCATTTACCCGTGCATAAAGAAAAAATTCATGTACTCCATGCATAGGTGCCCTAAAGTATCTAGTTCTCCATGGAAACAGGTGCCGTTGCGATAGCTGTATTGAGGCGCATGGTCATGTAATGAAGCTAAAATTTTCAACAACAATTTTTGGAAAGTTGTGTTCACGACTTAAGAAAATAATAATAT
The DNA here is from genome assembly GCA_014843695.1 of Archivesica marissinica. NCBI lineage: Eukaryota > Metazoa > Mollusca > Bivalvia > Venerida > Vesicomyidae > Archivesica > Archivesica marissinica. The sequence continues at coordinate 15,223,850 of CM026389.1, read as the reverse complement.
GCGGCAAGTGCATTTTACTTTTTTTTATAGGCCATGATATGTAGGATTTACGCTGAGCATAGGTTACACCACTCTATTATTTCGCAAATACGTTTTTTCATGATTTGGAACATTATCAATTCATTCGTATAGTTCTGGATTCACTCAACCATGATATGTAGAATTTACGCTGAGCATAGGTTACACCACTCTATTATTTCGCAAATACGTTTTTTTCATGATTTGGAACATTATCTGGATTCACTCAACCAAAAATTAAAGGTTTATTTATAATTGTATTGACCTCCATGTTTTTTATAAAATGTACAGATTTCTGGATAGAACTAGAAGTACGGCAATTCCTTGCCTCGTCAGATGATATCGGGGAAAGTATATATCGTGAGTCATGCATGTTTCCCAGGATCACTCTAATTCTGAAGGTTTTTGCAGCGCATGGGTCTGGCTGCATTGATGGTCATCATCTTTAAGACTCTTCAACATTAGCAACTTTATCGAACATGTTGTTAATGTTAAGGCCTTATTCAGGACGTCTTAGTTTATAAAAACAAGCCGTGGTCAAAGACACTACGACTACAGAATATGATCAGACTTACAACTGTTGATAATACAGCTCCCCCGGTCTTTAGTGACAAGCGGTCTTTATATGGAGGTAGTCATTGGAGACAAATGTTTTTTACAGAAGTGGTCATTATAGAGAAAATTTTAATAGTCGTCGGTATAAGTTGTTTTATTCGCTAGGTTGTATATTTTGCTATTTTTCACAAATGAGCGAATTCAGTCTCGTAGTAATTTGGTGCTTAACCCATTCAACACCAAGTAACTCACATGGACTGGTCCATGATATTCATAAACCAATAAATGAATCAGAAAATCACATTTGGACAAGTTCATTTATCAAAATGGGTAATTATGTCTAAAAATAGTCATATCACTGGCAAAAAGTGCAGATCCTGATGAGACGGCTCGTCACGAGCCGGCTCATCTGGATCTACACTTTTTGTAAGCCTATTTAGAGGTCTGTGGTGTTGAAAGGGTTAAGACACACACATTACTCATACCGTGACCGGAATCTGAAATGTCGTAAGTCCAATATTCTTTTACGCAAATTATAGTTTATAACCGTTATTTAATATCATTGAAACAAGAAATTATTGAACATTCACACAAGGTTCAATACATGATGCTCACTCAAGTTCAACTGAAAGCTATGCTAACAGAAATACTCGGAACAGAAGAAATGGAAAATGACAGAAATTCACGATATTAGCATCACCACTCGAATTCAGTAGCTCGTGAATAATTCACAATATCAGCATCACCACTCGAATTCAGTAACTCGTGAATAATTCACGATTTGTGAAATCACGAAATAAAGAAGCCGCAAATGTAATGACTTTTACAATATATAATGAGGTCGTCATTTGAGACAATTGGTTTGTATGCATAAGTTGAATTTCACTTTGTACGAAGATGGTCATTCGCACAGCATTAGAGGCTAGTTTAGATAGTGAATGTGTGTTTTACGTTTATTTATCGTCGCTACAGGTTACCCATATGAGCGACGCCTCCTGAAGAGATTAGTCAAACATACTTAGTTACATCAATCAATATACATATACAAAGTCAATGGAGTGCTTAATAGAGAGATTCCATTATGCCTCATTCATGTATTAAATGTAAGATGAGCAAATCAAATGGTGTTGTTTTAATACATATGATATTGGTACCCACATCACAAACACCCAGATATTATTTGTGTAGAGATATATAAATGTTCTACGTGTACTTTCAGTATTGTGAATTCATTGTTGATTGTGTGTTTCATGTCAGCTATGTTAGCCAAGATTCTACGCAACAATCAAATAACAGATATATAAATGTTCTACTTTCAGTATTGTGAATTCGTTGTTGATTGTGTGTTTCATGTCGGCTATGTTAGCCAAGATCATCTGGAGCAACCTATATAAAGATGCTGCTACGTGCTGCAAATCTGTAAGTACCTGAGGAAATAAAAACATATTAAAAGAGCAATACAATTCCTATATCAATAATGACTGATATTTAAAATCAATACTGCTCCTACAGATAAATTTATTGAGATATCTCTGTCTTTTTAACTTGACCGATATTGTTCTGAGGTTTGGGGTTTCGGGGAGAGGCAGTCAAGCAGCTTGTTAGGGAAGCTATTAAACCTTTTTTCTCTCAATTCTTCTTGTTCATGTTTAGTATTATCAGCGTATCCCGTCATTTTCTTATTCAATCCAAACAATAATGTTCTTGAAAGCCTTACTTATATTAGTACTACATACATTGGAACAAATTGATAGCAAATATGACCTTTTGCAAAGGGCTGTTGCTGATGTTTTCAAAACTTGTAGCCCAATCCATTTGCACTTTGAAAATGTCATGTATATTAATTTTATCAGGATTTATGTATGTTATTAATGTGACAGTAATGTTATTGTAATTTGTAAATTGTATTCATCATTATGAAAAACGTTGCAATAAAATATTATTAAATCAGAATTCCTATACAAAACATTTCTTAAATCGTACAATAAAACTAAAACTCGAGAAACAAAAATCTGAAATAAAATGAAAGAAAATGGATAACATGAATATGTACATATATGTACTATCGATACAAAATTACAAACATTTCATAAATATATGTGACACGAATATTACCCACTAATTAACTACGTGTGCTCTAAAAATTTAAAATAAGGAGCACAATGCTATGTAAAATTTGTAGTGTGCGTACAGAGAAATTACAGCATTTATTCTGGGATGCCCTCGTGTTCAAAATGTTTGGTAGAGATTAAAGACATATTTGAGAGACAAACATATAGAATTTAATGTAGATTATAAAACAGTTTCATTTGGTAAAGCAAAGAGCATCCACATATATTTGGTGGATTTCATAATCATTTTAGCATACATATATATACATAATAACAGTGTAGGTCCAAGGTTAATTTACTTTCTAAAAATAGAACAGTGTAGGTCCAAGGTTAATTTACTTTCTAAAAATAGAACAGTGTAGGTCCAAGGTTAATTTACTTTCTAATAATAGAACAGTGTAGGTCCAAGGTTAATTTACTTTCTAATAATAGAACAGTGTAGGTCCAAGGTTAATTTACTTTCTAATAATAGAACCGTGGTTGCCACACACTAACTTCCTCACACATGTTTAGTCTAATAAGTACCTATATTTACTTTCATACGACCACATACGGGTATTTTCAGAACAAGATAGCTAAACAGATGGCCTGGAAGTTGGTGTATGGTGATATATTTCGTCCCCCTAGAGGCGGAATGTGGTTTTCTGTTCTGGTTGGCAGCGGTGTACAGATATTTTGGACATGTTTCCTTACACTAGGTATGTACTTCGACAACACGGTATAATAATCACAACTTATTACTATATCACGATTCTGATTGGCTGATTCAGCCCATGTGATCGCCATTCATAACCCGGTGAACTGCAGAATGATTCTATTCTCTAAGTATCCAAGGTGATTATTAATGCACGACTGCTCAAAAATATAGTCTGTTCCAACACTATATGAATGTGTACAGCGTAAAGAATTCTGTAGATTATGGAGATAACCTCAATAAGCTATAAGCTTTTCGATTTAATCCATTTTTGTTTTATATACAATATATATGTACTGTATATTATAAAGGAATATATATGTTTAAACCAAACAATTCTGTACGGTATGGAACTGTTTACGAATGTTTCTAGTTGTAGCCATAGCAATTAAATGTTCTTTTTCTATGCTTCATCGCAGTATGAAATGCCAGTTTTTTACATAGTAGGAAAGAGGTAATTATGCAAGCAGGTTGCTTTCTCCTCAATCCTACATGTATGTAGCATGGGTGCCAGTCTGTTGATTTTTCACTTTTTAACTTCTGGCAAAATGACAGCCTGGGGGAACTTTATTTCTGATCGTAGCGCCATCTACTTACACCCTCTTTTATATGGGTGTAGATTTGAAGAACGACAACTCTTCTCTACAAGATAATATCGCTAAATATAGAAACGGAATTCTATCGGAAATCGCCAAACAGGCACGATTATACACGATCATTTCTTAATATACACGAATGCTCCCGTAGACTCATTTACATTGCAAACATATAATTTCCCATTTCTGTGTTATATCGACGAGATGACATTTTGATGATGGATTTTAAATATTACATTTAGATAGTAATGGGTCGATTCGGCGTAATTGAACTAAGAACGACTTAAATATTGAGTAAATGTGTCAAATCAGATGCACATTGTCCTTTTTAAAACTATTTATCGTTCAGTTGACCCGTAAACAATTGCGGCCAATTATAAAGGTTTATCAACATTGCAGTGCCTCGCTTTCGATTCATGTACGTCATTAACTAAGTCACATGCTAATAGGTGTATTAATAGTATTAATGTGAGTCAATAATTACACGGACAATCGCCCAAGTTTCCCCAGGCGTTGGTATGATCAGAAACTCAATACGGCCCAATTAATAGTCTCGGTGTTAAAATATATTTATTTGACTGACCAGGCAAAATATATCGACGCCTGTTCCCAGGCTAACATGTATGTACATGTTATAAATACATGAATCTGTTTATTCAAAGAAATAAATATTGTATAAATTAACTAATGTATTTTCAGTGTTTAGGTGGCTCTGGAAATATTGTGCCTGTAGTGGATTTAAGGGTCATGTCTATATCTATCAATGTATTTTCAGTGTTTGCATGTCTGGGCTATTTAGCCCCGCCAAACAGAGGAGCTCTAGGGCAATGTGTGTTGGTGATATATGTGTGTCTTGGATCTCCTGCAGGATACATATCTGCCAGATTGTACAAAAGTAGGTCATATCTCCACAAATTGAACTATTGTATCATGAAATACAGTCAAACCTGTTTTAAGCAGCCAGCTAAGGGAATCACAGAAAGTGGCTGCTTAGCACAGGTGGATGCTTAATAGAGGTCAGATATATATAATAAAACAACATATTGGGAATCTGGAATCTGGCTGCTTAATACAGGTTGGCTGCTTAATGGAAGTGACCACTAACACAGGTTTGACTGTACATGTATATGTAAAAAGAGGAAATGATACTTAGTCTTTTAGAGAAAATAATTAAACAATTTAATTTAATAATTGTTTTTATCTAATTTGGACAAATATGTCACTTGGTAGTGTACGTAATATATTATATATTTTTGATTGAGAATTCAGCAGACTTTGATCATAGTATAGTACTGGTAATGTACTGAAATCACTGTAAAAAATGTACATGTAGTGTATGGTGACATAAAATTATTGGGGGGAAATTGTATGAAATATAGAAATGCACATATTCTGGTCTCACAGACAGATCTGTAGTCCAGTGGTAACACGCTGGGCTGGTAATCCAAGGATCGCAGGTTCGATCCCCCGTCTGACCCTAATAAAATTAACAGTCTTTCAGATGGGACATTAAACCGATGTCTCGTGTTGGTGCTGTACACTGTGTACACAGAGGAGACTCTGGAATGGGTCTCTCTCTCTGTATCATGCACTATCCTCCAAAATCTAAAATGACTAACCTCGTCAGGAGGCATCACTCATATGGGCAATCGGTAGCGACGATAAATAAACGTAACACACACATAATCTGGTCTACAGTAGTTATAAGTTTATACACTCGTCAATATTTCTCAAACAGAGTTTGGATAGCACCATTCTGTGTGTTGGACAGGTTGCTTGCTAACATGGCACAGATAAACTTCCGCTCATCCGAGGAATGAAGTCGCACTAATACCCCAGCATGTTTACAAATTTGTATAAACTTTTAGCGTATTCCATACATTGACCTCAAATCATTTAAATCCTTGGCATTTTGCATAGACCCATGATTGATTGAGAAAATAGAAACTACACAGCAGAATTAAAGATCGAACAAATTAATTATGTGAATGGCCACATTTAATTTTACGTTTTCATCTGCGCCAATAGGAGTGTTGTTGATTCTTCTTCTTCGTGTATACAGCACTCCTTCACTTATGAAGATTAGGTGCCGGCGCGTAACAAAAAGTGTTAGTTAAGTGCTTGATCAGAAAGTGCTCATTAGAAAGGATACAGTGAATAGGCATATTTTTAGATATATTTTTAAGTGTTTTTTTATAAAACTATGTACATAATTGTGGCAATTTATGCAAAGTATATTGGGGTAAGGACAGACACAGGGATCAGGGCCTTGAAGGCGTCCACTGTGTCTGCGGCATATAAGTTGATTAAGTTGTTAAAACTTGCTTCGCAATCGTAAAATAAATAAAGTTTAAACTCAGTTTAATGTCATAAAGATATGTACGGATTTTAATGCAGAATTATTCGCTATACTAAAAGTGACAAAATTAATTCAACGCCTATAAAAAACTGAAATTAATTAACGCCTATAAAAATCGGTAATTTCGTCACAAGAAATTTATTGGTTTTAAAACAAGGATAAAATATGACACATTAATTGCTGATCAAGCATTCTAATTATCTAAATAAACTGTGTTGGCGTTGCCTATATGTCAACAAAGTCATTTTAACCACGACATCTTTCCATGAATTGAATTATCAAACATACAGTGTATATAGGTTAAAGTGATCAAGAATGAAGGTCAATAGTTGTAGAATAAATAAAGTTTAAACTTCAATTAATTGAACACTAAATGATGTCAAATCATAAATATATGCACAGATGCACAACAAGAAATTTGATTTGTGTGCATTCTATTACCATGTGTCCGCCTCCGTGGTCGAGTGGTTACGGTCGCTGATTTGTATACCACTGTAACCTATCATCACTGATGGTCACCGGTTCGAGCCCCGTCTCATTTATATGAAAAAGTTGGCAGTTTCTTACAGAGGTTGGTGCACCCAAGTACTGGTTAACCGCTGGAGCCTGCCCAGGAAAGGTGTTGTTAATTAAACTGCCCACCGGCGATATAGCCCAAAATGGTGCTGATGCAGGCGTAAAACCCGAAATATAACATAACTATTATCATGTTCATTTTACAGAGCTTTGAAAGTCTATGCATGTGTTCTACCCTTTGCGCTATTTTAATATACGGTCATCAATTTATCGAGTTGTTTTTTATCACGCGCTTATAAGACTGAGTCCATAATGTGGTGATAAAAATCCTGTCTCATAGGCTAGTAAGTAAAATTTTTTTTAGTAATGTATCCCTTACCTCTTTAGGTTCGAATCCCACTGTCGGTTGTCGAATTCTTTCAAGTGAGTAAGTTTCCCAACTGACTTATGGAGGGTCGGTGGTTCTACCCATGTGTGCCTATAGATACTGATAGATATTTTATTTTCCTTCATTAACCCATTCAACACCAAGTAACTCACATGGACTGGTCCATGATATTCATAAACCAATAAATGAATCAGAAAATCACATTTGGACAAGTTCATTTATCAAAATGGGTAATTATGTCTAAAAATAGTCATATCACTGGCAAAAAGTGCAGATCCTGATGAGACGGCTCGTCACGAGCCGGCTCATCTGGATCTACACTTTTTGTAAGCCTATTTAGAGGTCTGTGGTGTTGAAAGGGTTAAGGAGAGCTATCTTTATATACAGATCAACAGAACATATATTATACAATTCAAAGCACATCATATTGGAACAGTTTAACAATTATATATACAAAGTTAGAAAATGCAGTCCAATGTGGACTAAATATACAATTAAATGTATGAAACGTATTAATTGTTTTTAAAACAAATAATGTGGCACCGTTGATAGACGTTGCACCATAGGTATCCAGATTATAAACCTTTCCGAAATGAAAGATGTATAGAACGACAGCTAAGGACCTATGCTGTTTGTGCGACCTCAAGCCCCCAACACATACACATAGAATGCACTTTCTACCGTTCCAGTGGGTGATCTCCCAACACATACAAATAAAATGCACTTTCTACCATATTCCAGTGGGTGATCTCTCAACACATACAAATAAAATGCTACGGTCGCTGACTTGTATACCACTGTAACCTATCATCACTGATGGTCATGGGTTCGAGCCCCCCTCAGGCCGTGTCTCATTTATATGAAAAAGTTGGCAGTTTCTTACGGAGGTAGGCGTAAAACCCGAAATATACTTAGCAACTTTTCTAACTCCACACTTGGTTTTTTGTTGTTATCTGTGTCAAATAATAAAATATTTTACTGAAAATTGGACACAATGTTAAGTGATCATTTTGTGTTAAAAAAACATAACAATGATAATAATCGGACGTAATTTTATTAATCCGTAACCTGTACAATAACGTAACCCTAAAATATAAAGTAACATAATGAATACATCAATACCGAGTGTGACCGCCCTGCGCCATAATGACTGCATTACACCTAGAATGCATGGAATTGATGTAATTCGTAATGTAGACCTGTGGAATAGAATTCCATGTCCGAATCAGGGCACGTTCTAGCTCTTGAAGAGTGCGAGGTTGGCGGCGAAGTTGTCGAATCCTGCGTCCTAGTTCATCCCAGAGGTGTTCGATGGGATTTAAATCTGGCGATTTCGAACACCATGGCAGGACATTGACGTGATTCCTGGCCAGTAGCATTCGGGTACTGGCCGCGGTGTGACAAGTTGCGCCATCGTGCATGAACTGCATGCCCCTATGTTGGCGAATATGAGGTATCGCCACTGGCGTCAGAATTTCATTTTGGTAACGTTGTGCGTTCAATATGCCAGGAACAACAACCGCCCTTGTTTTCGTATGAAGGGAGACAGCTGCCCATATCATTACTGAACCTCCCTGAAACCGGTCACGTTCAACGATGTTGGCGTCATCAAACCGTTCGCCTCGTCGCCGATAACATCTGGTACGGCAGTCGTTACCCTGGAGTGTAAACCTGCTCTCATCACTAAACAACACCTGGGCCCAGTCTGCTCTACGGTATCGAACGAAGGTGACGTCTGGCCCATAATAACCTGTCTTGACGGTGATTTACCTTCAATACGATACCCCTGTACGGTCGTCTGGCCCGTAACCCTCGCTCCCGTAAACGTCTACGCACAGTTTGTGATGATATGGGACGGTTGTGTATCCCAATCATTCGTCTGGCAGTCACTGATGCTGGTCTGAAACGCTGAGCTACGTGGATCCGTTGAATTACACCGTCCTGTCGTCTTGATGTCACTCGTCTACGGGTACGTCTCGGCTCGTCAGCAATGCCACCGGTACGTGCAAATTTGGCCATGATGTTGGTTATGGTTTTAACGTCTCTTCCAAAGAACCTGGCAACCTGAAAGGGACAAAGTGATAAACTTACTAGGGTAGGGTTACATGCAGTCCATGGATGTAAATTAAAGTATATGAAATGTGTTAAATTGTAAGCGTTATAATATTTCAAAGCTTACCTGTCTGTTAGAGACTCCACCCTGGACCATTCCCACAGCACGCCCTCGTTCTTCTACTGTCATTCGACGCATGGTATCATAAACTGTTGGAACTTTATGTTTTTTCTACATCTCAATGACCACAGATGTCATTTGTGTCGGTTTGTAGGATTAGCACATACGCAATATACACATACAGGCAAAAAGCATGAAATGCACGTTCATCTCGGATTATATAAATAGAATGGTTTACGGTCGGATTTATCTAAAGGAATATGTTTTACATAGTGTACAATGAAAGCGGACGAAATTTGAGAAATGCCTTGTTTGTCATGAAAAAGATATTTAAAAAATTAAAGTGTGGAGTTAGAAAAGTTGTTAAGTATATATATATATATAGCAATTAATATATCTCTTATAAATATAACAAATAAAATGCACTTTCTACCATTCCAGTGGGTGATCTCCCAACACATACAAATAAAATGCACGTTCTACCATACAAACAGTGTGCATGTTTTACGTTTATTTATCGTCGCTACAGGTTGCCCATATAAACGATACCTCCTGAAGAGATTAATCATTTTAGAATTTTGGAGGATAGTGCAATGATACAGACAGAGACTCATTCCAGAATCTCCTCTGGTTCTTTTACGTGCACAGTGTAAAGCACCGACACGAGACCTCGGTTTAACGTCCCAGCTGAAAGACTGTTCATTTTATTAGGGTCAGACGGGGGATTGAACCTGCGATCCCTGGATTACCCGTCCAGTGTGTTATCACTGGACTACAGATCCGTCTATATACAGACAGTCTTGATTGTATTTGTATTTGTTGCAGGTTTTGGAGGAGAAGAACAGAAGAAAAATGCAGTGATGACAGCACTGTTCTTTCCTGGGTAATACTACATGTATACATATGAAATCAAAGACTATGTAATACAGTTACTTCAGATAAGACATTGAGATATGTTTCAAATATTGATCTATATATTAAAAGACCTAGATGTGAAATGTACAAGAAATCTTTGGACGTCCAGGTCTATACATAGTTTCGAGACAAAAGTATTTCTATATAAATTGTTCAAATTTCCTGTTGGTGTTATTTGTAATGGATACAGTGTCTGCCTTCTAACCGAGAGTGCGTGAGTTCGAGCCCTGTTAGAACCACGGTGGTGGAGTCCTTAAGCAAGGCACTTAAAATATCGTGGCAATGGATTCCATCAGAAGTGAGGTCTCGAGAGCGATTAATTGTTGTAAAACTTGTTTCACAATTGCGCTAAGATGAATTTGTATTAACATTTTCTTACTAACCTTATTCTTCAGGATTGTTTTTGGCTTGGAGTTAATCTTGAACGCTGTCTTCTACATCGAAGAGTCCAGTGCTGCTCTCTCCACAACAACCCTGTTAAAACTCCTGGCGTTGTGGCTCGGTGTATCCGTCCCACTAACAGTTGTTGGGTCATTCTTTGGTTTCAGGAAAATGGTACTTATGTTTTTTCTTCCACACATATTTGTGGGGGTGGGTGGGGTATGTTTATGGTTAGTTTTTCTTCCACACATATTTGTGGGGGGGGTATGTTTATGGTTAGTTTTTCTTCCACACATATTTGTGGGGGTGGGTGGGGTATGTTTATGGTTAGTTTTTCTTCCACACATTTTTGTGGGTTGGTTGGGGTATGTTTATGGTTAGTTTTTCTTCCACACATATTTGTGGGGGGGGGGTGTGTGGTATGTTTATGGTTAGTTTTTCTTCCACACATATCTGGGTGGGTGGGTGGGGTATGTTTATGGTTAGTTTTTCTTCCACAAATATTTGTGGGGGTGGGTGGGGGTATGTTTATGGTTAGTTTTTCTTCCACACATATTTGTGGGGGTGTGTGTGGTATGTATATGGTTAGTCGAGGCGACGTCTCAAGAAATATATTAGTCATTTTAATTTTTGGAGGATAGTGCAAGAAACAGAAGATGCCCTAAGTCCAGAAGTATCCTCGTTCTTTTAAATAGCAGCGATACATGAAACCTCAGTTTGTAGTCCCATCTGAAAGACTTACTATTCTTAAGGCCTGGCGTGTATGGAACCTGCGATCCCCGATTTCACAGTCTGTGTTAACCAATTCTACTACATAAGATTCATTTGATAATGCCCTTACTGTTCAAGGTGCGCTATTGAGATCACCCTGCTTGTGTCTACCCGATTCTCAACAAGTTCTTCGGATGACATTTATATCCTCTGAAATATCCTCTGAAGCTGCTTCGTAGAATTTGATCAAACTTGTCTGAATCAACTTCACTATGCGTTCGCTTCAGGTGCAAAAGGTCCGGAGTTCGATCCCTCGCTGGAGCTGTTACGATTGTGCCCTTAGGCAAGGCATTTAAATTCAACATTGCCTCTTCTCTCTCCCTCGTGGCAATGGATTCCATCAGAAATAAGGTCTCGAGAATGATTAATAAAAGTTGAAAGAACTTGTTTCGCAATCGAGCTAAAATAAATTTGTATAAACTATCTTCACTATGACCTACCAATTTTGGTAAAATTGACCCAATCCATCAAACAATGGTTTAAACAATATTTATAGCAAAATCATATATAGCATACAACAACATACCTACATAATGCAAAGGGTCAAGTACGAAGCTACAAGTAGCTTTTATAAAATACATACATACTACATAATGCAAAGGGTCAAGTACGAAGCTACAAGTAGCTTTTATAAAATACATACATACTACATAATGCAAAGGGTCAAGTACGAAGCTACAAGTAGCTTTTATAAAATACATACATACTACATAATGCAAAGGGTCAAGTACGAAGCTACAAGTAGCTTTTATAAAATACATACATACTACATAATGCAAAGGGTCAAGTACGAAGCTACAAGTAGCTTTTATAAAATACATACATACTACATAATGCAAAGGGTCAAGTACGAAGCTACAAGTAGCTTTTATAAAATACATACATACTACATAATGCAAAGGGTCAAGTACGAAGCTACAAGTAGCTTTTATAAAATACATACATACTACATAATGCAAAGGGTCAAGTACGAAGCTACAAGTAGCTTTTATAAAA
>CM026389.1:15150776-15209343 GCA_014843695.1 Archivesica marissinica | reverse complement strand
ACAGTCTATTATGAGGCTGACCTGTATTAAACAGTCTATTATGAGGGTGACCTGTATTAAACAGTCTATTATGAGGGTGACCTGTATTAAACAGTCTATTATGAGGGTGACCTGTATTAAACAGTCTATTATGAGGGTGACCTGTATTAAACAGTCTATTATGAGGGTGACCTGTATTATGAGGGTGACCTGTATTATGAGGGAGGTTCTCAAATTACTTTCTTAACCATATAATGAACTCTAGTATTTCATTATTTGAGAATAGTATTTTTATTTCAGGTCACATCAAGTTTACTATATGTTCGGATTTTTGTTGATCGTGTTTCTCTTGTTACTGATCACTTGTTGTGAGGTAACAATTATGCTGTGTTACTTCCACCTCTGTGCCGAGGTAAGTACGTAAACAACATAACCAGTGCTGCATTCATGCATCCATAGGGCCCAGTGCTGCATTCATGCATCCATAGGGCCCAGTGCTACATTCATCCATCCATAGGGCCCCAGTGCTGCATTCATGCATCCATAGGACCCCAGTGCTACATTCATCCATCCATAGGACCCCAGTGCTACATTCACCCATCCATAGAGCCCCATTGCTACATTCACCCTATCCATAGTGCCCCAGTGCTACATTCACCCATCCATAGTGCCCCAGTGCTGCATTCACCCATCCATAGGGCCCCAGTGCTGCATTCACCCATCCATAGGGCCCCAGTGCTACATTCACCCATCCATAGTGCCCCAGTGCTACATTATGTCCTGGGTGTTTGCATCCATAGGGCCCCAGTGCTACATTCACCCATCCATAGGCCAGGCTACTTCATGCATCCATAGTGCCAGTGTACATTCACATCCATAGGGCCCAGTGCTGCATTCATAGGCCCCAGTGTCATTCCATCCATGGGTCCAGTGTACATTCATCCATAGGGTTGTGCTACATTAATGCATCCATAGGGCCCCAGTGCTGCATTCATGCATCCATAGGGCCCCAGTGCTACATTCACCCATCCATAGTGCCCCAGTGCTACATTCATGCATCCATAGTGCCCCAGTGCTACATTCATGCATCCATAGGGTCCCAGTGCTGCATTCATAGTGCCCCAGTGCTACATTCATGCATCCATAGGGTCCCAGTGCTACATTCATGCATCCATAGTGCCCCAGTCCTACATTCATGAATCCATAGTGCCCCAGTGCTACATGCATGCATCCATAGGGTCCCAGTGCTGCATTCATGCATCCATAGGGCCCCAGTGCTGCATTCACCCATCCATAGTGCCCCAGTGCTACATTCACCCATCCATAGGGCCCCAGTGCTACATTCACCCATCCATAGTGCCCCAGTGCTACATTCACCCATCCATAGGGCCCCAGTGCTACATTCACCCATCCATAGGGTCTCAGTGCTACATTCATCCATCCATAGGGCCCCATGTGCTGCATTCATGCATCCATAGGACCCCAGTGCTGCATTCATGCATCCATAGTGCCCCATTGCTGCATTCATCAATCCATAGGGCCCCAGTGCTACATTCATCCATCCATAGGGTCCCAGTGCTACATTCACCCATCCATAGTGCCCCAGTGCTGCATGCATGCATCCATAGGGCCCCAGTGCTACATTCACCCATCCATATTGGGTGTTTTGGTGTTTTTGGTGTTTTGGGGTTTTGGGCCCCAGTGCTACATTCACCCTATCCATAGTGCCCCAGTGCTACATTCACCCATCCATAGTGCCCCAGTGCTGCATTCATGCATCCATAGGGCCCCAGTGCTACATTCACCCATCCATAGTGCCCCAGTGCTACATTCACCCATCCATAGTGCCCCAGGGCCCAGTGCTGCATTCATGCATCCATAGGGCCCCAGTGCTACATTCACCCATCCATAGGGCCCCAGTGCTGCATTCATGCATCATAGGGCCCCAGTGCTACATTCATGCATCCATAGGACCCCAGTGCTACATTCACCCATCCATAGTGCCCCAGTGCTACATTCATGCATCCATAGGGCCCCAGTGCTGCATTCATGCATCCATAGGGCCCATTGCTGCATTCATCACCATAGGGCCCCAGTGCTCATTCACCATCCATAGGTGTTTTTGGCCAGTGCTGCATTCATGCATCCATAGGGCCCATGCTCATTCATGCATCCATAGGGCCCAGTGCTACATTCACCATCATAGTCCCCAGTGATGCATCCATAGGGCCCCGTGCTGCATTCATGCATCCATAGTGCCCCAGTGCTACATTCACCCATCCATAGTGCCCCAGTGCTGCATGCATGCATCCATAGGGCCCCAGTGCTGCATTCATGCATCCATAGGGCCCCAGTGCTACATTCACCCATCCATAGTGCCCCAGTGCTACATTCACCCATCCATAGGGCCCCAGTGCTGCATTCATGCATCCATAGGGCCCCAGTGCTACATTCACCCATCCATAGTGCCCCAGTGCTGCATTCACCCATCCATAGTGCCCCAGTGCTACATTCACCCATCCATAGGGCCCCAGTGCTACATTCATGCATCCATAGTGCCCCAGTGCTACATTCATGCATCCATAGGGTCCCAGTGCTGCATTCATAGTGCCCCAGTGCTACATTCATGCATCCATAGGGTCCCAGTGCTACATTCATGCATCCATAGTGCCCCAGTCCTACATTCATGAATCCATAGTGCCCCAGTGCTACATGCATGCATCCATAGGGTCCCAGTGCTGCATTCATGCATCCATAGGGCCCCAGTGCTGCATTCACCCATCCATAGTGCCCCAGTGCTACATTCACCCATCCATAGGGCCCCAGTGCTACATTCACCCATCCATAGTGCCCCAGTGCTACATTCACCCATCCATAGGGCCCCAGTGCTACATTCACCCATCCATAGGGTCTCAGTGCTACATTCATCCATCCATAGGGCCCCATGTGCTGCATTCATGCATCCATAGGACCCCAGTGCTGCATGCATGCATCCATAATGCCCCAGTGCTGCATGCACCCATCCATAGGGCCCCAGTGCTACATTCACCCATCCATAGGGTCCCAGTGCTACATTCACCCATCCATAGTGCCCCAGTGCTGCATGCATGCATCCATAGGGCCCCAGTGCTACATTCACCCATCCATATTGCCCCAGTGCTGCATTCATGCATCCATAGGGCCCCATTGCTACATTCATGCATCCATAGGGCCCCAGTGCTACATTCACCCATCCATAGTGCCCCAGTGCTGCATGCATGCATCCATAGGGCCCCAGTGCTGCATTCATGCATCCATAGTGCCCCAGTGCTACATTCACCCATCCATAGGGTCCCAGCGCTACATTCACCCATCCATAGTGCCCCAGTGCTACATTCACCCATCCATAGTGCCCCAGTGCTACATTCACCCATCCATATTGCCCCAGTGCTGCATTCATGCATCCATAGGGCCCCATTGCTACATTCATGCATCCATAGGGCCTCAGTGCTACATTCACCCATCCATAGTGCCCCAGTGATGCATCCATAGGGCCCCAGTGCTGCATTCATGCATCCATAGTGCCCCAGTGCTACATTCACCCATCCATAGTGCCCCAGTGCTGCATGCATGCATCCATAGGGCCCCAGTGCTGCATTCATGCATCCATAGGGCCCCAGTGCTACATTCACCCATCCATAGTGCCCCAGTGCTACATTCACCCATCCATAGTGCCCCAGTGCTGCATGCATGCATCCATAGGGCCCCAGTGCTACATTCACCCATCCATAGTGCCCCAGTGCTGCATTCACCCATCCATAGTGCCCCAGTGCTACATTCACCCATCCATAGGGCCCCAGTGCTACATTCATGCATCCATAGGGCCCCAGTGCTACATTCACCCATCCATAGGGCCCCAGTGCTGCATTCATGCATCTATAGGGCCCCAGTGCTACATTCATGCATCCATAGGACCCCAGTGCTACATTCACCCATCCATAGTGCCCCAGTGCTACATTCATGTATCCATAGGGCCCCAGTGCTGCATTCATGCATCCATAGGGCCCCATTGCTGCATTCATCAACCCATAGGGCCCCAGTGCTACATTCACCCATCCATAGTACCCCAGTGCTACATTCACCCATCCATAGGGCCCCAGTGCTGCATTCATGCATCCATAGGGCCCCATTGCTACATTCATGCATCCATAGGGCCTCAGTGCTACATTCACCCATCCATAGTGCCCCAGTGATGCATCCATAGGGCCCCAGTGCTGCATTCATGCATCCATAGTGCCCCAGTGCTACATTCACCCATCCATAGTGCCCCAGTGCTGCATGCATGCATCCATAGGGCCCCAGTGCTGCATTCATGCATCCATAGGGCCCCAGTGCTACATTCACCCATCCATAGTGCCCCAGTGCTACATTCACCCATCCATAGTGCCCCAGTGCTGCATGCATGCATCCATAGGGCCCCAGTGCTACATTCACCCATCCATAGTGCCCCAGTGCTGCATTCACCCATCCATAGTGCCCCAGTGCTACATTCACCCATCCATAGGGCCCCAGTGCTACATTCATGCATCCATAGTGCCCCAGTGCTACATTCATGCATCCATAGGGTCCCAGTGCTGCATTCATAGTGCCCCAGTGCTACATTCATGCATCCATAGGGTCCCAGTGCTACATTCATGCATCCATAGTGCCCCAGTCCTACATTCATGAATCCATAGTGCCCCAGTGCTACATGCATGCATCCATAGGGTCCCAGTGCTGCATTCATGCATCCATAGGGCCCCAGTGCTGCATTCACCCATCCATAGTGCCCCAGTGCTACATTCACCCATCCATAGGGCCCCAGTGCTACATTCACCCATCCATAGTGCCCCAGTGCTACATTCACCCATCCATAGGGCCCCAGTGCTACATTCACCCATCCATAGGGTCTCAGTGCTACATTCATCCATCCATAGGGCCCCATGTGCTGCATTCATGCATCCATAGGACCCCAGTGCTGCATGCATGCATCCATAATGCCCCAGTGCTGCATGCACCCATCCATAGGGCCCCAGTGCTACATTCACCCATCCATAGGGTCCCAGTGCTACATTCACCCATCCATAGTGCCCCAGTGCTGCATGCATGCATCCATAGGGCCCCAGTGCTACATTCACCCATCCATATTGCCCCAGTGCTGCATTCATGCATCCATAGGGCCCCATTGCTACATTCATGCATCCATAGGGCCCCAGTGCTACATTCACCCATCCATAGTGCCCCAGTGCTGCATGCATGCATCCATAGGGCCCCAGTGCTGCATTCATGCATCCATAGTGCCCCAGTGCTACATTCACCCATCCATAGGGTCCCAGCGCTACATTCACCCATCCATAGTGCCCCAGTGCTACATTCACCCATCCATAGTGCCCCAGTGCTACATTCACCCATCCATATTGCCCCAGTGCTGCATTCATGCATCCATAGGGCCCCATTGCTACATTCATGCATCCATAGGGCCTCAGTGCTACATTCACCCATCCATAGTGCCCCAGTGATGCATCCATAGGGCCCCAGTGCTGCATTCATGCATCCATAGTGCCCCAGTGCTACATTCACCCATCCATAGTGCCCCAGTGCTGCATGCATGCATCCATAGGGCCCCAGTGCTGCATTCATGCATCCATAGGGCCCCAGTGCTACATTCACCCATCCATAGTGCCCCAGTGCTACATTCACCCATCCATAGTGCCCCAGTGCTGCATGCATGCATCCATAGGGCCCCAGTGCTACATTCACCCATCCATAGTGCCCCAGTGCTGCATTCACCCATCCATAGTGCCCCAGTGCTACATTCACCCATCCATAGGGCCCCAGTGCTACATTCATGCATCCATAGGGCCCCAGTGCTACATTCACCCATCCATAGGGCCCCAGTGCTGCATTCATGCATCTATAGGGCCCCAGTGCTACATTCATGCATCCATAGGACCCCAGTGCTACATTCACCCATCCATAGTGCCCCAGTGCTACATTCATGTATCCATAGGGCCCCAGTGCTGCATTCATGCATCCATAGGGCCCCATTGCTGCATTCATCAACCCATAGGGCCCCAGTGCTACATTCACCCATCCATAGTACCCCAGTGCTATATTCACCCATCCATAGTGCCCCAGGGCCCCAGTGCTGCATTCATGCATCCATAGGGCCCCATTGCTACATTCATGCATCCATAGGGCCTCAGTGCTACATTCACCCATCCATAGTGCCCCAGTGATGCATCCATAGGGCCCCAGTGCTGCATTCATGCATCCATAGTGCCCCAGTGCTACATTCACCCATCCATAGTGCCCCAGTGCTGCATGCATGCATCCATAGGGCCCCAGTGCTGCATTCATGCATCCATAGGGCCCCAGTGCTACATTCACCCATCCATAGTGCCCCAGTGCTACATTCACCCATCCATAGTGCCCCAGTGCTGCATGCATGCATCCATAGGGCCCCAGTGCTACATTCACCCATCCATAGTGCCCCAGTGCTGCATTCACCCATCCATAGTGCCCCAGTGCTACATTCACCCATCCATAGGGCCCCAGTGCTACATTCATGCATCCATAGGGCCCCAGTGCTACATTCACCCATCCATAGGGCCCCAGTGCTGCATTCATGCATCTATAGGGCCCCAGTGCTACATTCATGCATCCATAGGACCCCAGTGCTACATTCACCCATCCATAGTGCCCCAGTGCTACATTCATGTATCCATAGGGCCCCAGTGCTGCATTCATGCATCCATAGGGCCCCATTGCTGCATTCATCAACCCATAGGGCTCCAGTGCTACATTCACCCATCCATAGTGCCCCCGTGCTACATTCATGCATCCATAGGGCCCCAATGCTGCATTCATGCATCCATAGGGCCCCATTGCTGCATTCATCAACCCATAGGACCCCAGTGCTACATTCATCCATCCATATGACCCCCGTGCTACATTCACCCATCCATAGGACCCCAGTGCTACATTCACCCATCCATAGAGCCCCAGTGCTACATTCACCCTATCCATAGTGCCCCAGTGCTACATTCACCCATCCATAGTGCCCCAGTGCTGCATTCACCCATCCATAGGGCCCCAGTGCTGCATTCACCCATCCATAGGGCCCCAGTGCTACATTCACCCATTCATAGTGCCCCAGTGCTGCATTCATGCATCCATAGTGCCCCAGTGCTGCATTCATGCATCCATAGGGCCCCATTGCTGCATTCATCAACCCATATGACCCCAGTGCTACATTCATCCATCCATAGGACCCCAGTGCTACATTCACCCATCCATAGGACCCCAGTGCTACATTCACCCGTCCATAGTGCCCCAGTGCTGCATGCATGCATCCATAGGGCCCCAGTGCTACATTCACCCATCCATAGTGCCCCAGTGCTACATTCACCCATCCATAGTGCCCCAGGGCCCCAGTGCTGCATTCATGCATCCATAGGGCCCCAGTGCTACATTCACCCATCCATAGGACCCCAGTGCTGCATTCATGCATCCATAGGGCCCCAGTGCTACATTCATGCATCCATAGGACCCCAGTGCTACATTCACCCATCCATAGTGCCCCAGTGCTACATTAATGCATCCATAGGGCCCCAGTGCTGCATTCATGCATCCATAGGGCCCCAGTGCTACATTCACCCATCCATAGTGCCCCAGTGCTACATTCACCCATCCATAGTGCCCCAGGGCCCCAGTGCTGCATTCATGCATCCATAGGGCCCCAGTGCTACATTCACCCATCCATAGGGCCCCCGTGCTGCATTCATGCATCCATAGGGCCCCAGTGCTACATTCATGCATCCATAGGGCCCCAGTGCTACATTCACCCATCCATAGTGCCCCAGTGCTACATTCATGCATCCATAGGACCCCAGTGCTACATTCACCCATCCATAGTGCCCCAGTGCTACATTCATGCATACATAGGGCCCAGTGCTGCATTCATGCATCCATAGGGCCCCAGTGCTACATTCACCCATCCATAGGATCCCAGTGCTGCATTCATGCATCCATAGGGCCCCAGTGCTGCATTCACCCATCCATAGTGCCCCCAGTGCTACATTCATGCATCCATAGGGCTGCATTCATGCATCCATAGGGCCCCAGTGCTACATTCACCCATCCATAGGATCCCAGCGCTACATTCATGCATCCATAGTGCCCCAGTGCTACATTCACCCATCCATAGAGCCCCAGTGCTGCATTCATCCATCCATAGGCCCCAGTGCTGCATTCACTCATCCATCGGGTCACAGTGCTACATTCTCCCATCCATAGGGTCCCAGTGCTACATTCATCCATCCATAGGGTCCCAGTGCTACATTCACCCATCCATAGGGCCCCAGTGCTACATTCACCCATCCATAGGGTCCCAGTGCTACATTCACCCATCCATAGGGCCCCAGTGCTACATTCACCCATCCATAGGGCCCCATTGCTACATTCACCCATCCATAGGTCTCAGTGCTACATTCACCCATCCATAGGGCCCCATTGCTACATTCACCCATCCATAGGGTCTCAGTGCTACATTCACCCATACATAGGGTCTCAGTGCTACATTCACCCATCCATAGTGTCCCAGTGCTACATACACCCATCCATAGGGCCCCAGTGCTATATTCACCCATCCATAGATCCCCAGTGCTACATTCATCCATCCATAGGGCCCTAGTGATACATTCATGCATCCATAGGGCCCCAGTGCTACATTCACCCATCCATAGTGCCCCAGTGCTGCATTCATGCATCCATAGGGCCCCAGTGCTGCATTTACCCATCCATAGATCCCCAGTGCTACATTCATGCATCCATAGTGCCCCTGTGCTGCATTCACCCATCCATAGATCCCCAGTGCTACATTCATGCATCCATAGGACCCCAGTGCTACATTCACCCATCCATAGTGCCCCAGTGCTACATTCATGCATACATAGGGCCACAGTGCTGCATTCATGCATCCATAGGGCCCCAGTGCTGCATTCACCCAGCCATAGGGCCCCAGTGCTGCATTCACCCATCCATAGGGCCCCAGTGCTACATTCACCCATTCATAGTGCCCCAGTGCTACATTAATGCATCCATAGGGCCCCAGTGCTGCATTCATGCATCCATAGGGCCCCAGTGCTGCATTCATGCATCCATAGGGCCCCAGTGCTGCATTCATGCATCCATAGTGCCCCAGTGCTGCATTCATGCATCCATAGGGCCCCATTGCTGCATTCATCAACCCATAGGACCCCAGTGCTACATTCATCCATCCATAGGACCCCAGTGCTACATTCACCCATCCATAGGACCCCAGTGCTACATTCACCCATCCATAGAGCCCCAGTGCTACATTCACCCTATCCATAGTGCCCCAGTGCTACATTCACCCATCCATAGTGCCCCAGTGCTGCATGCATGCATCCATAGGGCCCCAGTGCTACATTCACCCATCCATAGTGCCCCAGTGCTACATTCACCCATCCATAGTGCCCCAGGGCCCCAGTGCTGCATTCATGCATCCATAGGGCCCCAGTGCTACATTCACCCATCCATAGGGCCCCAGTGCTGCATTCATGCATCCATAGGGCCCCAGTGCTACATTCATGCATCCATAGGACCCCAGTGCTACATTCACCCATCCATAGTGCCCCAGTGCTACATTCATGCATCCATAGGGCCCCAGTGCTGCATTCATGCATCCATAGGGCCCCATTGCTGCATTCATCAACCCATAGGGCCCCAGTGCTGCATTCATCCATCCATAGGGCCCCAGTGCTACATTCATGCATCCATAGGACCCCAGTGCTACATTCACCCATCCATAGTGCCCCAGTGCTACATTCATGCATCCATAGGGCCCCAGTGCTGCATTCATGCATCCATAGGGCCCCATTGCTGCATTCATCAACCCATAGGGCCCCAGTGCTGCATTCATCCATCCATAGGGCCCCAGTGCTACATTCATGCATCCATAGGACCCCAGTGCTACATTCACCCATCCATAGTGCCCCAGTGCTACATTCATGCATCCATAGGGCCCCAGTGCTGCATTCATGCATCCATAGGGCCCCATTGCTGCATTCATCAACCCATAGGGCCCCAGTGCTACATTCACCCATCCATAGGTCTCAGTGCTACATTCACCCATCCATAGGGCCCCATTGCTACATTCACCCATCCATAGTGTCTCAGTGCTACATTCACCCATACATAGGGTCTCAGTGCTACATTCACCCATCCATAGTGCCCCAGTGCTACATTCATGCATCCATAGTGCCCCAGTGCTACATTCACCCATACATAGGGCCCCAGTGCTATATTCACCCATCCATAGATCCCCAGTGCTACATTCATCCATCCATAGGGCCCTAGTGCTACATTCATGCATCCATAGGGCCCCAGTGCTGCATTTACCCATCCATAGATCCCCATTGCTACATTCACCCATCCATAGGGCCCCAGTGCTGCATTCATCCATCCATAGGGCCCCAGTGCTACATTCATGCATCCATAGGACCCCAGTGCTACATTCACCCATCCATAGTGCCCCAGTGCTACATTCATGCATCCATAGGGCCCCAGTGCTGCATTCATGCATCCATAGGGCCCCATTGCTGCATTCATCAACCCATAGGGCCCCAGTGCTGCATTCATCCATCCATAGGGCCCCAGTGCTACATTCATGCATCCATAGGACCCCAGTGCTACATTCACCCATCCATAGTGCCCCAGTGCTACATTCATGCATCCATAGGGCCCCAGTGCTGCATTCATGCATCCATAGGGCCCCATTGCTGCATTCATCAACCCATAGGGCCCCAGTGCTGCATTCATCCATCCATAGGGCCCCTTTGCTACATTCATCCATCCATAGGCCCCAGTGCTACATTCACCCATCCATAGGACCCCAGTGCTACATTCACCCATCCATAGTGCCCCAGTGCTACATTCACCCATCCATAGGGCCCTAGTGCTACATTCACCCATCCATAGGGCCCCATTGCTACATTCACCCATCCATAGGTCTCAGTGCTACATTCACCCATCCATAGGGCCCCATTGCTACATTCACCCATCCATAGTGTCTCAGTGCTACATTCACCCATACATAGGGTCTCAGTGCTACATTCACCCATCCATAGTGCCCCAGTGCTACATTCATGCATCCATAGTGCCCCAGTGCTACATTCACCCATACATAGGGCCCCAGTGCTATATTCACCCATCCATAGATCCCCAGTGCTACATTCATCCATCCATAGGGCCCTAGTGCTACATTCATGCATCCATAGGGCCCCAGTGCTGCATTTACCCATCCATAGATCCCCATTGCTACATTCATGCATCCATAGTGCCCCAGTGCTGCATTCACCCATCCATAGATCCCCAGTGCTACATTCATGCATCCATAGGACCCCAGTGCTACATTCACCCATCCATAGTGCCCCAGTGCTACATTCATGCATACATAGGGCCACAGTGCTGCATTCATGCATCCATAGGGCCCCAGTGCTACATTCACCCATCCATAGGATCCCAGTGCTGCATTCATGCATCCATAGGGCCCCAGTGCTGCATTCACCCATCCATAGATCCCCAGTGCTACATTCATGCATCCATAGTGCCCCAGTGCTGCATTCACCCATCCATAGATCCCCAGTGCTACATTCATGCATCCATAGGACCCCAGTGCTATATTCACCCATCCATAGTGCCCCCAGTGCTACATTCATGCATCCATAGGGCTGCATTCATGCATCCATAGGGCCCCAGTGCTACATTCACCCATCCATAGGATCCCAGCGCTACATTCATGCATCCATAGTGCCCCAGTGCTACATTCACCCATCCATAGAGCCCCAGTGCTGCATTCATCCATCCATAGGCCCCAGTGCTGCATTCACTCATCCATCGGGTCACAGTGCTACATTCTCCCATCCATAGGGTCCCAGTGCTACATTCATCCATCCATAGGGTCCCAGTGCTACATTCACCCATCCATAGGGCCCCAGTGCTACATTCACCCATCCATAGGGTCCCAGTGCTACATTCACCCATCCATAGGGCCCCAGTGCTACATTCACCCAACCATAGGGCCCCAGTGCTACATTCACCCATCCATAGGGTCCCAGTGCTACATTCACCCATCCATAGGGCCCCAGTGATACATTCACCCATCCATAGGGTCCCAGTGCTACATTCACCCATCCATAGGGCCCCAGTGCTACATTCACCCATCCATAGGGCCCCAGTGCTACATTCACCCATCCATAGGGTCCCAGTGCTACATTCACCCAACCATAGGGCCCCAGTGCTACATTCACCCATCCATAGGGTCCCAGTGCTACATTCACCCATCCATAGGGCCCCAGTGCTACATTCACCCATCCATAGGGTCCCAGTGCTACATTCACCCATCCATAGGGTTTGAAATATCATCAGTTAGACCATACACTACCTTCTTTTGAGGGAAAAAATAATAAGACCAAATGCTGTCGGTATTACGTGGAAAACCTGACCGTACCATCTCACCACCAAGATAACATTGTCATCAGCGTACAATCTCACCACCAAGATAACCTTGTCACCATCATACCATCTCACCACCAAGATTACCTTGTCACTATCATACAATCTCACCACCAAGATTACCTTGTCACTATCATACAATCTCACCACCAAGATAACCATCTCACCACCAAGATAACCTTGTCACCATCATACAATCTCACCACCAAGATAAACTTGTCATCAGCGTACAATCTCACAAGCATC
This sequence comes from Archivesica marissinica, assembly GCA_014843695.1. Lineage (NCBI taxonomy): Eukaryota > Metazoa > Mollusca > Bivalvia > Venerida > Vesicomyidae > Archivesica > Archivesica marissinica. The sequence goes on along the minus strand of CM026389.1, from coordinate 15,196,560 downwards.
ATATACATGTGATCAGCGTACCATCTCACAAGTATCTCAACATTGTGCCAACCGTACAGTCTAGCAAGCGCCCTTAACCCAGGGTGCATGTAAACGATACTGTTACTTATTGAAGTATTGAGTGTATTATAGTAAATCTATCTCTATCATTTACAGGACTACCACTGGTGGTGGAGATCGTTTTTGACGAGTGGCTTCACAGCGGTGTATTTTTACATGTACTGTATACATTACTATGTAACAAAGCTTGATCTACAAGGTGTTGCCAGTGCAGTCATCTACTTCGGATACATGTTTATTATTGCTCTCTGCCTTTTCTTGTTCACTGGTAAGTATATTAACCCTTTCCTTCATAGAGATTTAGGTTAGTATACTATTATATCTCCATACAAACGGCAGCCATTTAGCTATCATGCAGTGGATAAATAGTCGCCATATCTATCCCACCTCCATAGCTATTACTGGGACTACATGAGATTCTGTCCTTTAGTATGAACATTGGTTTGGTTACTACATTGTCACTGTATGTCATATTGGTAATGGCGTCAAGTGATGCTTCTATGAGGGAAAGGGTTAAAGTCTCTCTTTTTTTGTTTTTTTATTTAACTTTATTTTACAATGATTGCGAAGCACGTTCTAACAACTTATATTAATCACTCTCGTTGGCGCGGATGAAAGCGTAAATGTGGTCATTCGTGTGGGAGGAAACCGGAGTACCCGGAGAAAACCCACCTGTCCGATCTGGCGACCACCGTACCATCTCACATACTTCCTGGTCCGAGGATCGAACCCTGGGTTGCATTAGTGAGAAGCGAGTGCGCTTAACCACTGCGCTAATCGGACAGCCTGAAAAGTCTCTTGATCCGATTTGGTCTTCAATACGAAAATATAAAATTGTAATTCATATGCAAATTTATGCTGGTGTTTAGCTTAATAAAGCAGCATTTAACAAACATGGCTATGAAAGAGGTAACCATATAAGCAGGTTGCTTTCTCCTCAATCCTACATCTACAGTAGGTTCAGTATACAGGTGTCACATACGTATTCTAGTAATACGGATACTGCATGTATACAGTATCTATGCGGTATGTTTATACAAACAGAACAGAACAACATTATATTGTCAGGTTTGTACAAAATAATATAATAAAACAAAGCTTATGTTATAAGTAAGTAAGTAAGTAAGTAAGTAAGTAAGTAAGTAAGTACCGTAAGTAAGTAAGTAAGTAAGTTTTTATTAAAGTGACATGTGCACATTTCAACAAATATATATAGCAAATATTAAACAACAAGAAGACGCACCCGGCCCCGTGGGCCTATAAGTCACCTAATAATATGCATTCAATAATAATTATATAGTGTGAACAGAAGTGATCTGATCATTAGATTAATTAAATAAAAAATGAAAAATATGGCGCTGTTCACAATTCATGTGGGTTTTCAATGTACAAAGTAATTAAGAACATGTCCATAAGACACATGTGTCCCAGCTTCTTCTTTTGTCTACAATGACAAGGTCCAATACCGTCACCGTGTTATATTTACTGGTAATATAAATATTCAAGTGTGTTTATTGTATTAGTATATTTACTGGTAATTTAAATATTCATGTGTGTTTATTGTATTAGTATATTTACTGGTTATATAAATATTCAAGTGTGTTTATTGTATTAGTATATTTACTGGTAATTTAAATATTCAAGTGTGTTTATTGTATTAGTATATTTACTGGTAATTTAAATATTCATGTGTGTTTATTGTATTAGTATATGTACTGGTTATATAAATATTCAAGTGTGTTTATTGTATTAGTAACAAAAGATACACATTATATTTAATCAAGAAACACATTAAACTGCCGTTAGGGAATTTCTGTAATACAAAGCTTTTTTCATATAATTTGCTAAATTAAATAGGATTGTTTTAACAGATGTTTTTTAATAATTCCAGATATTTATACACAGAAGTCCTTCTGTAATATTATGACTTTAAATATATTTGTCGAATGTTAATGTAGCAAGGACAAACACATACGAAGTGCAGGGATCAGTTTAGAGGGCGATGTTGGGCGAAATTGTCACCCTAGGGACCCTGACTTCGCCCTCTGGGGCCCCACTTCTCCCTAAACAAAATATATAAAAAATAATATTTTTTTGGTTTTTACAATTTTCAAACAAAATGTTGTCTAGTAAGATACACTGGCCCATTATAAAGCACTCCTTCTATTCAAATGTATTTAATGGTTGTATTGTGCATTTTAACCCTATTTTGCAGAAGTATATTAAAGAACACCATTTAAGGAAGCGATCACGCGCTTTCTCACTTCTCCCAAAAATACTGACCTAGAATGAACCCTGCAAAGTGGTATTCATCTTCTATGTCATTGGTATTGCAGTAATTGCAATTTCAGTTCTATGTATTCTCTTCTATGCGGTACGATCTGCAACTGTATTGAATATGCCAGGGCTCATTCTAGGTCATTATTTTTGGGAGAAGTGAGAAAGCGCGCGGATGCGTCCTTGAATTGTGCTATTTAATAAATTTCAACAAATTAGGGTTCACATACACAATATGACCATTAAATACAACATTTGAATAGAAGGAGTGCTTTCTGGGCCAGTCTTTCTTACTGGACAAAATTGTGTATGAAAATTCTCTTTTAGTGAGAAATGGGGTCCCCTGGGGGCGAAGTCAGGGTCTCTAGGGTGGCTATTTTGCCCTAGCCACCCTCTAGAATGAGCCCTGTATACTATAATTATATGTGGCAATATTGTATGAACATACTATTAATTTATATACCGGTATCTGTATCGTATAAGCATACAGTTTACCAGTATTATATATAAAATTGGTACAGATAAATACCATACGCATGTACGACAGAACACTTACTGTGTAGGTTACGGTATAGATTTATGTAGGTTACGGTATAGATTTATGTAGGTTACGGTATAGATTTATGTAGGTTACGGTATATATTTATGTAGGTTACGGTATATATTTATGTAGGTTACGGTATATATTTATGTATGTTACGGTATATATTTATGTAGGTTACGTTATAGATTTATGTAGGTTATGGTATAGATTTATGTAGGTTACGGTATAGATTTATGTAGGTTACGGTATAGATTTATGTAGGTTACGGTATAGATTTATGTAGGTTACGGTATAGATTTATGTAGGTTACGGTATAGATTTATGTAGGTTACGGTATAGATTTATGTAGGTTATGGTATAGATTTATGTAGGTTACGGTATAGATTTATGTAGGTTACGGTATAGATTTATGTAGATTTACGGTATAGACTTGTGTAGGTAAGGACTGAATCATTTCGCTGTTGGATGACCGTAATATAATGTTTTACATTACAGGAAGCATCGGTTTCTTTGCCTGTTTCTGGTTTGTTCAAAAGATTTACAGAATCGTCAAGGGATACGAAATGTGGTCAACAAATGAATCAGAGAACAAGACATTGGAATGATATGAGAATGAATAATCTGTACCACTCTCTCTTGAATGTATATGTCTTACATATTACTTATGTCTTAATCTATTCACGCTTGATGGTGTTTCTCCTGTGAATTTACATTTCACTGTAACTACAGTCAAAGCGGTCTTAAACAGCCAGCCAAGGGAATCACAGAAAGTGGCTGCTTAACACAGGTGACTGCTTAATAGAGGTCAAAATAATAACAAAGTAACATATTGGGAATCTGAAAACTGGCTGCTTAATGCAGGTGACCAATAACACAGGTTTGACTGTACTCTCTAGTGAATTGTGTCTCCCACCCATCATGGTGAAACGAGGCTTTCCAATGAGACTTTAGACCAAGGTCTTGCATCAGTGATTTACACTGTGCACGTAAAAGAACCAGATGAGACTCTGGAATGGGTTTCTGTCTGTATCATTGCACTATCCTCCAAAAATCTAAAATATTGTCAACCTGTCGCTAAGATAAATAAGCGTAAAACACAGACATGTGTTTAAAATTAGACATATAACTACCGGTACACTTAGGGCTCCAGCAGAATGCGAAATACTTACTCTAATTTGTAATCCATATATGTATTTACATGCAATTTATGTGCAAACAAGTGCCATTCTGGTATTTATAAACCAGTCGTATCCAAGTTGTGTTTGTTGAGTTTGTGTCTGCCTCCGTGATCGAGTTGTTAATGTCGCTGACTTGTATACCACTGTAACCTATCATCACTTATGGTCACGGGTTCGAGCCCCGCTCAGATCATGTCTCCTTATATGAAAAAGTTGGCAGTTTCTTACGGAGGTTTGTGCACCAAGTACTGGTTATCCGCTAGAGCCTGCCCAGGAAAGGTGTTGTCAGGTAAACTGCCCGTACTTCAAATGAGCAACCGATAGAGACGTTAAATAAACTTAAATAAAAATATTGTGTTTGACAGCAATTACTGCAGAGTTATTATAATCCACGGAATGAACATTGAAAGCATAGAGTGCCATGAGTGATACTGTTTGGTTGCAATGTCTATGGATGTTACAAAATTCAATCATGCAATTATTGTAGGATTGAATGTTTTTATTAACCCATTTCATTCTGGATACCGTTCAAACAGTATTTGCAAAGAACATAGAGCCAGATCAACCGCCACAGAATGTGCCGTCTGATCAGGCTCTATGCTGTTTGCTATTCAGATGATCTTGCTAAGACACTTGGCTATGTAGCAAACAACAACGCTGTGGCTGATCTGGATCTATGTTGTTTGCAAATGCCTTTAAATGTATCCAGAATGAAATGGGTTAACAAAATACCATGCTACATTCTTTAATTAAATTAACAGCGTATTTATATACATTGTGATATGGCGTCGTATTTATATACATTGTGATATGGCGTCGTATTTATATACATTGTGATATGGCGTCGTATTTATATACATTGTGATATGGCGTCATATTTATATACATTGTGATATGGCGTCGTGAATAACTTCAGTCACTAATCATTTTATTTGCTAAAATGCTACTTTCACAAAGTATTTCAGCACATTTGATTTGTTAAAATGCTATTGACTAGTTCAGTTTACAGACAGAGCTATGAAAGTATGCTTTTGTTAAAGGTTTCTTTCAATTTACGTCATCAATTATCAAGTCAGAACAAACTTATTTTTAAAACAATTTGTTTTAAATATTTTTAGTTTATACAAATTTACTTTAGCTTGATTGCGAAACAAGTTCTTACAACTTATATTAATCACTCTCGAGACCTCATTCCTGATGGAATCCATCGTCACGAGGGAGATAGAAGAGGCAACATGGAATTTAAATGCCTTGCCTAAGGGCACAAGCATAATGGCTCCAGCAGTGCTCGAACTCCGGACCATTTGCACCTGAAGCGAATTCGCATCCACTGCGCTATCACGACTTGTCACTTCCACGACATTCCATAATATTTTTCTTTTATCACTCGCTTATAAGACGGGAAGCCACTTTTAGGCCATAATCTGTGATAATACTGTCTTATATGTGAGTATGTATAGTAATGTTATGTTGTATGTTATGTCTAGCCCTGCAGGGAGAAGTGAGACCGCTCAGGGATATTATTCTCCCACTTAAAAGCAGTATACCCTTAAAATTACAAATATATCTTCTTTCTATGTTCTTTTCTGAATGGGGTAGTGTTAAAATCAAGTTTAGAAAATAGTTTAATCATATTTTATTGCTTTCAAATAACATACATATACACAGACTGCACAATAATTGTTCAACAAATGAAATGTAACGAATATTATACGAGTGAAACTGTTATAATTTAGAAGCAAATGTGTTGGGTCACAAGTTTTACCAACATTAATGACGACCCTCCCCGAATATCAAGAAGATGTAACAGAATGAGCAGACTTTTTCTATGATTCTTTAGAAGTAGCGTACATAGTGATTGGAATATAAGAATCCAATGATTTATTGATATCTATGCAAAAAAATATATAGAAAAATAGGAGACAAAAACAATTGTAGTAGTTGCTCGCATTTCCACGCCCTCGTCCTAACTAAAATATATCATAGTACGTCCCATTGCTCCTGGAAAATCAATAGTAACACAGATAAATTATGATTTGACATGGTCATTTCAATAACTTACTTGTACGTCTTATATGCGAGTATGTATGGTAATTTTATATCGTAGGTGATTTGTAGGACTATTTACACAACCATATCCCCTAGCTCTTGATAAACTAATCTTTTAGAAAATGTTTAACTTTTGTCCACAATGAATACATTTATTTATGACATAACTTTGCTTGTATTCAGTGTAATAACACCATCTCATAATTTCTTATATGTACACACGTGTAATAACACCTGGAAGGATCCTGATTGGTTGAGAGAATAATCAAGGTTGTAATTGGAAAATTAAACTTTAAATTATGCATGTTTCTATGAGAATTGGTACATAACGTTAACAATAAGACATTTAAATGAGGATTTAAAAGAAGTTACGACGCAATTATAATGCTGTTAAAGGCATACAAATAAAGCAGCTTTGGGTAGTGACGTTGTGAAAATTTAGTGACGTCATGAGAATTTAGTGACGTCGTGAGAATTTAGTGGCATCATGAAAATTTAGCGACATGAGAATTTAGTGGCGACATGAGAATTTAGTGGCATCATGAAAATTTAGTGACATCATGAGAATTTAGTGGAATCATGAAAATTTAGTGACATGAAAATTTAGCGACATCATGAGAATTTAGTGACATCATGAAAATTTAGCGACATCATGAGAATTTAGTGACATCATGAAAATTTAGTGACATGAGAATTTAGCGACATCATGAGAATTTGCGCTGATACTTGGCCCCAAAATGAATGTTGCAACGTTATTTATTAAAGCGAGAGCGTTATTTATTGAAACGAGAGTGCTATTGTAATGTGATGATTTTATACCTTATTTTCTGCAACTCGTTTTGGAACTTTCGTTTCATGAAATATGGTATGAAATCACCACTCGTATAAGATCCTAGATATACATATCATGTTGTGTGTGTGTGTGTGCGTGCGTGCGTGCGTGCGTGCGTGCGTGCGTGCGTGCGTGCGTGCGTGCGTGCGTGCGTGCGTGCGTGCGTGCGTGTGTGCTTAGCTAGCAGAGGTATGAATCAAGTAATTTAATTAAAAAAGACAACGTGGGACAAATGGGGACGATTCATTCCGAATGTAAACAAGTGCGGACGATGCGTTCCGGTTGTAAACAAGTGCGTGACCGATCGACTCGGAAAGTCCTAATTTCGGTTTCGAGTTTGTTTTATCGCAAAAAATCACTGTTTACCAAATGAACATAAGCATACAAAGTATAATGTTAGAATGTGTAGCAGCATTGCTACCCATACGTAAATATTGAATTGTTCATATATCTTATTTCATACGATGTAATGCTGCTTTAATTTATTACTACTTTTTCTTAAATGTATTGTATTTGGTTATATATCTTACATGTATTTATATGCTTATGTTGCAGACGGATCTGTAGTCCAGTGGTAACACGCTGGACTGGTAATCCATGGATCACAGGTTTGATCCCCTGTCTGATCCTAATAAAATTAACAGTCTTTCAGATAGGATGTTACACCGTGCACGTAAAAGAACCAGAGGAGACTCTGGAATGGGTCTCTGTCTGTATCGTGCACTATCCTCCAAAATCTAAAATGATTAATCTCTTCAGGAGGCGTCGCTCATATGGGCAACCACAAAAATTAAAGTAAAAAAACATGTTTATGTATGTAGCACATTTTGTGATGTCCTTGCCATATCTATCATTGAACATTGTAAATTGCCAAAGGCAATATCGTTGCTGATTATACCAATAAACTTTAATTGAATTGCTATAATAACAGGGATCATTCTAGAAGGCGATGTGGGTGAAATAGTCTCCCTAGGGACCCTGACTTCGCCCTCTGGGGGCCCCACCTCTGCCTTAAAAAAACAATATTATTAGAGAGATTGTCTGCATATCTTTGGTGAGTTGAGTATTAGAGAGATTGTCTGCAGAACTTTTAGGAGTCGAGTATTGAAGAGATTGTCTGCAGATCTTTGGTGAGTTGAGTATTAGAGAGATTGTCTGCAGATCTTTTAGGAGTTGAGTATTAGAGAGATTGTCTACAGATCTTTGGTGAGTTGAGTATTAGAGAGATTGTCTGCATATCGTTGGTGAGTTGAGTATTAGAGAGATTGTCTGCAGATCTTTGGTGAGTTGAGTATTAGAGAGATTGTCTGCAGATCTTTGGTGAGTTGAGTATTAGAGAGATTGTCTGCAGATCTTTGGTGAGTTGAATATTAGAGAGATTGTCTGCAGATCTTTGGTGAGTTGAATATTAGAGAGATTGTCTGCAGATCTTTGGTGAGTTGAGTATTAGAGAGATTGTCTGCAGATCTTTGGTGAGTTGAGTATTAGAGAGATTGTCTGCAGATCTTTTAGGAGTTGAGTATTAGAGAGATTGTCTGCAGATCTTTGGTGAGTTGAGTATTAGAGAGATTGTCTGCAGATCTTTGGTGAGTTGAGTATTAGAGAGATTGTATATGTTTTGCTCACATGATTCCGGTGAAGGACTTGTAATATATGTACAGGTATGTCTGTGATATCGGTATAACGTTTAATTATGTAATACGGTCAATGTGGCTCTATTTTTGTTATGTCGCCATGAATTATAATGTGTGTGAAATAAAATATATCTGTAAATGTATGTTTTCTGGCCTATTGTCACTTTTGTCAGTTGTTTATCCTTTCTTCATATGTGTGTTCTATTTCTTATGATATTAGTCATAGATTGATGTGATAGTCAATAAAGGTTAGTTTATACATATGTATTTAAGCTCGATTGCGAAACAAGTTCTTACAGCATTATTTAAATCACCCTCAATACCTCGTTATTGTTGAAATTCATCTCCATGAGTGAGGGAGCAGAGACATAGTTTTCGTTATTTATAGAGGGTGACCTAATTAGTTCTGAACTGATCTTCCTTAGGGCCCAGCGACAATGTGGGATTTAAGTGTCTTACTGAAGGGCACATTCGTAACAGCTACAGCTGGGCGCAAACTCCAGGCCTATCACAGCTCAAGTGTACTAAATTTGTATAAACCAAAGCTGAACGAAAACAGGCAAGCAGTCCACCAAGCAAGCCGTTCAAACATCTGTAGTTGCATATTCTCGACAGATTGTTCTAGCTTTATCATCTACTAAGCTGGCCTCCACAACAATACAAAAAATCAACATGTCGGACCGTGTGTTGAATTGAACAGAGATCTATCCTGAATAATGTTGTGTGAAAGCTGGTCCATCAGTAGTTTATACAATCATCTTAGGGCATGATTGCGAAACAAGTTTTTACAACTAGATAAATCGCTGTGGAGACCTCATTCCTGGAATCCATCGTCATGTAGAGTGGTTAAGATGTCCTTGTATAGAAGTGCACCCACGAGTAGGTATCGTTCGGTCTGGCAGCTGCCTGAACGTAATGATAAGTGGACAGGAATATGTGTTGAATGGGATACAGCGTGCGGTTACGAACAGGCTATGCGCTGCTCACTGGGGTATATTGTAATATGATACAAATATGTTACTTGGACCAGACTGGAAATGACTGTCATTATAATGATAGGAACGACTGAGAATATTTGTCTTATATTGTGTGGAAACTTATAATTAATTATATGAGAGTAAATGAACTTTTTAGACAATTGTTCTTATATTCAGTCACACTTGTGGAATTATCTCCCTTATAACATCAAAGCATGTTCTGCACTGCAAACAACAACCTAATCAATTATAGATGTATATAAGTATTAGTTCTTGCAGCGTATATAATACTACAGACGGATCTGTAGTCCAGTGGTAACACGCTGGACTGGTAATCCAGAGATCGCAGGTTCGATCCCCCGTCTGACCCTACTAAAATTAACAATCTTTCAGATGGGACATTAAACCGAGGTCTCGTGTCGGTGCTTTACACCGTGTACGTAAAAGAACCAGAGGAGACTCTGGAATGGGTCTCTGTCTGTATCATTGCACTATCCTCTAAAATGACTAATATCTCCAGGAAGCGTCGCTCATATGGGCAACCGGTAGCGACGATAAATAAAATCTCTTGTTATATAACGATGGCTTATGTTATGAACTAAATCATCGAACATAGGAACCTGGGTTAATAATGCCACAATATGTGATACATTTAATAACGGCAGTTGGCGAGGCAAGGAATATTATTAAAATTCAAGGCATTGATTTTCAAGCTTTATTTAATTTAAAAAGATTGCGACATAGGTTTTAACAACTTATATTAATCACTATCGTTGGCGCGGATGAAAGCGTAAATGTGGTAATTTATGTGGTAGGAAACCGGAGAAATCCGATCTGGCGACCACCGTACCATCTCACATACTACCCGGTCCGAGGATCGAACCCAGGTTTCATTGGTTAGAAGCGAGCGTGCTAACCACTGCACTAATCGGACAGCCTAAATGTATTGATTTTTAAGTTTGAAACTTGGTGGGTTAGATAACATGCGTTATTTCATGCTTTCCATTGCAAGCAGAATTGTGACCCTCCATTACGAAACCAGTCGGAAATCGCTAAATCCAATTTCAAGATATTGACCAATAATCATGATACAGGCTAAAATCACCATATTTTGGATTTCAGCATATAAATAATAAGAAATATGTATATTGCAACTACGGCAAGGTTATTTTGTGAAAAGTATTACAAAAATGCATAACAACCTTATTTTGTGAACACTAATTAATTCATTCTGACAAATTAGTCTGAAAACTGTGAAAAATGGGCCTTGAAAACAATACTCTGCAGGTTAAACTATCGGGAAATCCCCGTCATGTTTGGTATTAAAATAGAGCTGGGAGTTCCCTCTATTCAAATTTGATAACGATATAACGTCATAACCCTGTATTAACCAATCAAAGCTGTTGAAATAAACATCTACGATGTAAACAATTCTTTTGTTACCAAGCATGTGACCTGAAACGTTCATATCTTTGTCAGTTTTTAACCTATAACAAAAATGTATACATCATTGCCCTTTCAGATGAGCTCATAATCTCAGCTTTTAAACAAAAAATACCCATGTGACTGATTTTGTAATGGAGGGTCACAATTGAGCTGTGTTATTCCACTGGTTGGAAGGAGCGGTATAACATGTTATTCTGACTATTTTCCATAGCCTGGGTTCCAGTCTGTCGATTGTTCACCTTTTAACTTCTGGCAAAAATGACATGATCAGAAACTCAATACGGGCCAATTAATAGTATCGGTGTTAAAATATATTTATTTGACTGTCCAGGCAAAATATATCGACGCCTGTTCCCAGACTATATTTTCCCAACAACTAGTTTGTAATATCGTCAACATGATTGCTATCAGACTCGAGCTGTCTGTATGGACGTGATAATATCGGCCACAATTTGTTCTACATTCGATATTACACTGAAAGCTACACTTATGTTCTGTATATCCCAGTTGATTCTGGATACCGTTCTAACCACAGGAACTTGAATTGTATCCATAAGTCACCAAAGGTCTCGTACCTCTATCCTAGGACCCCACCCCCCCCTTCTATTACATTTTTTTAAATAGAGGGGTGTGTCCTACGATAGAGGTACGAGACCTTTGGTGGCTTACGGATAACATTTCAAGTTCCTGTGGTTCTAACAGTATTTGCAAAGCACATAGAGCTAGATCAGCTGCCACGGAACGTGCCGTCTGATCAGGCTATATGTTGTTTGCTATTCAGATGATCTTGCTAAGACACTTGGCTATATAACAATCAACATAGATCCTGATCAGCACGCAGTGTTATGCTGCGACTGATCTGAATCTATGTTGTTTGCAAAAGCCTTTAAATGTATCAAGATTGAAATGGGTTATTTAACCAAATATTCAGAAATATATATTCCTCCCCCAGTTATTAAATAAAGAATACTCGTAGGTCAAACACATGACGGTGAGTCACGTATAACACGTCATGGTCGATTTTCATAAAATACAGTGACCTCTCGTGACAAGTCGGACCAGGTTTGGACGCGCCATATTTAGTTTGGAGTCCGTATAGATAAGACTTTGGATATTTAATTGTTGAAGCATATGTACATCGTGATATGTGATGTAAGCTGCTTTATTTTCCTCCAGTACCATTCGGAATATATATGTATGCACATCGTGATATGTGATGTAAGCTGCTTTATTTCCCTCCAGTACCATTCGGAATATATATGTATGCACATCGTGATATGTGATGTAAGCTGCTTTATTTCCCTCCAGTACCATTCGGAATATATATGTATGCACATCGTGATATGTGATGTAAGCTGCTTTATTTCCCTCCAGTACCATTCGGAATATATATGTATGCACATCGTGATATGTGATGTAAGCTGCTTTATTTCCCTCCAGTACCATTCGGAATATATATGTATGCACATCGTGATATGTGATGTAAGCTGCTTTATTTCCCTCCAGTACCATTCGGAATATATATGTATGCACATCGTGATATGTGATGTAAGCTGCTTTATTTCCCTCCAGTACCATTCGGAATATATATGTATGCACATCGTGATATGTGATGTAAGCTGCTTTATTTCCCTCCAGTACCATTCGGAATATATATGTATGCACATCGTGATATGTGATGTAAGCTGCTTTATTTCCCTCCAGTACCATTCGGAATATATATGTATGCACATCGTGATATGTGATGTAAGCTGCTTTATTTCCCTCCAGTACCATTCGGAATATATCGTAAAATAGTATGCACTATGTGAATATAGATCTACCCGAAACAACTAAGTGGGGATATTTACAAGACTGAAAAGACCATTGTAAGTTTTAAATTCTAACATGACTTCATATTGTGTTCCTATAAACAAAGAACAAGTCACCCTTCTTAAATCTGCAATAAACCACGGCTACGGCTGTTGAATTGTACTCCCCTTTTTTATATGCTAATTATGGACGTAAATATGCATAACTTTTAACAATTGCACATGACATTTAATACAGCGATTGGACAGGATTTGTAGTGTTAATAACCAGCCGTAAAGCATTATCGTGACGTCATATCATTGTACTTCCTGTCCATTATTTATTAATATTGGACTGTTGTCAAAAGGCCAGCGTATTATATTAAATCCTACGCGTAAATGTACTAAATTGACAATTTTAATTAGTAGGATCTTGTTATATAAGGTGTGTTTTAAGTAAGATATAAGCCTCAAACGGATCCAATATGTAAAACATTGGTATAGTCTTCGGCGCAACGCGCCTCAGTGGCCTCACACAGTCCAATATGTTTCATATTGGATCGTTTTCGGCTTATATCCTATACATATAGGAACTATAGTGTTGATAGCTGAATGATGACTTCCAGTGAAACTGGAATACAGAAGGTATGCCTATTATACAGGGACGTATTTTGTAAAGCAATCACAGCCAAATAACAGACAAGGAGACAAATAAGACACCTGTATTCGTTATAATATTATAGTTTAATCATACATGTACAGTAGCAGCAATACATGTACAGTAGCAGCAATACATGTACAGTAGCAGCAATACATGTACAGTAGCAGCAATACATGTACAGTAGCAGCAATACATGTACAGTAGCAGCAATACATGTACAGTAGCAGCAATACATGTACAGTAGCAGCAATACATGTACAGTAGCAGCAATACATAATACAACATTAAGTAATAACAAGTACAAAGCATGATAAAAACAAAAGGGTTGGACCACAAGTTTTTCCAACATTAGTTAAACGGCCCGTCCCTAACGTCAGAATAATGTTTGATTAAACTAAATGACGGTTTTTTTATTGAAAATAATTACAAGATGATTTTTAAAAAAAATCCTTGTTTGAAAAAAATAATTGAAGCCAAAAAAAAAAAAACTTCATACTTCATCCCCCATACCCACCCGCTGCTACCCCATGCCACCCAAGATAATTCAGTATATGAGCCTCTCTCGATAAGTATTTTAATATTATATTGGGTCATGTTAGAATGGAAATAATATTATCGGCGAAGTAATCACTGTGTCGCTCTGGTGAGCAGACATGGGGCGATTACAGGCCTACTGTAATCAATTGCGATTGCGATTACTTGCTCTTATTACGATTACGATTGCGATTACAATTACACAATATTTTGAATGTAATCAATTGCGATTGCGATTACATTGTAAAGTAATCATGATTACTTCTTTAAATTTGATAACATTAAGATATAACACAAAACTGGTATAAAACCAATATATATTTATTGTTTAAATCATCATGCAATTTACAACTCAACATATTAATGTTTTGAGTGTGTCCACCAGCTTGCAATTATAACGGGAGTGCATCGCCCTCAGATGTGCCTTCAGACCTCGAACGCATGGTATGACGTAGCTAGATGTCACCACATTCTGTCCTTGAACAAAGTCTGTGGCCTCCTCAAAGGGTGCCAAGATATCACATAAATCCAGAAGTATGTTCCGATCATGCTGGTTAAGAGTGACTGTATCTAGATCTGCAAGCTTCTCCTGGGGCACTCGTAGAACTGAGCGAATCATCTTCACTTCAGAGTTCCACCTAGTCGCGTTTGCTGCCTGAAGCTTAGCTTCTCCTTCCAGATGTTCAGATGCATGGGTAGACTTTCGCACATGGGACACAACTGTTGAAGCCTTAGCAATTACTTTGGTTAACTGTCCTCCGTTTTTAAGTCCATCTCTAACCACTAGATTGAGTGTGTGTGCAAAACAGGGACTATGTTCCGGTAGAAAGTCAAAATGATCCTCATTGTCATCACTCTGATCGACATCCTCATCATCAGATCCGTCATCAGGCTCACTCACAACATCCTGAAACCCTGGAAGCGAGAATGCTTTTATCATGTTAGAGGCATTATCCGTCACAACATTAGCAATCTTCTTGGCAATTTCAAAGAAACTGACCACTTCCTCATACTGCTGAAATATATTCTCTGCAGTGTGTCGTCCTTTAAACCGTTTACAAGCCAACATCACAGACTGCATGGTCCAATCGAGAATAAAGTGTCCAGTGATGCCTATGAAGCCTCTCATCTGGCGACTGGACCACAGATCGATTGTCAGACACACATCCTGCGCTTGTTTAAGCTTGCTCATCATGCTCAGACGTACATCCTGACAAGTGTCTCTCAGCAGCTTTGATGATAGGTGCTTCCTACTAGGAACTTGGTATCGAGGGTCCAGTACTTCTACTAGCTCACGGAATTTAACACTGTCCACAACAGAGAGTGGCATTAGATCATCTGCTATAAACAGGACCAGCGCTTCTGTGATGCTCTTCTGGCGATAGTCGTGGTGTGGATACTTCTTTACCCCCTCTATAAAGCTGATTAATTTGGGCTGATTTGCAGTCTGCTTGATGTCAGGCTTCTTGTCAATAACTGCAGAATGTTTCCTCTGAAAGTATAAAGTAAAATATTTCATTAAAATACACATTTCTTTGAAATGGTAAACATGATAAAGTTAATAATATTATTAGAAGTAAAACCATAATACTCCTATAACAAGCCTAGGGTGGATCCATCATTTAGATTCACCAGCTACATGTCTCTAATCAAAGCATAATATTACAACATTGGAGAGCTTAATAATAGGCAGTCAAGATATTAACTTGAGGCTCTATCATCATTTCATCATACAAAGTGACCGCTTTTTACTTATTTTAGTGTTTTACTGCAAACTGTGCTATCCAGCCTTTAAGGGGAATATTAAAGGATCTGACACCAGAACAATAGAGGGCCAGAGATTTAATGATGTCTTGCAAAGAGGTTTCTATAGATGGACTTTATTCAATAAAATTTAAACATGATGAAGGCTGAAACTTTAAAAATGTTATGATCATTTAAATTTTAATTGACTACCAAATATAACAAAAATATTATTACCTTCAGATGAGTCATCAAGTTAGATGTTGTCTTGCCAACACCAGAAATGAACTGATGACAATGTTTGCACTTTGCTTTGTATTTGCCACTGGTATCATGACTATCATCTGGCATTTCAAAATGCTCAAACACTTGAGACTTAGCTGCCATAATGGCTTATGATGAATTTATTGAATATAAGATTAATCCAAATGCTCACTGTCAGACAGTGAGATGATCTGATGACACTCATATTTTCTCCAGCATATATATGGAACCTGGAGCAGATCATAGTGCATGTAATTATAACACCTCTGAGCTTAATAATACATTTTGAGTATAATCTTGTTCTTCAAAGTAATATTTAAGGTAATCAATTGATTAGCTCCATGCATTTGAGCAATTATAACATGACACCTGGTAATTAAATATTTACACCAATTAATAGCTTCAAAGGCACTTTTAAAATTATAGGTCTATGATACCTACTCAACTTGATTAACTCCAAGTAGTTTAGAACAACATTAACATGGGACCTGGTAATAAAAAGTAACACCATTTAGCTTCAAAGGTTCTTTTAAAAACATGGATTTAGGAGATATACTCAACTTGATTAACTCCATGCCTCTTAAGATACTATTTGTAACATTTAATGAATAGATCTGTAAAAACCTTTAGCTTCAAAGGAACTGTTTAGTGTTTACAACAAAATACAGTTAACAAATATGCACAACAGGATATAAAATGTGTGCAAATGTAACAAAAATATATGTACAATCATTACAGTAATCATGAAAGTAATCAGTGATTGCGATTACTTTGCCAATGTAATTGATTACGATTGCAATTACTTGAACAAATAAAAGCTGATTGCGATTGCGATTACATCAAAAAATGTAATCGATTACAATCGATTGCGATTACCGATTGCGATTACCCCATGTCTGCTGGTGAGTAGGACTTAACCATGCATGCCGTAACAAATACCATGGCCTAGTGGTTAATGCGTCCGCCTACGGAGTGGGAGGTCGAAGGTTCGAACCTCGTCAGGGGTTCGTTCTGATATGACCGGTTGGTGAGCCGCCAGCTAGTTAAATAATGGTTACCGATTGCCTGGCAGACAAGCATAGGATTCGGGAAGTACCGATGTTCATAAAAAGAGTTGTCTCATAAAGTCAGAATGGCTAGCCCTTTAAATAGGGGCGACACTATAATAAACAAACACTTATAAATGTACCTTTGCTATGCTTATTTATAACTACAACTTCTTTCGAAACATGTTGAACACGTGTCGTTTTTCCCAGATCATATTGATAGAGCCCTAAACATGAAAGTATGAATTTCTGAAAACGGTTAGTCACGCCCATGAATCGACGTGTGTTTTTATTATTGAAGTGCACCATTCAGTGGTGTAGGTATAAATGCAAAGCGATATTGAGGACGATACCATTACACTAAGATAGTGAAACACGCTTTTATTTTGACTAAGTGATTGTGTCTCATTATACCTGGTCGATACCAACTACCTGGATCACCTATATCGTGTTTATTTTATTGGTTTTTCTGTACAGACGGATCATTAGTCCAGTGGTAACACGCTGGACTGGTAATCCAGGGATCGCAGGTTCGATCCCCCGTCTGACCCTACTAAAATAGAACAAGAGGAGATTCTGGAATGGGTCTCTGTCTTTATCATTGCACTATCCTCCAAACATCTAAAATGACTAATCTCTTCAGGAGGCGTCGCTCATATGGGCAACCGGTAGCGACGATAAATAAACGTGAATATATATATAACGTACATATTTCACATATCGCGTTGGACCAGTACTATGGCCCAACAATAGCAGTATTTACATTACTATAAATAGATTTCCAATAAGCCAACTCAACACTTGGGTGTATAAGATTTATGTGTCGCAAGTCATACATACATAAATAATATACGGCCCATTTACCCGTAATCATAACATAGATCCGGGTTATCTTTGTCGTGGGAATCACGTTAGTGTTGGGTTATATATACATGGTGTAAGTAAATTGTCAACTTTGGTCTGAAACACAGGCGCACATATTTGTTGTCCTATGGTCACATAGTAAGTAATGTTTACAGTAAACATTACTTACTATATGACCATAGGACAGTAAACATTACTTACTATATGACCATAGGAGAGTAAACATTACTTACTATATGACCATAGGAGAGTAAACATTACTTACTATATGACAATAGGACAATAAACATTACTTACTATATGACCATAGGACAGTAAACATTACTTACTATATGACCATAGGAGAGTAAACATTACTTACTATATGACAATAGGACAATAAACATTACTTACTATATGACCATAGGACAATAAACATTACTTACTACATGACCATAGGACAATAAACATTACTTACTATATGACCATAGGACAATAAACATTACTTACTATATGACCATAGGACAATAAACATTACTTACTATATGACCATAGGACAGTAAACATTACTTACTATATGACCATAGGACAATAAACATTACTTACTATATGACCATAGGACAATAAACATTACTTACTACATGACCATAGGACAATAAACATTACTTACTATATGACCATAGGACAATAAACATTACTTACTATATGACCATAGGACAATAAACATTACTTACTACATGACCATAGGACAATAAACATTACTTACTATATGACCATAGGACAATAAACATTACTTACTATATGACCATAGGACAATAAACATTACTTACTATATGACCATAGGACAGTAAACATTACTTACTATATGAACATAGGACAGTAAACATTACTTACTATATGAACATAGGACAGTAAACATTACTTACTATATGAACATAGGACAGTAAACATTACTTACTATAGGACAGTAAACATTACTTACTATATGACCATAGGACAGTAAACATTACTTACTATATGACCATAAGACAATAAACATTACTTACTATATGACCATAGGACAGTAAACATTACTTACTATTATGACCATAGGACAGTAAACATTACTTACTATATGACCATATGACAGTAAACATTACTTACTATATGACCATAGGACAGTAAACATTTCTTACTATTATGACCATAGGACAGTAAACATTACATACTATATGACCATAGGACAATAAACATTACTTACTATATGACCATAGGACAGTAAACATTACTTACTATTATGACCATAGGACAGTAAACATTACTTACTATATGACCATATGACAGTAAACATTACTTACTATATGACCATAGGACAGTAAACATTTCTTACTATTATGACCATAGGACAGTAAACATTACATACTATATGACCATAGGACAATAAACATTACTTACTATATGACCATAGGACAGTAAACATTACTTACTATATGACCATAGGACAGTAAACATTACTTATTATATGACCATAGGACAGTAAACATTACTTACTATATGACCATAGGAGAGTAAACATTACATACTATATGACCATATGACAATAAACATGACTTACTATATGACCATAGGACAATAAACATTACTTACTATTATGACCATAGGACAGTAAACATTATGCTTACTATATGACCATGGAACAGTACACATTACTTACTATATGCCCAAAGGACAGTAAACATTACTTACTATATGACCATAGGACAATAAACATTACTTACTGTATGACCATAGGACAGTAAATATTACTTACTATATGACCATAGGACAGTAAACATTACTTACTATAGGACAGTAAACATTACTTACTATATGACCATAGGACAATAAACATTACTTACTATATGACCATAGGACAGTAAACATTACTTACTATATGACCATAGGACAATAAACATTACTTACTATATGACCATAGGACAAAAGTGTATCTGTGGTCTGAAACATTGGCTGTTCGATTAGCACAGTGGTCAGCGCGCTCACTTCTCACCAATGCAAACCGGGTTCGATCCTCGGACCGGGAAGTATGTGAGATGGTACGGTGATCGCCAGATCGGACATGTGGGTTTTCTCCGAGTAGTCCGGTTTCCTCCCACACGAATGACCACATTTATGCTTTCATCCGCGCCAACGAGAGTGATTAATATAAGTTGTTAAAACTTGCTTCGCAATCGTTGTAAAATAAATAAAGTTTAAACTTAACCATCCTTACAAGTTACACCAACTGGTACATTTACCTAGTGTATTTAAATAGGATCATACATTAGGTGAACTTAATGGGACACGGGAATGATGGGCGAGCATCGCGGATAGAGTGTCGTTCTAGGCGCCGTCCATTGTCGTGAGTTTATGTTGAGTTAACCCTTTCCCCCATAGAGATGTAGTTTTATTCCATACATTTGGCTGTAATTTACCAATCGTACGCAATGGATACGCTGTCAACTTGCCTACTCCACCTTCATGGAGGTTACTAGGAATTATTAAGTGTTGTATACACTACGTTGTTCCGATCTTTATTATAGCTTGTTTGACTACTAATGTATCGATCTATGTCTTTAGGCATTGGCGTCGAGAGGCACTTCTAAGGCGGAAAGTGTTAAGGTGTATAGTAGATTGAAGTGGATGGTGGTGACCTAATAAATGCTGACTGGCTTGTGGTAGGTCGGTGGTTGTGCCCGTCCGTGCCTGAAACATTGCTCCGAGGGAATCTGAGGTCTTCCTCACTAATACTAGCTAGAGAGTCGCCATATGATCTAAGCTTTTTGTGAGACTTTATACCCCCCAAAAACAAGCAAACAAATAAACATGGTGACCAATCGTGTGATGTAAATCTTTTCGAATAGTAGGCGTTCGTTCTTCATGGCCACACCCCTCGATGTCCTGCAGCAACATGAACACCGATCAGGCAGTAGTTAACATTAATCTTAAGGCACTCCCTGGCTCTGGATTCGCAGTCCAACCTGTTAACCATTGGACAACGGACCCGTCTATATTATTCGACTTGTGTCTGATTGAGTGGGAGATTAGAACATGACAACTGAATTACCAGCATTTCATTGTTTTATTTATAACTATACTATACACAATACGTATGTGACAAACATTCGTTTATAAAATATCATCCTCAACGTATATACCTTTATCTAAACCAAGTTGATGAACATTGATTAATATTATCATATTGCATGAGCGCATGTATTTATGGTATATGTGATTAATATTATCATATTGCATGAGCGCATGTATTTATGGTATATGTATGTATGTGCACATGTATTTATGGTATATGTATGAGCGCATGTATTTATGGTATATGTATGTATGTGTGCATGTATTTATGGTATATGTATGTATGTGTGCATGTATTTATGTGTGCATGTATTTATGGTATATGTATGTATGTGTGCATGTATTTATGGTATATGTATGTATGTGTGCATGTATTTATGGTATATGTATGTGCACATGTATTTATGGTATATGTATGTGCACATGTATTTATGGTATATGTGTGTGTGGATGTATTTATGGTATATGTATGTGTACATGTATTTATGGTATATGTATGTCCACATGTATTTATGGTATATGTGTGTGTGCATGTATTTATGGTATATGTATGTGTGGATGTATTTATGGTATATGTATGTGCGCATGTATTTATGGTATATGTATGTGTGCATGTATTTATGGTATATGTGTGTGTGCATGTATTTATGGTATATGTATGTGTGCATGTATTTATGGTATATGTATGTATGTGTGCATGTATTTATGGTATATGTATGTATGTGTGCATGTATTTATGGTATATGTATGTATGTGTGCATGTATTTATGGTATATGTATGTGCACATGTATTTATGGTATATGTATGTGCACATGTATTTATGGTATATGTGTGTGTGCATGTATTTATGGTATATGTATGTATGTGTGCATGTATTTATGGTATATGTATGTGCACATGTATTTATGGTATATGTATGTGCACATGTATTTATGGTATATGTATGTGTGCATGTATTTATGGTATATGTATGTGCACATGTATTTATGGTATATGTATGTGTGCATGTATTTATGGTATATGTATGTGCACATGTATTTATGGTATATGTATGTGTGCATGTATTTATGGTATATGTATGTGCACATGTATTTATGGTATATGTATGTGTGCATGTATTTATGGTATATGTATGTGCACATGTATTTATGGTATATGTATGTGTGCATGTATTTATGGTATATGTATGTGCACATGTATTTATGGTATATGTATGTGTGCATGTATTTATGGTATATGTATGTGCACATGTATTTATGGTATATGTATGTGTGCATGTATTTATGGTATATGTATGTGTGCATGTATTTATGGTATATGTATGTGCACATGTATTTATGGTATATGTATGTGTGCATGTATTTATGGTATATGTATGAGCACATGTATTTATGGTATATGTATGTGTGCATGTATTTATGGTATATGTATGTGCACATGTATTTATGGTATATGTATACGTGCATGTGTTTATGGTATATGTATGTGTGCATGTATTTATGGTATACATGCATGTGTTTATGGTATATGTATGTGTGCATGTATTTATGGTATATGTATGTGTACATGTATTTATGGTATATGTATGTGTGCATGTATTTATGGTATATGTATGTGTACATGTATTTATGGTATATGTATGTGTGCATGTATTTATGGTATATGTATGTGTGCATGTATTTATGGTATATGTATGTGCGCATGTATTTATGGTATATGTATGTGCGCATGTATTTATGGTATATGTATGTGTACATGTATTTATGGTATATGTATGTGCGCATGTATTTATGGTATATGTATGTGCGCATGTATTTATGGTATATGTATGTGTACATGTATTTATGGTATATGTATGTGCGCATGTATTTTTTAAACATAATGTGCTTGCTTTATAAACGACTTCACACATAACTATGTTCACAGCATCATCTATAGAGTTTTAGACCCACACACATTTTATATAACTAATAAATACATGGTCGTATGTACAAAAAAATTAAATAATAATGTTGATCAATAGATCAATATGTACAATTTCTAGGAATCTAGATATATATACACCACATATTTGCATGTTAACCCTTTCAACACCATAGACCTCTAAATAGGCTTACAAAAAGTGTAGATCCAGATGAGCCGGTTCGTCACGAGCCGGACGAGCCGTCTCATCAGGATCTGCACTTTTTGCCAGTAATATTACTATTTTTAGACATAATTACCCATTTTGATAAATGAACTTGTCCAAATGTGATTTTCTGATTCATTTATTGGTTTAAGAATATCATGGACCAGTCCATGTGAGTTACTTGGTGTTGAATGGGTTAACACAATGTGACAGAAGTTGATATAAGACATACATACGAGAATATCTCATGTCCTGAATATCAGTACAGGAAATAATGTACTAGTGTTTTGTGTATTAAATATGATGTTAAATGTGTGTCTGTTTTACGTTTATTTATCGTCGCTACCGGTTGCCCATATGAGCGACACCACCCGAAGAGATTAGTCATTTTAGATTTTGGAGGATAGTGCATGATACAGACAGATACCCATTCCAGAGTAAACCACCGACACAAGACCTCGGTTTAACGTCCCATCTGTTAATTTTATTAGGGTCAGATGGGGGATCGAACCTGCGATCCCTGGATTACCTGTCCAGCGTGATATCTTTCAGATGGGAATTTAAACAGAGGAGACTCTGGAATGGGTCTCTGTCTGTATCATTGCACTATCCTCAAAAAATCTAAAATGACTAATCTCTTCAGGAGACGTCGCTCATATGGGCAACCGGTAACGACGATAAATTAACGTAGAACACACACACACACACATGTCACCATATTAAACACATATAAACTAGTTGATGTCAATGCATTAACGCGTCACCATATTAAACACATGTAAACTAGTTGATGTCAATGCATTAACACGTCACCGTATTGAACACATGTAAACTAGTTGATATCAATGCATTAACGTGTCACCGTATTGAACACATGTAAACTAGTTGATGTCAATGCATTAACGCGTCACCATATTAAACACATGTAAACTAGTTGTTGTCAATGCATTAACGCGTCACCGTATTGAACACGTGTAAACTAGTTGATGTCAATGCATTAACGCGTCACCGTATTGAACACGTGTAAACTAGTTGATATCAATGCATTAACGCATCACCGTATTGAACACATGTAAACTAGTTGATATCAATGCATTAACGTGTCACCATATTGAACACGTGTAAACTAGTTGATATCAATGCATTAACGTGTCACCGTATTGAACACATGTAAACTAGTTGATGTCAATGCATTAACGCATCACCGTATTTAACACATGTAAACTAGTTGATGTCAATGCATTAACGCATCACCGTATTGAACACATGTAAACTAGTTGATATCAATGCATTAACGCATCACCGTATTGAACACGTGTAAACTAGTTGATATCAATGCATTAACGCATCACCGTATTGAACACATGTAAACTAGTTGATATCAATGCATTAACGCATCACCGTATTGAACACGTGTAAACTAGTTGATATCAATGCATTAACGCATCACCGTATTGCACACGTGTAAACTAGTTGATGTCAATGCATTAATGCGTCACCGTACACGTGTAGCAAGGCACGGATCCGACCAATTAAGATGTCGCTATAACCCCAAACTTCGGAGCCACCGAGTGTCGAGAATCGGTTACAGTTCAGAAAACTTTACGAGTTTTGTACACAATATTAATTAGTATTCCATTTACGTACACAATATTAATTAGTATTCCATTTACATACACAATATTAATTAGTATTCCATTTACGTACACAATATTAATTAGTATTCCATTTACGTACACAATATTAATTAGTATTCCATTTACATACACAATATTAATTAGTATTCCATTTACGTACACAATATTAATTAGTATTCCATTTACGTACACAATATTAATTAGTATTCCATTTACATACACAATATTAATTAGTATTCCATTTACGTACACAATATTAATTAGTATTCCATTTACGTACACAATATTAATTAGTATTCCATTTACGTATTAAGATTAATTTTTTTAGAATTAATAATATTTGATTGCATTTTTTCATACAATACATTACATATATACATACAATACTAAGAACAAATCAGAGATTAATATGTAATTATATGATTGCAGTAGTTTTTGTCGAGGGAATGGGTTGGGCTACAAGTTATAACAACATTATTTACAGCCCGCCACGTCACTTCAAACTAAATAAATAATGTTGGATGAACAATTTCTGTAATGTATGATCTGATGTAGAAAAAGAACACATATAATATTAAAATTAAGTTACAAAGGTCAATAGTCTGCTATGAACAGAGATGCTATGGGGGTAGTTGGTGTTCGAAGTATGTCAGAAGATGTAGTAAAGGTAAATCCGTTTTCAGCAATATTTAGTGCTGTGACGTCATTTATCGGAGATGTCTCCATTTCTTCCGGTGCAGTAGCGTCATACCCGCTAGATTCAGCAGCCGTAGCTACATATGCTGTAGTTGACTGTGACGATGACAAAGATGAATGTCCGGAGTCGTTGTGAACTTCTACGATACTACGTGATGTAGTTGATGTCGTCATTCTAGCTGTAGTTGGTAATGCCATGGTGTCTCGTGGTATCATATCGATATCCAATTGAATGTCATCATTTGTTCTACAGAGAAATTCCAGCGCTCCATCTGGTCGATCTACACCGCCATCTTCAGGCAATTCTTCAAACAGGAATTCTAACCGGTTTGCCACAATCTCACCAGTTTGTTTATTACAAGCCAGATACATATCTACAATTGATAGTAAAAAAGAATTAACTACATGATGGAAGCCGTCTTAGTTTAGATTTAGCTCGTCAGACCACAAGACTATAGAACTGTTCTCCAATCTCAAAACTCAAGCTTTCTATCGGGTGCAAATAAACGGTTAACCTCAGATCACCTGAGCTTGAATTTGAGAACAGTTATATAACTCAGTATGTGTGTTGTGTGTATGTATGACAATTACCTGCAACTGGCATATTGCAGCTCTTTCCAACCTATATGTGGAATTTTAACAAAGGACAAAAAAATAGTGTAGGCCTATGCTTTCCAATGAAATATATAAATAAAAAAGTGAAATAAAATGTGTTATTCCACTGGTTGAAAACGTGATTTGCACGTGTGGTACCTAGCAGCTGCATGTTCAAATGTTAAGTGCTTGCTAGCAACATTTTCGGAGTGACTTCATTTATGGTCACCTAAACACGACATTCTAGCGCCATTTAACGCACGGTTCAATCGTTTTCTATCATAAAAATACCGTTTCAACATAAAATAAAAGGAATTTTTTTTTGCTTAAGTGAATGAGCGAACAATACGTGACATATGAGTATAGAAAGCTATTATTATCACTCGATCGTGGCTAGCACCACTCGTGATAATAATGCTTTCAATTTGCATTCGGTGCAAGATAATTCGATCATTCACTGAAACAAACCTCCTCTTAGTACACCCCTATGCTGAAGGTATACATTTTGGGTTCACCGAGGCCAAGTGGTTACAGTCGCTGGCTTTAAATACTCCTACCCACCATCGCGGCATGTTCGAATTGCACTGGGTGTGACAAATTCATGTCAGGAAATTATACAGCTGGCTTGCGGAAGGTTGGTGGTTCTACCTGGATGGCCCACAATCGTTGGTCACTTTTGACACGTTTAATAATGCTAATATCCAGTGTGCAACAACACCCATCATTTAGATTAAACAATATTCAAGAATATGATATAACACATGTACACTTGGTATAACACATGTACACTTGGTATAACACATGTACACTTGGTATAACACATGTACACTTGGTATAACACATGTACACTTGGTATAACACATGTACACTTGGTATAACACATGTACACTTGGTATAACACATGTACACTTGGTATAACACATGTACACTTGGTATACCTTTTAGGTATAACACATGTACACTTGGTATAACACATGTACACTTGGTATAACACATGTACACTTGTTATAACACATGTACACTTGGTATAACACATGTACACTTGGTATAACACATGTACACTTGGTATAACACATGTACACTTGGTATAACACATGTACACTTGGTATAACACATGTACACTTGGTATAACACATGTACACTTGGTATAACACATGTACACTTGGTATAACACATGTACACTTGGTATAACAAAATAGTTATATTTATATTATAGTTATATTTATAAAGTCGTGATAGCGCAGAAAGGTCCAAAGTTTGAGCCCCGCTGGAGCCGTTACGATTGTGCATTTAGAAAAGGCATTTAAATTCCACGTTGCCTCTTCTCTCTCCCTCGTGGCAATGGATTCCATCAGGAATAAGAGTGATTAATCGAGCAAAACAAGTTCTTACAACTTATATTAATCACTCTCGAGACCTCATTCCTGATGGAATCCATCGCCACGAGGGAGAGAGAAGAAGCAACATGGAATTTAAATTCCTTGCCTAAGGGTACAATTGTAACGGCTCCAGCGGGTCTCGAACTCCGGACCATTCGCATCTGAAGCGAACGCACTGCCACTGCGCTATCACGACTTCCATGTATTTTGAATGTACAATGGATGTCAATAGTAATATGGATAATGTATCCCAGGATACACGCCAGCTCTGTAAATTATTTCATATGTCAGCTAGGTGGATAATGGTTTCACAGATATAAATACTTACACCATCTCCTTGGCCTAGTGGTTAAGGCGTCCGCCTACAGATTGGGAGGTCGAAGGTTCGAAACTCTTTAGGGGTTCGTTCTGATATGGCCGGTTGGTGAGACGCCCGATAGTTAAATACATGTAATGGCCACCGACAGCCTGCCGCTTGGCCTTCAAGGATAGGATTCGGGAAGTACTGATGTCCATAAGAGGTGTCTCGTAAGTCAGAAATGACTGACCCTTTCAATAGGGGTGACACTATAATAAACAAACACTGTACTTACTATTCAGCTTAAACATGATATCCCTGGCCCGAGCTGTCATCTCAAACCACACAGGAGTTGGCTGGAATACAAAATAATGGCTGATTATACACTCATATATGATCACATAAAAATAATCAACTCGGAGCTGGGTTAACTCATTGCCCAACATAAGATAAGGACCATCTCTGAACAAGGACTGCATGTCAAAACAGACAATTCTTGGAAGATATAAGATATAATAGATATAATTATGTTGAGCCATGACAAATTGAACACTATATACTGGTTTATTTACTGTTTTTATTTTCAGATACGGGTCCTTGATAAAAAAGTTTATACATAAAATAAACGTGAAACTTTTTTATTTGATAAAACTCCTATTTTTACACAAAAACATATTCAAATGCGTTGTACAAATAAATTTCAAAATGTATTATATAAGGACATTTTCAGCACATTGGAGGATAAATAAAGAATATATATACATGTATACTTAACAGTTATTAATTAAATTCTGAGATAATAACAATAAAATACAATATCCTAAAATCAGTATAATAATATAATATACATGAATTATTTCAGAATAAGTATTATTATGGCTATACATAACTCCCACGGCAGTCAAAAACACTGATAACATCTTATCTTGGCAGCCATTTTGACTGGCAAGTATTATTAACGGCAATTTCATGAGTTTACTAGTAATTCTTTAATTGCAATAACTTTATTAATGTTGGTTTCTTAATATAAACTTTGGTATGATTTTAAAGGTATTGAAATGTACTTTTTAAATATTAATTTATTTTTTAACAATGATGTATGGATTATAAATTATAAGAACTTAACTTGCACATATTTTTGAAAGTCTATTTTCACAGTTGAAATATTAATATACAGATAAATTATTATGTATTCGTTATTGATACGAAATTTGTGAAATGATAACAAAACATATATGTCCATTGAGAGCTTTCCAACAATGTATGAACCATGGTGATGGGATGAAAAATAAATATTTTATGAAGAAAACAAAATATCGCTACTATATATTATATATAATATCTGATCTACTTTGCCATTCAAAATGGCAGCCACAGTAGGAATGATGACGTCACACGGGAACTATATATTGCAATAGTAATTAATTTAATCATTGACAGCAAGCTACATCTAAACATTGAGTATCATTTCTTACCAACAAATTATTTGCCGACACACACAGAGATAAAAAGTTTTGAAAGAATAATGTCCAATTAGCGCAGTGGTTAGCGCGCTTGCTTCTCACCAATGCGACCCGGGTTCGATCCTCAGACAGGGAAGTATGTGAGATGGTACGATGGTCGCCAGATCGGACAGGTGGGTTTTCTCCGGGTACTCCGGTTTCCTCCCACATGAATGACCAAATATACGCTTTCATCCGAGCCAACGAGAGTGATTAATATAAGTTGTGAAAACTTGCTTCGCAATCGTTGTAAAATAAATAAAGTATAAAAAATAAATAAAAATAACACAATATAGATAGAACAATGTAGATAGTAGCTACCGTAAGCGCTATGGTGTTTTCTTGACCAATGGCTATATAGCATGTTCCGGCTTCGTTACAGAGAGCGGCGGTAAAACATATCATGCCTGTATCATCCTGCTTCCAGCGAGACAGCTTACAGATCCTCTCTGTAATATAAAACAGATAGTCATTAGATATTGGGACAGTCACACGCTGGACTGGTAATCCAGGGATCCCCCGTCTGACCCTAATAAAATTAACAGTCTTTCACAGGGATCATTCTAGAGGGCGAAATTGTCGCCCTAGGGACCATGACTTCGCCCTCTGGGGGCCCCACTTCTCCCAATAAAAAAATTTGGTTTTTACAATTTTCAAACAAAATTTTGTCTAGTAAGATACACTGGCCCATTATAAAGCACTCCTTCTATTCAAATGTTGTATTTAATGGTCATACTGTGCATTTTAACCCTATTTTGCAGAACTATATTAAAAAACACCATTTAAGGAAGCGATCACGCGCTTTCTCACTTCTCCCAAAAATTCTGACCTAGAATGAACCCTGCTTTCAGATGGGACGTTAAACCGTGGTCTCGTGTCGGTGCTTTACACTGTGCACGTAAAAGAACCAGAGGAGACTCTGGAATGGGTCTCAGTCTGTATCATAGCACTATCCTCCAACATCTCAAATGACTAATCTCTTCAGGAGGCGTCGCTCATATGGGCAACCGGTAGCGACGATAAATAAACGTAAAACACACACAATAATCGAACCTCTGTCTCATTATATTCGAACCTCAGTCAAACTATAATCGAACCTCGGTCAAACTATAATCGAACCTCGGTCAAACTATAATCGAACCTCAGTCAAACTATAATCGAACCTCGGTCTAACTATGTTTGAACCTCGGTCAAACTATAATCGAACCTCGGTCAAACTATAATCGAACCTCGGTCTAATTATGTTTGAACCTCAGTCAAACTATAATCAAACCTCGGTCAAACTATGTTTGAACCTCAGTCAAACTATAATCGAACCTCGGTCAAACTATAATCGAACCTCGGTCAAACTGTAATCAAACCTCGGTCTAACTATGTTCGAACCTCGGTCAAACTATAATCGAACCTCGGTCTAACTATGTTCGAACCTCGGTCAAACTATGTTCGAACCGCGGTCAAACTATAATCGAACCTCGGTCAAACTATGTTCGAACCTCGGTCACACTATAATCGAACCTCGGTCAAACTATGTTTGAACCTCAGTCAAACTATAATCGAACCTCGGTCTAATTATGTTTGAACCTCAGTCAAACTATAATCGAACCTCGGTCAAACTATGTTCGAACCTCGGTCAAACTATAATCGAACCTTGGTCTAACTATGTTCGAACCTCGGTCAAACTATGTTCGAACCTCGGTCAAACTATAATCGAACCTCGGTCTAACTATGTTCGAACCTCGGTCTAACTATGTTCGAACCTCGTAAATATTGTCAAAGCGCTTTGGTGTCACAGTTGACAACTTGACATTATCCAGAAGTAAACACAAACGTATCTCTTGGAACATACATGACCTCTAGTATTTGTTATTTCTAAGAATATATATGATACGTAATTTTAATTTAAAATAGGGCAGGCTATAGGCGATAACAATGTCAAGCTTGTTGATTTCACATAGTGCAAACAAGGATTCATATTCCCACCACTCGCAATCAAACAAATTTAAAGCTCGATTAGCGTAGTGGTTAGCACGCTCGCTTCTCACCAATGCGACCCGGGTTCGATCCTCGGACAGGGAAGAATGTGAGATGGTACGATGGTCGCCAGATCGGACATGTGGGTTTTCTCCGGGTACTCCAGTTTCCTCCCACATGAATGACCACATTTACGCTTTCATCCGAGCCAACGAGAGTGATTAATATAAGTTGTTAAAACTTGCTTCGCAATCGTTGTAAAATAAATAAAGTTTAAAAAAGCAAAAATTTGAAAATGATCTTATGATCCGTAATTGCCCAATATTCAAAATATTGTCTCACTTGTTCTATCGCTGTCGGTGGCCATCCAAACGTCTGCAACAACTGTATCCGCTGTGATATCGAGGTAATACTGCGTCCCCGGTACTTTGTAATATTGTATACTTTTGATTTCATATTCATTTCCTTCTAATTTCTTAAATATTTGGTCTTCAACAGCAGGATAGTCATCTGAAATATTCCGATCTACAGATTAATTGGCTGGGATGTGAACCATGATATGAACTCATTCAACATAGTGGCATCCGTGGTCCAGTGGTAGAGCGTCGGATTTGGAATCAATCGATCCCGGGTTCGATACTCGGTCAGGCCACGTATGTAGTGTCATTAAGCAAGCCACCTCACACACATTGTTTAGTACTGGTTAACATGACATGTCTACATCCCCGCAAGGGGTTTGACATTAATGGAACATACATACATACATTCCCAAATATAGAGGGGCATTCCTAAATATAGATAACATCGCAATAACAAAATAGTTTGTATACAGAAAAATGTGTTTTAACCCATTCAACACCAAGTAACTCACATGGACTGGTCCATGATATTCATAAACCAATAAATGAATCAGAAAATCACATTTAGACAAGTTCATTTATCAAAATGGGTAATTATGTCTAAAAATAGTCATATCACTGGCAAAAAGTGCAGATCCTGATGAGACGGCTCGTCACGAGCCGGCTCATCTGGATCTACACTTTTTGTAAGCCTATTTAGAGGTCTGTGGTGTTGAAAGGGTTAACTATGAACTGTATAATCTATGCACACGTATTACAACTTACCACAACACTGGTATTAAAACTAAAATGTTTGAAATAATTTATTATTACTTGTCGTATACGACAATACATCTGATCAAAATTCTTGTGAATTGTACTATTTTTAAGTAGTATTCACAGTGCAAGGTGGAACACGTATTGCTTACGAGCCTCTAATAATTAAAAATAACAAAACAACAATACCGAAAACGTCACGATAGCGCTAGAGTTAATGTTGTCAAAACATGTTATGCAATCGAGCTAATAAAAATTTGTACCAACCGATGAGAATCAAAAAATTGTTGAAAGTAGCGTAAATGTTTGCACTATAGATGACAATTATGCAAATTCATACCAAATATAGAGTGGTGGGTAGGAGCTAGAATTGCACTCGTATCGATCCACTCCCATGTTTTCTTTAATGACCGTGAATGTACTCGCCGAATTATCTGAAAACATACGACATAAAAGGTTCACATTCTACATTATTGTACAAACAGACGGATCTGTAGTCCAGTGGTAACACGCTGGACTGGTAATCCAGGGATAGCAGGTTCGATCCCCCGTCTGACTCTAATAAAATTAACAATCTTTCAGATGGGACGTTAAACCGAGGTCTCGTGTCGGTGCTTTACACCGTGCACGTAAAAGAACCAGGGGGGATTCTGGAATTGGTCTCTGTCTGTATCATTGCACTATCCACCAAAATCTGAAATGATTAATCTCTTCAGGAGGCGTCGCTCATATGGATCGATAATGGTTTGCGTGATCTACTCCTGGCTCAGTGGCGACTATTGACCAGTTTACTACCTACTGGCAAATATACGTCGATAGTATCAGACACTCAGTGGCGACTATTGACCAGTTTACTACTTACTGGCAAATATACGTCGATAGTATCAGACACTCAGTGGCGACTATTGACCAGTTTACTACCTACTGGCAAATATACGTCGATAGTATCAGACACTCAGTGGCGACTATTGACCAGTTTACTACTTACTGGCAAATATACGTCGATAGTATCAGACACTCAGTGGCGACTATTGACCAGTTTACTACCTACTGGCAAATATACGTCGATAGTATCAGACACTCAGTGGCGACTATTGACCAGTTTACTACTTACTGGCAAATATACGTCGATAGTATCAGACACTCAGTGGCGACTATTGACCAGTTTACTACCTACTGGCAAATATACGTCGATAGTATCAGACACTCAGTGGCGACTATTGACCAGTTTACTACTTACTGGCAAATATACGTCGATAGTATCAGACACTCAGTGGCGACTATTGACCAGTTTACTACTAACAGCAAATATACGTCGATAGTATCAGACACTCAGTGGCGACTATTGACCAGTTTACTACCTACTGGCAAATATACGTCGATAGTATCAGACACTCGGTGCAACGGATTAAAACTTAATTATATCAACGACTGTTTCCAAAGCTATGAGTATAAACTTACCAGTTTAAATCTAGTTTTGCCATCAACTTTAACCTTGTGGAATAAGTTCAGCACGTCCGTATGCGTCACTTCCGGGACAAATACACCATTCAATAGAACTATTTCATCATTGTTCCTATATAGACAAGAAGGAAGTTATGTTGAAAAACTATATGTATACAAGAAGGAAGTTATGTTGAAAAAACTATATGTATACATCAAGGAAGTTATATTGAAAAACTATAATTTTATGTATACAAGAAGGAAGTTATGTTGATAAACTATATGTATACAATAAGGAAGTTATGTTGATAAACTATATGTATACAAGAAGGAAGCTATGTTGATAAACTATATACGTGTATACAAGAAGGAAGTTATGTTGATAAACTATATACGTGTATACAAGAAGGAAGTTATGTTGATAAACTATATATGTGTATACAAGAAGGAAGTTATGTTGATAAACTATATGTATACAAGCAGGAAGTTATGTTGAAAAACTATATGTATACAAGAAGGAAGTTATGTTGATAAACTATATGTATACAAGCAGGAAGTTATGTTGATAAACTATATGTATACAATAAGGAAGTTATGTTGATAAACTATATGTATACAAGCAGGAAGTTATGTTGATAAACTATATACATGTATACAAGAAGGAAGTTATGTTGATAAACTATATGTATACAAGCAGGAAGTTATGTTGAAAAACTATATGTATACAAGAAGGAAGTTATGTTGATAAACTATATGTATACAAGAAGGAAGTTATGTTGATAAACTATATGTATACAAGCAGGAAGTTATGTTGATAAACTATATGTATACAAGAAGGAAGTTATGTTGATAAACTATATGTATACAAGGAGGAAGTTATGTTGATAAACTATATGTATACAAGCAGGACGTTATGTTGATAAACTATATGTATACAAGAAGGAAGTTATGTTGATAAACTATATGTATACAAGGAGGAAGTTATGTTGATAAACTATATGTATACAAGCAGGAAGTTATGTTGATAAACTATATGTATACAAGAAGGAAGTTATGTTGAAAAACTATATACGTGTATACAAGAAGGAAGTTATGTTGATAAACTATATACGTGTATCAAGGAAGTTATGTTGATAAACTATTAGATACACCAGAACCCAAGTATGACTTCATTATATACAATAGAAACAACATACGACTTCATTATATACAATAGAACCCAAGTACGACATCATTATATACAATATAACCAACGTACGACTTCATTATATACAATATAGCCAACGTACGACTTCATTATATACAATAGAAACAACGTACGATTTCACTATATACAATAGAAACAACGTACGATTTCATTATATACAATATAACCCAAGTACGACTTTATTATATACAATAGAAACAACGTACGACTTCATTATATACAATAGAACCAACGTACGACTTCATTATATACAATAGAAACAACGTATGACTTCATTATATACAATATAACCCAAGTACGACTTCATTATATACAATAGAAACAACGTACAACTTCATTATATACAATATAACCTAAGTACAACTTTATTATATACAATAGAAACAACGTACGACTTCATTATATACAATAGAACCAACGTACGACTTCATTATATACAATAGAAACAACGTATGACTTCATTATATACAATATAACCCAAGTACGACTTCATTATATACAATAGAAACAACGTACAACTTCATTATATACAATATAACCTAAGTACAACTTTATTATATACAATAGAAACAACGTACGACTTCATTATATACAATAGAACCAACGTACGACTTCATTATATACAATAGAAACAACGTATGACTTCATTATATACAATATAACCCAAGTACGACGTCATTATATACAATATAACCCAAGCACAACATCATTATATACAATAGAAACAACGTACGACTTCATTATATACAATAGAAACAACGTACGATTTCATTATATACAATATAACCCAAGTACGACTTTATTATATACAATAGAAATAATGTACGACTTCCATTATATACAATAGAACCCAAGTACGACATCATTATATACAATATAACCAACTTACAACTTCATTATATACAATAGAAACAACGTACGACTTCATTATATACAATAGAAACAACGTACGATTTCATTATATACAATATAACGCAAATACGACTTCATTAGATGCACTAGAACCCAAGTACGACTTCATTAGATGCACTAGAACCCAAGTACGACTTCATTAGATGCACTAGAACCCAAGTACGAATTCATTAGATGCACTAGAACCAAGTACGACGTCATTAAATACACTAGAACCCATGTACGACCTTAACTAAGTACACTATGAATATATGGGACACATACGATTTTAATTGGATACACTAGAACTCACACGACTTAATGAAATCACTAGAACCCGTTTACGACTTAATAAAATCAATAGAACCCGTTTACGACTTAATAAAATCACTAGAACACACGTACGACTTAATGAAATCACTAGAACACACGTACGACTTAATGAAATCACTAGAACACACGTACGACTTAATGAAATCACTAGAACCCGTTTACGACTTAATGAAATCACTAGAACCCGTTTACGACTTAATAAAATCACTAGAACCCGTTTACGACTTAATGAAATCACTAGAACCCGTTTACGACTTAATGAAATCACTAGAACCCGTTTACGACTTAATGAAATCACTAGAACCCGTTTACGACTTAATGAAATCACTAGAACCCGTTTACTACTTAATAAAATCACTAGAACCCGCCTACGACTTAATTATATACAATCATATATTGCTAAATTTATTAAATGATATATTAATTTAAAATACGCACACAAGCCTCATCTTCCCTGCAGGTCCTGCCTGCTGTACATGGACAAAGAAGTGTTGATGATAGACTGTGCCATCTTTTTGATGAATACTATATGTGTGTATGCTTGCTCCAAATTCGTCGCCAATTGGTTTATCAGCAAACTGGTGGGGGATGTATATGGTACTTTCTTGATCCGGATTCTGAAGTGAAACAACATATCGTATTGAAAACAACGTTATTGATAGCATAAACCTCAGATTGCATAGATACGCCTAGTCCTATATATAAGACATCTACATAATTTCTTTTTCTTTTGTTATTTTAGAGTAAAATGTCACATTTTTCCATTTTTCAAGTCTAAATAGTTGGACTAAGATACGCCAACCCTCACTGTAAATTTTGGCTGATATTTGAACACAGTGAAGTCCGGGTCATTGATTAAAATTGAAAATCGTCTCGTACAATGGTTATGTTTGCTTGGGCGTATGGCGAGGCTGAGGGTACGAGTTAGTTGTGGTACGATTTGACAGCGCAACCGTTGTGTGCGTTGATGTGATGATGCGGTGGCAGGGTAGTCATATTTTGTTGTTTTTAAAAATTGTTTTAACAACAACACCCTTTTATTTCTCACGGTGACATTGTACCAACATACATAATTAATATGCAAATATACATAAGCGGGTAGCATAACGTAAATTAATGTATACAACTACAAATCAACATTTACGTTTACTGGTCCAACGCGATATGTGAAATATGTATATAAACAGAAAATCAATAAAAATAAACACGATATAGGTGATCCAGGTAGTTGGTATCGACCAGGTATAATGAGATACAATCACTTAGTCAAAATAAAAGCGTGTTTCACTATATCTTAGTGTAATGGTATCGTC
Source organism: Archivesica marissinica (assembly GCA_014843695.1). Lineage (NCBI taxonomy): Eukaryota > Metazoa > Mollusca > Bivalvia > Venerida > Vesicomyidae > Archivesica > Archivesica marissinica. Next base: position 15,159,069 of record CM026389.1, on the reverse strand, counting down.
CTCAATATCGCGTTGCATTTATATACGACTACTAAATCTATACTAGTGTGCAATACAGCGTGACACAATAAGCTTATAAGTTATTCATTATCCAAATGCATACAGTGGTAACACGCTGGACTGGTAATCCAGGGATCGCAGGTTCGATCCCCCCATCTAACCATAATAAAATTAACAGTCTTTCAGATGGGACGTTAAACCGAGGTCTCGTGTCGGTGCTTTACACCGTGCACGTAAAAGAACCAGAGGAGATTCTGGAATGGGTCTCTCTTTGTATCATTGCACTATCCTCCAAAAATCTAAAATTACTAATTAATCTCTTCAGGAGGCGTCGCTCATATGGGCAACCGGTAGCGACGATAAATAAACGTAAAACACACGCATTTTGACGAGAAAACAGTAGGTGGGTAAACACATTAATATAAGTTAACAGTGATGTGGATTTCTTGATATTCACGTTACGTGCAAAACTAGTTTTTCATTTACATGTTCTATCGTTACAGAAGAATGCCATTGTTAACAATAGTACAAACCCCCCGTCGTCGTATATTACGATTGATGTATGTAGTATACAACGCATAATTCTTATATCTAGCTGTAGAATATTCCTTACTATATTATTTGCATGGAGAAAAAATCTTTCTGGCAGTGAAGATTTGCGCGTCAATGTCCCATATTTAAACAGACGAGTTTCAACTGGACTGTCCAATGAATTTCTCGACCAAGAACTTCTTTTATCGATAGCCTTTGGTTGTATCCTTGATGCGGATTCCGTTGCGTCATTGATAATTATTACATCACTTTCATCATCATCATCATCATCACTATTACCATCGTCATTATTAATTGCGTTATCTTCATCACTACTGTGCTTCCTTGTTTCCGATGTTTCATGTATGATTTCACCTCTAATGTCCTTATGTGAATCTGGTTTAACTGGATATATTTTCTGCTTAGAAATTGTTAAACTAGGCCTACTATTTCCTTCATCTATCAGACATTCCACGACTGTTTTTCCGTGTTCACAATATTCCGTTGGAGCACCTGTTGTACGCTTGACAGAGTTATCTTCTAGAGATGCAACACTTTCATCAGTGTCCGATTGATCAGCTGGAGATTCGATACTTTCGTCCGATTGGTAGCCCGAGTCGTCACGCACGAACACCCTCGATTTGATTTTACTGTCCACTTGCACATGTTCAGCGTTTTTGCACATGTCGTGGTCATTTCCTATTTCACTAGTTTGATGCGAGTATTTTGATTGACGGTCTCTGCTTAGCTGAATTGTTTTTCTTGTTGACATAGTTTTACGTTGAATGGCTGATCTGAGATACGGTAACTTTCCAGACAAGGAAGATGGTACAGACATTGTTAATCCAGTATTTACACAGTTCTGACTGTTATTAACATCTCTATCCAGCTTCAGCAATTTCATCTCATATTGTCTATTGATATATCTTGATCTCCTTTTTCTACTCTCCATTCTTATACATTTTCAATCATCTTACTGAGAATAAATCACATAATCCACACTTCACGTCGCTCTGTTTTGAACTGCCTAAGAATATTTATATCAAGTTTCATAAAGTATGTATAGGCCTACATTTACATTTTCAGAAAATGAACTACCTTCTCTGAAAACTACTACCTTCTCTGAAAACTAGACTAGACTACGTTTATATAACTCGCTAGCAAGCTATATCGATCTTCTATCTGATTATCATAATTAATTAGGCTATTGAATGTTCTGTAAAAAGTATCATTTATTATGATTAAAATAAGTTTAACGCGGAGTTATTTGTAAAGTAGATCAATTGTATCCACGTCACATGTGTATATGTCAAATTTACACAGGGGCTTGCATTTGGTTGTTGTACAGACTTTCAGGAAATTGAACGACATGTAACACTTAATATAACGTGGGAGCGGCTTCGTGGACGATCTTAAACGTCCTGTTCTCACGCAAGATCTCTGTTTCGACCTTACTTCATGCACACTGATCACTAATTCAAAGCTTGTCTTGAGCGTCATGAGAGACTTCAGTCATTCAGATAGGACTTTAAACCGAGGTATCGTGTCGGTGCTGTACACCGTGCACGTAAAAGAACCAGAGAAGACTCTGGAATGGGTCTATGTCTTTATCATTGCACTATCCTCCAAAAATCTAAAATTACTAATCTCTTCAGGAGGTGTCGCTCATATGGGCAACCGGAAGCGACGATAAATAAACGTAAAACACACGCACGAGAGACTTTAGCGGATTCTTTTGGAAGACAAGACTACGATCAGCAACACAAAGAATAATTGTTGGAATGTGGACTGGTTGCCTATACACTGCACACATGGGCAAGTTTATTCATTAGATGTGGAAATGATCGCCGTTAAATGTTCTCATTGCAAGCAGTACTGTTTGTTTTTGAGGGTTGTCATTGTTTAGATTATACACATTTATTTTAGCTCGATTGCGAAACAAGTTCTTATAACTTATATTAATCACGCTCGATACCTCATTCATACTGGAATCCATCGCCACGAGGGAGAGAGAAGAGGCAACGTGGAATTTAAATGCCTTGCCTAAGGGCACATTCGTAACGGCTCCAGCGGGGCTCGAACTCCGGACCTTTCGCACCTGAAGCTATCACGGCTGTCATTGTTTAGTTAAGTGGATAGCAAGGCTGACATAGTGAGAAACATCAGTCAGTTACTCACCCTGGAGACACATCATAGTATACTGGTTCACTTAACCTTTTCCTTCATAGAGATTTAAGTTAATATACTAGTATGTCTCCATACAAACGACAGCTATTTAGCTATCATGCAGTGGATAAGTAAGTAGTCGACATATCAATGCCACCTCCATAGATATTACTATGACTACATGATATTCTGGACTTAACATTGGCTTGGCTACTACAGTGTCAATGTATGTCGTATTGGTAATGGCGTCAAGAGGTGCTTCTATGGGGGAAAGGCTTAATCGGTGTCCTCTGTTCTTATCGTTGTTTTCTTTGCACCGCATGTTATTCATTTTCATATTGTTTCTCATCTTATAATTATTAAATCTCTTCAGCATATCCAATGGATACTTTAGTGTAAAAATTTATTATCAATTAATTAAGTGTTTGATAAATTACATTTATCCTAACGCAACTTCTGATTAGAAAACAACAGTAAAAACAAAGGATTCAAACTAAAAAGACCAATATACCTTTCGAAACCAGACGGATCTATGGTCCAGTGGTAACAAGCTGGACTGGTAATCTAGAGGTCGCAGGTTCGACCCGCCCCCGTCTGACACTAATAAAATTAACAGTCTTTCAGATGGGACGTTAAACCGAGGTCTCGTGTCGGTGCTGTACGCCGTGCACGTAAAAGAACAAGAGGAGACTCTGGAATGGGTCCCTGTCTGTATCATGCACTATCCTCCAAAAATCTAAAATGACTAATCTCTTCAGGAGACATCACTCATATGGGCATCCGGTAGCGACGATAAATAAACGTAAAACACACAAAGAAAAACAAATAACATATCTCATTGCAAGCAGCCTATGTCAATCTTATTTCGTATTCACCTTTTTAAGTAAATACATATAAAGTTGTTATGTCGAGGAACTGCACGACGAGTGGTATGGAATACACCGGAGATATTTTTCAGATGGAAGTAGTCCTAACTCAGTGGTAGCGCGTTCGCTTCAAGTGTGAGAGGTCCGGAGTTCGAACCCAGCTGTAACCGGTACGAGTGTGCTCCTATGCAATGCTTATACATTCTATATTGCCACTTCCGTGCTCCCTCGTGGCGATGGATTCCACCAGGAATGAGGTCTCGCAATCGAGGTAAATAAACGTAATTTGTATAATCTAAGATATTAAAATATTATGTGATACGTGTTCATGGGTTTCATTCTTAAAGTGCCTAAATGCGACCATTTCTCCAAATGGTATATAAAGCTCTGCTTACATAGGTAACGTTTTCCTCAAACTGAACAACCATTTACCCTGTTAGTGGTGATTTTGTACATAAAAGCCCATAAAGTGAGTCGTGGTAGCGGATTCGCGAAAGGCCCGGAGTTCGAGCCCCACTGGAGCAGTTACGAATGTGCCCTTAGGCAAGGCATATTTAAAGGAATGTATTAGGGAATGTATTGGTGAATGTATTAGGGAATGTATTAGGGAATATGTTAGGGAATGTATTAGGGAATGTATTATGGAATGTATTAGGGAATGTATTAGGGAATGTATTGGTGAATGTATTAGGGAATGTATTAGGGAATGTATTGGTGAATATATTAGGGAATGTATTAGGGAATGTATTAGGGAATGTATTGGTGAATATATTAGGGAATGTATTAGGGAATGTATTGGTGAATGTATTAGGGAATGTTTTAGGGAATGTATTGGTGAATGTATTAGGGAATATATTGGTGAATGTATTAGGGAATGTATTAGGGAATGTATTAGGGAATGTATTAGGGAATGTATTGGTGAATGTATTAGGGAATGTATTAGGGAATGTATTGGTGAATGTATTAGGGAATGTATTGGTGAATGTATTAGGGAATGTATTGGTGAATGTATTAGGGAATGTATTAGGGAATGTATTAGGGAATGTATTAGGGAATGTATTGGTGAATGTATTAGGGAATATATTGGGGAATGTATTAGGGAATGTATTAGGGAATGTATTGGGGAATGTATTAGGGAATGTATTGGGGAATGTATTGGTGAATGTATTAGGGAATGTATTGGTGAATGTATTAGGGAATGTATTAGGGAATGTATTGGTGAATGTATTAGGGAATGTATTGGTGAATGTATTAGGGAATGTATTAGGGAATGTATTGGTGAATGTATTGGTGAATGTTTTGGTGAATGTATTGGTGTATGTATTGGTGAATTAATTGGTGAATGTGTTGGTGAATGTATTGGTGAATTAATTGGTGAATGGTTTGATGAATGGTGTGGTAATTGTATTGGTGAATGATTTGGTAATTGTATTGGTGAATGATTTGGTAAATGTACTGATGAATGTATTAGGGAATGGTTTGGTGAATTGATAGTGTACTTGTCATGTACTAATTGATTATAACATGTGCATGATTAGTCCGCTCGGTCAATAGCTAGCGCATATTAGAAGACATAGATAGCCCCATAACCTCTTCTGTTTTTCATAACAATTACCATTGACAGAGTAGCAAGACGTATTTTATAAATATAAACCCTGTGGTTTTATAATCTCGTTTGATAACGTACGTGTCGGTAGAGAAATAATCTCTGAGTATATAAAGTTATCAATCCCTGGGTCACAGTTAACAAACAGTACATTAAGGTTGCTGTACGTCTCCGGCCAGTCATTACATACTAGTATATAGTGTAATGTTAATCGATCCTTGGGTCAGGTTACACAAACAGTACATTAAGGTTGTTGTACGACTCCCGCCAGTCATTACATACTAGTATATAGTGCAATGTTAATCGATCCTTGGGTCAGGTTACACAAACAGTACATTAAGGTTTATGTACGTCTCCCGCCAGTCATTACATACTAGTATATAGTGCAATGTTAATCGATCCTTGGGTCAGGTTACACAAACAGTACATTAAGGTTGTTTATAATAATTAGTATGTGCTTCCGCGCGCACTGCTAATCAATCACCACATATCGAACCCGTGTTGAATTAGTACGAAGCAAATGAGTGTTTACACATGCTATGTTATATTTATGTTATATTTCGGGTTTTACACCTGCATCAGCACCATTTCGGGCTATATCGCCGGTGGGCAGTTTACCTAACAACACATTTCCTGGACAGGCTCCAGCGGTTAACCAGTACTTGGGTGCACCAACCTCCGTAAGAAACTTTTTCATATAAATGAGACACGGCCTGAGCGGGGCTCGAACCCGTGACCATCAGTGATGATAGGTTACAGTGGTATACAAGTCAGCGACCGTAATCACTCGACCACGGAGGCGGACTGTTTACACATGTACAAACACATTGGCGTGTGTGATCTTCTAGTAAACAAAACATGTGTTGATTGTTCAAAATTCTACATTTTTCATGGCAAAGGAAAATGGCCATTTATTAGGAACGTATGAGGGTAAACTTTTAATTTCAGTTAGTGTATATATAGTAACAAGGATTCATATTGTGTGTTACAGGGCTACTTATTGGCAGCGGATGGTCACGGGTGTGTTCGGTGATACTGTATCATTTCCCAGGTGAACAGCCAAAAGTGTCATGGTTGTCGTCTATAATGAGACATAGTGGAAAAAAGAGAAGATTATCACGGAGCCATTTATTGTGGATTGTAATGACAAGTGGTTGATTTGTATGGAACACGCACACGCGCGCGCGCACACACACACACACTGTCTTGAATGTGTTGGAATATCAGTGAAAGAATGACAGAGAGCGAGGTGTATTTACAATATGTTGTAAATGCCAATTCGAGTGTGGTGCGACACCGCCGTAATGGTCTTGTTCAACTGATAACAGTATTTCGCTATGTCAGATTTTGAGCCAAGGTATCGCACAGCCTAATGTTCTACACCATTGTTTAATATTCATAAGCGGCAGTATTGTATGTTTATCTATTCAGCTCTATTGTTTGTAACTATCTAACGATTGTTTTGTATATCGTAAGGTGCGGTTGACCTGGTTTTATAACTGAAGTATGTATTCCACAACGTCACCGCGACCACAAACAACAAAAACAACCAACACGAAACGAACAATAGCAATGGACGAGTTTCAGTTTCGGTTTGATGTTAATAAATACACACGCTTTGCATTGGATACTGACAAAATGCATGTATATACATTCATATATATGATAAATTAAAGAAAACAAAAAAACATTTACGAAACATATTCTGTTTGCTCTCTGTAAATTAGATTTGCTATGTACCGCTGTTTAAAACCGTATTACTATATATATATCTCATGTGTGTATCATGTATGATGCACAGGGATTCGGCACGTTTGGGGGTACTAGTATATATATTTAAGTACAGGGATTCTACTCTGTGGGCTGTCAGATTTCGCATCGATCAGTAAAATGGCCCTATCTGAGACAATTTTGTACAAAGCTGTCCAAATATAACGCCTATCCCGAGTCTTTATATTGTTCTTCAAATAAAACACAACTTTAAGCTGCATGCATGTATACTTTGCAAACAATTGCCACAAACATTGGCCATAGCAGGTCACATTTCCGTACTAGGACACGGGTTGTCAGCAAAAAAAAAATCTTCGTCGGGAGAGTTTTAACTGTGAATAACATTATCAATAAAATGTGTCTCCACTAACGTGTAGGTTTATTCGGCAAAAATGTACGTCAAAAAGAGATTTCGTAGCATTTTCAATTTGTTTTGAAAAATTCTAAAGCGGCGCAATTCGCGTTGAAACGAGCGTTGAAACGAGCGTTCTGATTGGATTATTAGAATGTAACAAGATGTTTTTATATATGAAGAATAATCATAATCCAATCAGAACGCTCGTTTCAACGCGAATTGCGCCGCTTTAGAATTTTTCAAAACAAATTGAAAATGCTACGAAATCTCTTTTTGACGTACATTTTTGCCGAATAAACCTACACGTTAGTGGAAACACATTTTATTGATAATGTTATTCACAGTTAAAACTCTCCCGACGAAGATTTTTTTTGTTGCTGACAGAACCCGTGTCCTAGTACGGAAATGTGACCTGCTATGGCCAATGTTTGTGGCAATTGTTTGCAAAGTATACATGCATGCAGCTTAAAGTTGTGTTTTATTTGAAGAACAATATAAAGACTCGGGATAGGCGTTATATTTGGACAGCTTTGTACAAAATTGTCTCAGATAGGGCCATTTTACTGATCGATGCGAAATCTGACAGCCCACAGAGTAGAATCCCTGTACTTAAATATATATACTAGTACCCCCAAATGTGCCGAATCCCTGTGGTATGATGCACTGAGTGAATACATTTGATTTGATTTGATTTGTTTCAAAGTACGGCCTACCGACGCATCAACTAAGGTTCATATATAATAACCTTTAAGAACATGAACTGACGCATCAACAAAGGTTTAATTATAATATACTGGTGAAAATAAACTGTCCATATATCAACTAATTTTTCCCAGATATTTTCAGATAGACAATGGACAACTCCACTGTCAGAAAAGTATTACATTTGTTGTTTTTATTTTCACATTCTTTTTTAACATTTTGTTTTATTTGTTCCACATTTCATACATGTACAAACATTACAACCGCATATTTATAAACGAATGTGAACATAAACTG